>CM076579.1:1297153855-1297563362 GCA_034641835.2 Pinus albicaulis
TCACCATTGGATCTAGAATTTCCAAAATTACCTAAGTAGACCCTTCTTGATCTCAAATTGGCCAAAAAATCCCAAAGATATGGCTCTACAAGTCTCCAGGTAGTTTTGTTGTTATATGCCCTACAAATCGAACCAACAGACTAACTTTCCAACAAAGCCACCTTTTTTTCCAATAATGAGGCAACAATTTCTCCCTTCGAAGGTGCAATTTGTTGGAAACTTAAATTTCCCAATAACTCCTTAAGGTAGAAAAACTAGGCCACGTGGCCCATAAGGTCATGGGTTGGGCCTTAATGCTCACCCTTGCCAGACTTGCCCCTTTAAACTCGGGGTTGTCGTCACATTGCATTCACAGGGCCAAGGGTTGGGCTAACAACCCGCTCTTCTTGCATGGTCCCTTAACCATCCCAGGCGTGGTCCTTTGGGTGGTCGTAAGGCCTAGGGCTGCCCCCCACACTAAGAGACCTCTCGCCAAGTTCCTTCCCGAAAAGACACAATTTGGTGCATTGTTATAAGTCTTGGGGCTAAGGCTTTAACCCAACCCCTCTCCCATCAACGTCAAGTCCTCCGCCTCTTGGTCTTGTGCAAATGCATTCTGACCATGGGTTGGGGCTAAGCCCCTGGCCCTTAGGTCTTGGCTCCTGCGGTTATGTGGGGTGCCATGAGACCAGGGCTAGGGGCTTAGCCTTGACCCCTTTCCCTAATGTTGAATGCGTTAATATTTATATATAGGCTTGGCCCATAGTATTACAAGAACCATTGTGTGGCCTATTGGTAAGCCATTGCACAGTTAGCTGGGAGGTCAGGGGTTCAATCCACTTGGGCCTTTATCTGACCATTGCGAAAATTTTACACGCTACTTGGGTGCCACGTGGAAACCCATGATTGGGCCATGTGGCACCATTTCAATGATCCACTTCAATAACACTATCAAACAGCAAATTCGACAAAAAATTGACAAACCAGAACATGCCAAGTGTTAGCGCCTGGTTGGATTGTACCTACTCAGTCACCCTGTTGACTCAAATGTACATTTGGCCAATCAACAAACCTGTTAAAATTTTAGCTGTTGGGCCAAACGGTCAGGACACAATAACTTGAACATACAATGTCAGATTGAGGTGAAATGAACGTCGTTTGATTCAGAATGACGAGCACTTAAAAATTGGCTCTAGTTTCAAGACTTTCTTGGCACTTTCATTTTTAAGCTAAAATTTGATCACCTGATCATCATGGCACATAATTTTGTATGGGGATCTATGTATTTCGGATTGTGTGGGGATTTTCAGTAATAGTTTCACTATTTTAAGTGTTTTGAGGAGATGCATATTCTTCAGAGAGAAATATGGGAAAATTATCTATCTCTGCGTTTTTGAGTAATATAAAGCTTTAATTTACAACAAAAAAATGTTTTTCATATATGAGTTGGTTATTTTTTAATTATAATATTATAAAAATGCTTTAATGTTAACTATTTTAAAATTTTTACATATGAATGTTTAATTTGAAATTATATTATTTTTTTAAAGGTAAGTATCTATTACTTTGGGATATTATAGAGTTTTTAGATCCCTTCTCATTAGTCATCTGTCATTGAGAAAACTATGTCATTAACAAAACAAAAAACAATAGGTAATCATTTTTGAAATATATTGCGAGTTTAAAATAGAGAGTTAAAGATTGATAGATCCTCATATAAATGAAAACATAAAAGAGACTATGCTTATGCATGACAACATCAATGTCTAAAAACTAGGCTACTCAAACTAGCTATGTTATGCCTAGCTAAACTAGAAAACACATATAACCGAGAAACCAAAAGAATGAAAAAACTAAGTAGAATTTGATACATCCACCTCACTGGGGTTGGAGCACTTCTTGTTGTATCCACTCAGACTTAGAACATGAGGTAGCTGGTCTTCAATGTTCTTGAGACAAAGCTTCATTTCCTTTTGATCCAAAAGCACTTTATCCATAATAAGTGAGATTCCCTTTTTGACTTCATTCCTATCCATAATTACCTTTCCCAAAATCATTGTAATTTCATTGTATAACTCAATGGTAAGTAAGTAGTAGTTATATCTTCCTCAGTTATATTCTGTGTCAAGAACCAAATCATAGATTTTTGCCACAAACTTAGAATCCAATTTACAGGTGCATTCAACAATCATTACTACTTCCATCTCTCGAAGTTCCTCTTGGACCACTATTGGAATTTTCTTTGCAAAATCCCAAGTTGAAGCTTCAACACGTGAATGAGCACAAGAGCCCCCCTAGTCACTATGATTTCTACTACTCCTTTGATGCACCATAGTGACGTTCGTTGAACACCAGTTTCTAAGATACCTTAGTAAAATTCTTACAAAATAGGGAGTGTGAAGAAAAATAAGGCCAATGAAATTTCTTTCCCTTTCCTAGGGGGTAGCTAAGTGGACAAATCTTGCGGAAAAGAAGGCGTGAAAAAGGGAGCACAAAAGGAAATAATAGCAGGGGGCGTGGGGGAATTATCTAATTCTAAATTTTTCCAAGCTAATATAACAACATACTATGATGGAGATGGGGGCATTGGGTACCATGCACTAGGATCGCTTTGGAAATGATGGAGAGGGAAAAAAGGCCACCATCATTTGGCCAAATCTTAATATGAAAATAATCAACATAAGATGAATCAGATGAACCTGTTAGAGTCGGTCTTTACAGCCCTCCATCAGAGATCATTTCTCTTATTGCATTTCATTGTTTAGGTGTCTCATTCCGCTCATTCATCTGCATTCCGTTAGGGGGCATGCCATTGTCTGACGGAAGGGTTTTGTTCTCTCATTTTCTCTCATGCTTGTACCTACTGGGTTGGTCAAATTTTCTCAAAATTCATCAAAGTTCAGTTCATGTCATCTACAGTCATAGAAGTTGTTTTGGTAAAAAAGAGTCATTTTAATTTCTAGGTCTAGGGTTTGGTCTTTCAAAATGTTGAATAATGCTCGCAGGCCATGAGAATTTTTTCAACAAGTTTTCAGTTCAAAATTTTCATTATCCATATGCTCGAGGATGTTTCTTCTTCAAAACTCTGTTTTGAAGAAGAAATTATCAAAATTTTTCTTGTAATAATCAGGTATTTTTCAGCCGTGAAGACTTCAAAGCAGACTCTAGTTTTCCTTTGCCAAAGTTCAACGCCAACATCCCTGCAAAAAATCAACCAATTTCATCATTCGAAGCTCAGAAAGTCATGAGGAAACAAAAAGACAGAAGTTGTATTAAATGAAAAAGTGCCAAAGGTAAAAAACATTACAGAATGGGTTTTGAGAAGAAAAAATTAAAACCATCTCTTTTCAAGATATTTCTCAAAGTTATTTATTCATTTTCATCAAGAGGCATTCAGAAAATCCAAGGGAGAAGTCGAAGTTGGAAGTTGAGAGACCAAACTGTGTTTTGAGAAAGGCTGACTGTGTGTGTAATTTAAGCGCGTCGCATTGGGATAGGCCGCGGCGCACACACACGACGCGACGCGTAGAGCCGGAAAACACTGTGTTATTTTCCTCTGGCGCGGCGCACCCACTGAGCGCGGCACACTGGGTGTGCGCGCGGCGCACCGAGCCTCAAAGACAGAAATTCACCACAACTTCAATAAAAATCAAAATAATTTTATTTCTTCTGCTCCAAACAGGTTTTTCGAATTGGATGGAACTGCAGCTGTACAGGTGGCTGCCAAATTCTCAGGTACAACAAGTTCTGCTCATGTGTGTGGAAAAATGGAAATATTCGCACCTATTCCTAAGAGCTTTTATTTCTTCCCTGACGACAAGCGCACTATTAGTGTTGCTGAGTTGAT
The DNA here is from genome assembly GCA_034641835.2 of Pinus albicaulis. Classification (NCBI taxonomy): domain Eukaryota; kingdom Viridiplantae; phylum Streptophyta; class Pinopsida; order Pinales; family Pinaceae; genus Pinus; species Pinus albicaulis. The sequence goes on from CM076579.1 coordinate 1,297,157,682, forward strand.
GCAAATTTGACAACTATTCGGTGATATTTAGATGTCAACTAATCTATTGGATTTTATTTAGATGTCAACTGAGTTTGAATGACCTTTGTTTGGCTCGGGGTTTACAATTCCCTACTGTTTATCATCATCTAATTCCATTAGACCATCATCGAATACCCACCAAAGAAAATGAGGGCCAATTCCGCTGGAATCTCTCTGGTTTATGTAGAAAGTTGATTGAAGTCTTTGAGTTTTCTGTAGGGAAGAAATGGTCGATGACTCTGACAGGGACCACCACAACAACAATGATTATGAGCATATTATTTCACCCATTTTGAATTGGGTGTACATGAAATTGAATGCTTTCTTTTGAGCAGCACTTTAAAGCCTCTGATCATCATTATTAATCCTATTAGCTGATTCCAAAAGTGTCGATCGAGCCATATATATTTGTCCCAGGCATGCATTGGGTTGATAAAAAGAGACTAGCCACACATTTTGTCGACATTTTTTGCTATCAAAGCGCTATGATCCATTCTTCAGTCCTGAAACGGAACCCATCCTGTTAAATCCATATCCTTATATCCTGGTGACAAACAAATTTTTTTTGTATTGGTGTTAGCTGAGCGAAGACATTGATTGTGAAAGCATTCAGACTCTCTTTTCACCATTTCAATTTCGATGCCTTCATAATAGAATGGCATACATGTCGTTAGCGTGCTGCCTATAGTTTGGGCCATATTCTTTCCCCTTTCCCATTTGCAATGCATTTTTCCCTTTATTAAAGGCGAACTCTACATTCAACACTATTTTTATTAAGAAATTGGTTTTTATTCAAACGACAAAGGGAAGGTGAAAAAGCCAAAGATCGAAAGCCAAATTTAAAACGAAGACATCTACCATAGCAGAGAAATAGGAATAGATTGCCTATTTTGTCTTTTGCCACGATGTAATGGGATCCACGGGATGGATGACTCTTTCTATATTTTTATAATTTCAGTTGTAACAGCTCCCTATTCTCATCGATCTGTCTTCCCACCTCTGAGTTTATTTATTGAATTGATAATCAGTTGTAAAGGGTTAGAGTTCTGGGAAACGTGTGGGAGAAAAACTCAGTGCTTCATTGTACAATCTTGACAGAGAATTAATGAAATGACACAGCTCTGATTCATGAGATTCATGTGGTGTGAGTTTAGCATTTGTTTTTTTTTCTTTCTGTTTCATATGTATCTTGTTATGTTTTACAGTTCATTCATAATCATTTCCAGTTGAATGCTTTTAAGTAAGAAAGGTAGAATCCAATTTATTGCTCTGCCTCGGGAAAGCGTTCATTTTCTGTGTATCTTCTTCTGTTGAAAAGGATTCATTATATATGCCATTTTCAACCTCTCAGCAGCTTTTTCACCTCCATATTATTTCAAATCTGATTGCTAAACCTCCTGCTTATCTTGCCTCACGAAATACCTTGCGTCTTTGATTTAATTTCTCCGCTCATGCTGTTCTTTGTCCTATACATCCCTGAAACCCAGCCATTCATCAAAATACCTCTTTCCTATTTATTTACTAGCCTAAAATCAATATTCATTATATGTCATCTCAGGCCCTATTGGACATTTTTGCCGAGATAGACCCGGAGAGAGCCCTCTCCTGTCCTCGTAGGGCTAGCTACGAGGCTGAGCGTGGTTTGGTGTTGTCCTTCTTCTACCTTATTTCAGTCTAAGGTGGATTTGGGAACTAACATAGTGGCGACCATTCTGGGGAGAAAATGGTTGGTTTGTTGGTGTTATTTATTTCATAAGTTACAGACGGAGTCTGAAGTCACGCCAGGTAGCTTTCGAAACGATTTTGCTATGCATCAGCGAAGTAGATAAACGCTGCTTCAGTCAATCTCCGATCTAGCTTGTGAATGTGACACTCGACTTGTAGATTGTCTTGCCCCAGTACATGTATCAAGTTCAGATCTGATTGTTGATGGTGGACAACGATCAGACATATGAAGGCTGAAACATTCACTTGGCGACTCCAACTCGATCCAGAGATTCCAGTGCTCACTGATCCATTCATGCAATGGTAGGGTATGTGGCAAACCCTGTGCTTTGTGAAGTTTTAAAAGAAGTTAGAGATCAGTTAGTGGATTTTGAAATTGATGAAGCATTTTTCATTGTCGTGCTTCAATGTTTGAAATCCCTGAAGTTTCCTCCTGAAGCTAAAGCTGGTTTCTGCGAGTTACTTGTTGAAAGATTTGAGGAGGAGATTCAGTATTTAAACGATCAGATCCAATCAAATGAATTCCGAGATCCCAAAAAGTTCTTGGAAGCTCTCCCTCCTTCAAAACAAGAAACAATAAAGCTGCCCGTGGATGTTTGCATTGACAGTGTGCAGCTGGAAGTATGTATTGCGGAGTTGGGGCAGCAAACAGAGTCTGGCTTTTGCGATCCTATTGCAACGTACATGGAAATGTTTTTCATTTTGAATGATAGATCAAATTGTCTTTTACATAACCAGACTCGTTATGTGCATGTATGGCTACCAGCAATTGCATCTGTGTCCTGATTGAAGCACTCTCAAGTAGCATCCTTGTCATAGTTACTTGATTGGTTGATCTGGCATTACAACGTTACTTGATCTATTTATTTTGCAGCAAAGTAGGGGAGATTTGTAAATAAATAAGCTGCCAAAGGCAACATTTCATTTTCCGGTATTTGTTTATGTACAGGTTGCAGTATGTATATGTTTTTGGATTGGTATGAGTTGTTTTGGGTTTGCAGTTATTGATTCCATGGCCCAGTGGATACGACACTGGTCTGCTCTCCCAAAGATCTGTTGTTCTTGGCACCTTCAAGGAGCTACCATCCCCATTGGAGCCAATGTTAGAGTCGGTCTTTATAGCCCTCCGTCAGAGATCATTTCTCTTATTGCATTTCATTGTTTAGGTGTCTCATTCCGCTCATTCATCTACATTCTGTTAGGGGGCATGCCATTGTCTGACGGAAGGGTTTTTTTCTCTCATGCTTGTACCTGCTGGGTTGGTCAAATTTTCTCAAAATTCATCAAATTTCAGTTCATGTCATCTACAGTCATAGACGTTGTTTTGGTAAAAAAGAGTCATTTTAATTTCTAGGTCTAGGGTTTGGTATTTCAAAATGTTGAATAATGCCCGCAGGCCATGATAATGTTTTCAACAAGTTTTCAGTTCAAAATTTTCATTATCCATATGCTCGAGGATGTTTCTTCTTCAAAACTCTGTTTTGAAGAAGAAATTATCAAAATTGTTCTTGTAATAATCAGGTATTTTTCAGCCATGAAGACTTCAAAGAAGACTCTGGTTTTCCTTTGCCAAAGTTCAACGCCAACATCCCTGCAAAAATCAACCAATTTCATCATTCGAAGCTCGGAAAGTCATGAGGAAACAAAAAGACAGAAGTTGTATTAAATGAAAAAGTGCCAAAGGTAAAAAACATTACAAAATGGGTTTTGAGAAGAAAAAATTAAAACCATCTCTTTTCAAGATATTTCTCAAAGTCATTTATTCATTTTCATCAAGAGGCATTCAGAAAATCCAAGGGAGAAGTCGAAGTTGGAAGTTGAGAGACCAAACTGTGTTTTGAGAAAGGCTGACTATGTGTGTAATTTAAGCGCGGCGCATTGGGATAGGCCGCGGCGCACACACACGACGTGACGCATAGAGCCAGAAAACACCGTGTTATTTTCCTCTGGTGCGGTGCACCCACTGAGCACGGCGCACTGAGCCTCAAAGACAGAAATTCACCACGGCTTCAATAATAATCAAAATAATTTTATTTCTTCTACTCCAAACAGGTTTTTCGAATTGGATGGAATTGCAGCTGTACAGGTGGCTGCCAAATTCTCAGGTACAACAAGTTCTGCTCATGTGTGTAGACAAATGGAAATATTCACACCTATTCCTAAGAGCTTTCATTTCTTCCCTGACGACAAGTGCACTATTAGTGTTGCTGAGTTGATGCAAATGTGACAACTATTCGGTGATATTTAGATGTCAACTAATCTACTGGATTTTATTTAGATGTCAACTGAGTTTGAATGACCTTTGTTTGGCTCGGGGTTTGCAATTCCCTACTGTTTATCATCATCTAATTCCATTATACCATCATCGAATATCCACCAAAGAAAATGAGGGCCACTTCCGCTGGAATCTCTCTGGTTTATGCAGAAAGTTGATTGAAGTCTTTGAGTTTTCTGTAGGGAAGAAATGGTCGATGAATTTGACAGGGACCACCACAACAACAATGATTATGAGCATATTATTTCACCCATTTTGAATTGGGTGTACATGAAATTGAATGCTTTCTTTTGAGAAGCACTTTAAAGCCTCTGATCATCATTATTAATCCTATTAGCCAATTCCAAAAGTGTCGATCGAGCCAGATATATTTGTCCCAGGCATGCATTGGGTTGATAAAAAGAGACTAGCCACACAGTTTGTCGACATTTTTTGCTATCAAAGCACTATGATCCATTCTTCAGTCCTGAAACGAAACCCATCCTGTTAAATCCATATCCTTATATCCTGGTGACAAACAAATTTTTGTTGTATTGGTGTTAGCTGAGCGAAGACATTGATTGTGAAAGCATTCAGACTCTCTTTTCACCATTTCAATTTCAATGCCTTCATAATAAACTGGCATACATGTCGTTAGCTTGCTGCCTATAGTTTGGGCCATATCCTTTCCCCTTTCCAATTTACAATGCGTTTTTCCCTTTATTAAAGGCAAACTCTACATTCAACACTATTTTTATTAAGAAATTGGTTTTTATTCAAACGACAAAGGGAAGGTGAAAAAGCCAAAGATCGAAAGCCAAATTTAAAACGAAGACATCTACCATAGCAGAGAAATAGGAACAGATTGCCTATTTTTTCTTTAGCCACGATGGAATGGGATCCACGGGATGGATGACTCTTTCTCTATTTTTATAATTTCATTTGTAACAGCTCCCTATTCTCATCGATCTGTCTTCCCACCTCTGAGTTTATTTATTGAATTGATAATCAGTTGTAAAGGGTTAGAGTTCTGGGAAACGTGTGGGAGAAAAACTCAGTGCTTCACTGTACAGTCTTGACAGAGAATTAATGAAATGACACAGCTCTGATTCATGAGATTCATGTGGTGTGAGTTTAGCATTTGTTTTTTTTTTCTTTCTGTTTCATATGTATCTTGTTATGTTTTACAGTTCATTCATAATCATTTCCAGTTGAATGCTTTTAAGTAAGAAAGGTAGAATCCAATTTATTGCTCTGCCTCGGGAAAGCGTTCATTTTCTGTGTATCTTCTTCTGTTGAAAAGGATTCATTATATATGCCCTTTTCAACCTCTCAGCAGCTTTTTCACCTCCATATTATTTCAAATCTGATTGCTAAACATCCTGCTTATCTTGCCTCACGAAATACTCTACGTCTTTGATTTAATTTCTCCGCTCATGCTGTTCTTTGTCCTATACATCCCTGAAACCCAGCCATTCATCAAAATACCTCTTTCCTATTTATTTACTAGCCTAAAATCGGTATTCATTATAGGTCATCTCAGGCCCTATTGGACATTTTTTCCGAGATAGACCCGAAGAGAGCCCTCTCCTGTCCTCGTAGGGCTAGCTACGAGGCTGAGCGTGGTTTGGTGTTGTCCTTCTTCTGCCTTATTTCAGTCTAAGGTGGATTTGGGAACTAACAGAACCATTAAAAAAACCCTCCTCAAGCCATAGATATTGGGATTTTTCCACATGCTAGATATTAACCAGGGACAAGTTAAATGCCATATATATTAATTGTGTTTATTTTTTAGTAGCTTGGGAGGTACTCCAAGCCCTAGCGTTCAGGGTTTGGAGGGTGGAGCACCAAAGGAGTCACTTGTGGGCTTGGAACCCAAGGTTGGGGTTTTTCACCTATTGTTGTTTGGGCCAAAACCATGGACATATTTTGACATGTGATGGATGAGTATGATAGTGCATGTCAAAAAAAATATGATCCATAGAAAATAATCTGATTCCGAGTTGTGATTGAGTAGATATGAATTTTTGAAGTTAAGGAGTGGGTTTGCACAGGAAGAATTATGGTCAACTAACTGTTATGGAGGCCTTATGACAACTTTTCAATCCCTATTAGACGTTTTGAGGAATCCCTTGTATACGATATAAATAGAAGGTGAGAGAGTTTAATTTACACACAACACAAGTGAGAAACACAACACAAGAAGAGCTCATTGAAGGGTGAAGACTAATTTTGTCTTAGCCGCAGGAAAAGGAAGGAAACCTGCGAGGAAGAGAGGGCATGTTAGGGCTATTTTGGTGACTAAAGTTTTGTGCAGGAGGAACAAGGAACATGTTTCAAAGTTTGGAGTGTTTTGGGGCATGTTTGTGGGTGGAAAATAGTCAAAAGAGGTTGTCGCGTGCCTATGGAGGAATTCTGAAGCATGTCGCAGTGAATAAAGGAGGGACAAAGTTTGTTTCAGGGCTAGAACAACCTAGAATTACATCATATTAGGACAACCTATTAAGGAAGGAATACCAAAGTTGTGAGGAGGATTTCTAGGCATGTGTTTAGGGCTGAACATGACTGTTATATTTTCCTAGCTAGGCCGAAATCAAATAGCATAGGAAAAGCCCTAAATAATTGAGAAGAGGTATGTATATTGATACATTCTTGAAAGTGTTGGATCCTTGTTTTTGGATCCGTTTTGGATCAGTTCTAGTAGCAACCCGTGGGAGCCATTTGGAGGACTTATCATGGTGGATAAAATCCTATCCTAGACCATATTTCTTTGTACCTGTAGCCATATTTCCATTCATAGAAAAAGAGCAGAGTGATCTCACCTTCCAGCTGGGTTTTCTCCCGGAAGGGTTTCTCAAAGCATATCTTGTGTTATATGTGTGCGTGAGATTTTTATTTTGTCATTCTCTATTTTCTACATAATTTTCATTCATATGCATTCACTATTAACAATAAATATATAGATCCAGAGATTGAATAAAACTGTAATAGTGTAGAATTTCATATTTAAATATAATATTATCATATCTATTGTGATGAACTATCTAGTGGAATATCCACGAAAATTTACATATCACCTAGATTGTGCACATTTACATGAATTAACTACCGTATTCCACAATAGATTACATTTAGCCTCTAGAGTAGCAGTTTTTTGTTTCTTCTACATAGAAGTACCCATAATTGATGCAAATTTAGAAATGGATTGCTCATTGTCATTAAATTTTAAGGTGATTGAAAATATGGAGTTCATATTGCATTGAATTAATTCTTCATGCGATCAAGGAATTCTATTTATTTTTTGCAACTCCCTAAAATCCCTTAGTAGCCTATCAATACTAGAATACAAAACCAAGGATAAATATGAATTAATAACTTAAAACTAGACAACCCAACAAAACGTCAAAACCACCTATAAGACTTACCTAAATTAACAATTAGAAGCATAAACCCAAAGCCAAACCAACCAAGGACACAATACACCAAAGCTAACACCCAAATACAATTTTATTACCTAGAACATGGAAAATCAATAACTCCACAATTAAGCCTCAACCAATCTCTCCCCAAATTGACGAATTCAGTGTGTGCAATGGAAACTAGAAGCCCTAGATGGAAGGTCAAACAAACCAAATAAATGATCCACATAATTTGAATGTAACTGTTTAATAATACTATGATATTTCAAGCTAGGAAAACAAGGGCCCATTTAATACAAAAAATGAAATGGTTTCAAAAGTTCCCTTGCACAATGAGACTTAGAAATAGTTACCCATCAAAATTTCCTATAGATCTAAATTTCACCAAACTAGGAGTTTGCATTACTAGTATGAAATGAACATCTCTTACTAGAAACCAATCATCTAGTTGAAATAGTTTTTCACCTCTCTTGAATTACCTTCATGAACAAGTATCCATAATACCACCTTTCTACTGAAAAATATGATCTAATGGTTCAAATTCCATCGTCATGATGAATTTGAGCATGCAAGGGGAAGCTCTAGTTCATCATGTTATTTTCTTTGCATTAGAAATGAGGCCAAATTGTGTATGGCACATGTAACATTAATGCGATGGTATTTTCCTTTGAGTTTATGGTTTTTAAAAAAATGTATAGCTCATTTACTTGTTGATCCATTTATCGTTACCTCACCTTTTTTTAGAGATGTGGCCTTGTCTATAAGTGAATCAACTTATTGATGTTTTTTGTTAGATTTCATAATTGGAGAGTGGCCCACAATGCACATTTTTCTGATTGACCTTTATAATCTATAACAATATTCATCAACAGAACCAATTTGTTGAGAATAAGTTTCCCAATGTGAAGAATAAGTACAAGATGGTAGGGAGCAAATAAAAATTCATGTCGACTAGGGAAATCTAAAACCTAATGAGAGCTTAAGAGAAACAAGGAAAAATGCAGCCAAATAGAGAGAATAAATTGTAATATACTATCCTTTTCTTTAGCTCTGCCTTTATCTCTGTTTTTATGACTGATTCTCCTTTATTTTTCCTTTAATCTTTGACTTTATCATTTAAACCTTTGATCTCCTGTCTTTGTGGGTAATTATTTTTATTTATCTTTTGATATGTGTTTAGCCCTTTAACCTACTCGGTCTTCTGACTGTCTTTTCTTCTCAATGTACATTATGTTTGTGTGTGTTGTGCAGGTGTGTATACAATGTCTACAACAGGAGATTGTAGAGGATTCACAATTATTGGAGTCTTGGAGGACATAGCTGTATTGGATTTCGACATTTTTAGGCTTACTGGATAACTGAAACTCTATTTTTAGGCTTTATGGTCTCTTTCTGTAATATTAAATGGTTTACAAAAATGCTTTTTGATTTTGACAAAGGTTCTTGGATGCAAAATAGGTACAACTTGGTTTTTTCCTTGAATTTCAACCTTTAATTTCAAATTCAAACTATACTTTAGACTCTCACAGGTTTATCAAATAAGAAAGAAGGATTTCATATACCTTTTTCAGTGTATTTTGGGTTAAAAGTTGGTTCAAATTGGGTGCAGAGGGTTGGGGTTACCTGCAGAGGATTTCTGGGCAAGATTGGAGTATTTTAAAGTCTGCTAAGGCTAAAAGAAACTTGATTTTTCCTTTAAAACTATATGCAGTATTAAAACAAGGTATTATCAAAATTTTGACAGGGTTTTAGCTCTTTTTCAGGGAACTAGAAGTTTTCTTGGAGTAAATAAGCTCTTTAGTGTATTCAATTCCTTCATAATTTTTTTTTCAAATGATAACAGGTTCGTTTTTTATTGGAAAATATTTGTTTGCACAGGTATAGGTCTTTGTAATATTTTCTGAGTTGTTTTGACAGGTCCCTGGTATCTTTTGAAGGTTTCCAGAAACTTTCTGAAGTCTTTTGGCAGCAAATACGGGTTTTCACAAGTTCTGGGTTTTTAAACAAAGAACATGCTTAGTTTTATGAGTAGAGAGGACGCATACAGTGAAATAGTGCAGAAAATGACTTAATAGCACAATTCAGAAGTTTATTTAGGCGTTTTATGTCCAAAATAACCTACAATAAATGGTGGTTGCATTGGACAGATAGTGGTTTTGAGTCTTCGAAGGCGAAAATCATAGGCGGCTATCGCATAGAAAATAAGTGGTAAATGGTATTTCTGGATCGAATGCGATTCAATAACATTCAGCCATGTGGAGGAGAGAGAAAGAAGTGAAAACACCTATTTTGCATAGTTTGGAATTTGTTGTGGTCGCACAATTTAATTTGCGATATCGCATGGTGATCGTCGGATTAGAGGATCGGGATGCAAACGACTAAGATTGGTTGTGGAGTTGCTCGACGGCAGGAGGTGGGGTCCAGGATTTGTTAATACGACGGATAATTTTTTATATTAAAAAATATATGTTTTTAAATATAAAGTCAAGTTTTATTTGATTGGGCAGGGGGTAATGTTAGATGTTTTAAATCAAAACATTAACAAATGTTTTAACCAATGGTGTGGGTATGCATTGTTTGATTGGTAGTATATATAGTATATGGTAAATAAAACATTTTTACGTGTTTTAAAACCATAGGGGGCAAGATTATAATATAAAATATGTTTAAACCTATGGGAAAGAGTGGGGATTTATTTTATTATGTGGGATAAATAAACGTAGTTTTTAACTTTAAATAAGTGGGTTTTTGGGGGTACTAATATAAAGAAATTAATATATACAGGAAGGGGTATTTTATAAAGGATTTAGTAATATAAGTTAGAAATTAATATGAAATAGAAATGAATGAATGAAATGAATTAAAATACATGGAATTTAAACTAAGTAAAGTGTAAAATAGGAAATTAAGCATAATTTTGTCCCATTTTGATTTTTTACACGTGAACTTAGGATAAAATGCATTTTATGGGTTTTTGAGTGTTTTTTTTGAATGAAAATGAAATTAATTAATTAAGGTTTTTACTTTCACTAAGCAAAAAGGTGTTTTTATTAGGAAAAGGGATCATAGTTTTGGAAAATGGTGAATATGCTGATGAAATGGGTTTTATATAGGGAATCCAATATTATTAACCAATCAGTCACTAAGCCTTGGGTCCGGTCCCAACAGAATTCAGAGAAATGCTCTAAGCCTCTTTAACTGAAGGTTTAGAATAATGAATAATTGTGGGGGAGGGGAAATTAGTAATTTTTTCCCGATGATGATTCGGATCTTGGGGGGAGGCCCCCAAGATCTAAAAAGTTGAAATGGATCTGACAAGATTTACAAAATTAGAATGCCAGAAAACAGAGAGAACACACAACAAATAAAACCACAAAGAAAATTGTTTTATTAAAACAGAGAATAACTGTAGAAGCTACATTGTGGTGGACAATCTGTCCTTTTACAAAGTGAGGCTTGTTATTTATAGCCTTTTTTAAAGTTACAATACCATGGGTAGATACCATAAGTGGATACCATGGGTCAATACTATGGGTAGATACCACATACAATACCATGGGTAAATTCCATGTGTGGATGAATACCATGGGTGGATACATACCATGGGTTAATGAATATCATGGATAGATGTCACTTACAATACCATAGGCGAATAAATACCATGGGTCGATGCCATTTACAATACCATGGTTAAATTCCATGGGTGGATGAACACCATGGGTGGATGCCATTTTCCATTTGGATCATTCCTCCCTCCTTAAGAAGCAATGGTCCCCATTGCGTGAAGTTCCCTCCTGAGAAGCCTTTTTTGAATATGAAAAGACCTGAAGAGAAGGGTTTTGTGTAGTTAACCCATAACCATGCTGAACGAAGATATGATGATAGAGATACCCCTTAATGCTTGTGACCAATTGTGATATTGACAGTGTGCGGTCTAGCAAATGGACTTCGATGAAGTGTGGGTTTTTGGATGAACCAAAACTATGACAAACAAAGATCTGAGGATAGAGATACCCTGTAATGCTTGTGACCAAGTGTGTTACTAACAGTGTGCGGCCTAGCAAATGGACTTCGATGAAAAGGATTTTGTGCGGTTGACCCATAACCGTGATGCTGATTGTTGATGAAGTAGAAGGTGCCTACATAGCTTGGGGTGGGAGGGAACGTCTCCAAATAACCCAAGCCGAACACTGTTATGCTGAAACTGATGAATGTGAAGCAGGTGCCTACTAAAGTGGGGTGGGAGGGCACGTCTCCAAAGGGAACTGGCTCCGAATGCTGCTCTAGATTTAAAATGAGCATAACTCGGTCAATATAACTCGGAATATTTATTATAGCCTATTTTTAGAAATGGAATGATCATTATGCATCTTCCTATTTATTTTAAACCACTATTTGGAGACTCTAGACTCTTATATTCGTGCTGGAACTGTCTTGCCGTCACAAAACTTCTAAAAAAATAGTTGATTTTAAATCAACGATAACTCCCACATCCGGACTCCGATTTGATCGATTTTTTTTTTTGAAATTGGGTAATTTTTAAAGGAGAGCTCAGATATATAGCCATTTCTTTGAAATTTCGCACTAAAAACTGCAAAAAATGACAGGAGTGCCCCCATCCATGAATTGTCGTCAGAACATTTTCTGCAACATTGTTGATTTAGAATCAACGATATCTCCCTCATCCGAACTCCAATTTGGCCCTTTTTTTTTTAATTTGGGTATTTTTTTGCAAGGAATGAAGATCTGGTCTTTGAATGGAAAATGGAATCCAACCATGGTGTTCATCCACCCATGTTATCCATCCACCCATGGAATTTAGCCATGGTATTGTAAATGGCATCGACCCATGGTATTTATTCGCCTATCATATTGTAAGTGACATCTATCCATGATATTCATTAACCCATGGTATTGTATGTGGTATCTACCCACAGTATTGACCCATGGTATCCACTTATGGTATCTACCCATGGTATTGTAACTCAAAAAAAGGCTATAAATAACAAACCTCACTTTGTAAAAGGACAGATTGTCCACTACAATGTGGCTTCTACAGTGATTCTCTGTTTTAATAAAACAAGTTTCTTTGTGGTTTTATTTGCTGTGTGTTCTCTCTGTTTTCTGGCATTCTAATTTTTTAGATCTTGTCAAATCCATTTCAACTTTTTAGATCTTGGGGGCCTTCCCCCAAGATCCGGATCAGATGATGCTTTATTATATGTCTTGCACAACTTCTTTCTACGTACCCATCATTATTCTAACATTTTTTACTTTATTTTCATGGGTGCATTTAAGCTTGCAACCCTAAATCCATTTTTATTTTAAAGCAATAAATCTATCTAAGTCTAACCTTATTTCATCCAAGGGCTCAGATTAAATTGTTGAGCGCCTCATTTATTTTCTAACTATATACTGATTTGTCAAGTTTAAACTATTTGATATACCTTTATTCTCTATCTAAAACATGAAATTTAAAGCATGAAAAGTTAAGATTAAACTATTTAACTGATCATGGATTATGGCATTTTGAACAATTTGCACATAATCATTATTCTTGTAGTAAAAGGAAATAGTAGTGTCATTTTGACTTGCTCACTTTCAGGTCTTATTTTTATCTCTTTTTTTCTTTTGAGGTCTATTTTTTTCTAAGTCCTTTGATATTTATTTTAAGACTTTTACCCTCTTTTCATTTTATTAATATTTTCAAATATGGGAAAACAACTTGCAGAAATCAAGGTATGTACATATTTACAAGATTATCAAAGTCAATTAAAAAATTATGAATCCTATTATTATAGGACCCTAACAATGACAACCCGTATTTATCGCAATGGAAATCAATTCTTATGATGGTTCTTATTTGTATGTTATTGCATGTTTGAAGACATTCAATGATGATTGTTGTAAAACAACTTAAAATATACAAAAAATGAAATCCAATTAAGTTATTATAAGGAAGTAACAATTACTCACAAACATAGATATCAACCCTTTTCTTCCTTGTCATCCTGTTTTATGTGTTGAATGTGCTTCATTTTATTTTCGTTTCTACAAGAAAATACTTGAAAATTAATATTTAATGCTAAATTTTTTATTTATTGTAACTAATCTAAAAAATCAATGATTACATATTACATTTGAAGCATGTTGTTGTTGAGATGGCTCCTCGTGCGATGCAATTATGTCCATTTCTTTGACTATCTCCTTATACACCTTTTTGGACATTCCTACTGGCATATTTCTGATATCAGTTCGTTCATCCTTTGAGATTTTCATAATCTTCTTGAAAATATAACATTACATTAAGCTATTTAATTTTTATATTGATATATGAAAATTAAATATAACAAAAGTGATATTTATAAATCATTTCTTTCTATTAATATATACTTATAATTATAGAAAAACATTTAAAGGAATATTAATTTTTTATTTCTTCTTTTTTGTTGTTGTAAGTTTTTGCTATTAAAAGTATGACATGTCTCATTGGCCAATTCTCTAGAAACTCATATTGTAGTTTAAATAAAATTTCGTTCTTGGAATCATTGGATTAATTTTTATATTGTAAGTGGAAAAAACGTCTATACATTCATTTCACTAGATACCTCAAAGTTTTGTAAATTATTTTCCTCCTTTCGTTAACCTCCAACACCACTCCAGATGAGCTAAGGAGCAATTCATTTTCTTTCATGTTCTATTTTTTTTTTGTTTTCTTAGAACAACATTCATTTTCTTCGTTGTTGGTCCATGTAGAACATTAAACATATGTGAATTAATAGATTGTTTGAAACATGTTATCTAATATTTTTAAGTATATTATTAATGAAAATTCAAAAAAAGAAACTCATATTGGATCGATAGTATTTTTTTCATTCACCTGATTCATCATTCTGCAATTTTTCCATCAAGCTTTTACACTCTTCTGGTCTTAGATCATAAATAATCTTATCAAACTTTATCATTTTGTGGCTCTGCATGATACACAGTAAACAATACATATTAGTTAAACTTAAATATAGTTCAAAAATAATAATTTTTGTAAAGAATTTACAAAGAACTTGCCTTTTTTCTTTTCTCGATGTGCTATCAGTATTTTTGTTACTTGAAATCTTGTCAGCCATTTATTTATCAATATGAAACCTCTACCATACCATTCATTAATATACTTTATAAATAAATCTCATGCTTTTAAGGTAAAAGAAAAAAAAATAATAAAGAAAATGGTGTGCCTTTCCCAAAGTACGCAATGAACGCAGTGCGGTAGGTTTTTATCAACGCACCGCCAATATAGTAGAAACATCGTACAATGTTCTTTGTCAACAAGGACACCCGGTGTGTTATGCGTAAACCGGTGCACCGATTAACAAAAACATAAATTAATAAAAACCTTTTTTTATCTAATAGTTTTTTTTTTGTCAGTATGGCCGGTGCGCTATACTACAATAGCACATTGATGCACTATTCCAAACATGGCACACCGATTAAAAAAATATATATATATATATTTTTTTAATCGTGCAAGGGCCAGCATGGATTGGGATTCGGCTCCATGAGTGGTCCCGTGAGTTAGATGTCATACGCCTATATATATAGTAATGCAAACCCTATAAATCTAAAATGAAAATCCATAATTGTGAAGTCACATAAACAAGAAGAAGAAAGGGTTTAACATAATTTGTTTTTTGTTTTGTTTTGCTTTTGTTTTTATTTTTTAATTTTATTTTTGTTTTTGTTTTTTGTCTTTGTTTTTGTTTTTTTGTTTTGTTTTTGTTTGATATTTTTTCTTGTTTTTCTTTTTCTTTTTTTTCTTCTTCTAAAATTTAATTTTTTTACTATGCATGTATTAAATCCAACATAAAAAAAAACAATTATTATAGTAAAATTATTTAAGAAATTTACTATACTACAGGGTTTTTGTGTGAATCACCATATGTTTCAAATTCTGATTCTCTGAATAATGTTGTTGTTCGAAAGTATTTTTCTACTGTACAGTGCTCTCGTGCTCTCTTGCTCCAAGTACGTCTCTTGTGCAAATATCTCCCTGAAAATTCTTGCAAAAATAATGAAATAATGAATAGATTTTACTATTTAAAGAAATTTTTTATGAAATTAGATTTCTGAAAATAATTTTCCACCCATTTTTCAATTTACCGCTTTTTTTTCACTTCAAAAAAATAAAGTTGCACTTTTTTTATTTCCATATTTTCGATGGGTTTGTTAACTAACAACATCGGTGCATCAGTTAATAAAACCACATGGATGCATAGTAATTAAAACGCACCAGTACGGTTAACAATACATTAACACCGATAAGAATAAGCCCATTTTTAAGGCACCGAAATTACTTTTATTTATATTGTACACCAAAATTTATTATTGATTTTTCTCAAATGTAGGGAGAAAATCTCATAATTATATCAAATGGACAATTCTTCAAAATCCAGTTCGTTCCATAATATTTCTCAAATTCCATGGCGAAGTTCTCCCTATCCATCTCCAGATGTAATTACTTCAGATTTTATTTATATTTTCATTATCTAATTGAATTTATTTATTTTATCCATGTCAATCAGCTGAATAAAATTAATGTATACAAATTTGTAGGTTCATGCAGATTCAGAATTGAGTTCAGATGCACAAAATATTCAAACAACTCCAAAACATCGAAAGCTCTTATCAGGAGCAGCATACCGCAAGGCGCATTTGGTAGATGAAAATGGATAACCGCTTCACCCTACTAATTGTAACATTGTATCTTCTAGCCACAATCCTGGGGCAATGATGGTAATAATAATTGTTTGTTATATTAATGTAATTATTTCAATGTCAAATCAATTAATCATGTATTGTTGACGTGCTTACTAATGGATATCATCGATTTTGTACTAATCATGTTAAAATACATTTTTTGAAATTATTAGGATTCTACTGATGATGAATGACCTACCTACCATATTTTGCTGCACTCTCCGAAAATTTCAAATTGAGAGAAGGTTGAATTAAGATAAAAACCCAGAGACAAGCGATACCAAGAATGGTTGAATCAACTACCTATTCAATTCCCACTACGTCTAGATTCACCAATTAGAAATGGCTACAACGATAGTAGTTCTTCACAAGTTGGCAATGGAGGCAGTCAAATAAAGGTTGGTATGGATTATTACTTAAGGGATACAACTGCCATGGAGACAATGTTGTTAGATGAATTTGGAAGTGGGAGAAAAAAAATAGATTGATCATTGGCTATTTTGGGAATCCCACTTTTCTATGTTAGTAATATTAGACTGTAAAGGTAAGGTTATGTATTTGTGGAGGTTCAAATTTTGTGCACGATGATCAGCAAGGGGATGATGCTCATATCACTAATACCTTTTTGAAAGCCTTAAATTTTCTTCCACCACCCCTCTCTTTAGACCTGGTTGTTAGTCAAAGTCTACCCAGTTGGGGACAATGATGTTACTGTACAACTTGAAATCAAATTTTGGCTTGTCGAATGGATGTTTCTCGAAAATTTTGAGGTATTGACCATCAAGTCCTCCCTTATATTTTGAGAAATATAATCACATAATGAACATTACAAATGGTCAATTTTATGAACGTTAATAGTTATATTGACATTAATGTAAATTTAATATTTTCCATGACCAAATACAGGTTATTCAAAGATAAGTTTATTCTGAGTGATAATGACTTGCTCGGTAGCCGCAAAGAGGCAAAGAAATTGTTGAAAATGTTGGGTGTTGAGTACATATCATATCATGCATATCCAAATGATTTCATTCTATATAGAGGAGAATATGCAGAAAAAGATATATGTCCGAAATGTGGGCATGATAGGTATGATAAATTAAAAAAGAAGGGTAAATCACGTGGTCCTCCTTTTAAGATATTGAGGCACATGCCTATAATCCCAATGATTCAAAGGCTCTTTCATTGAAAAGAATTAGATATGTTGCATGGATGTCATGCCTCACACAGAAGTGAGTTGGGAGTTATGCGAATTTGAACAGATTCAATAGCCATGAAGCATATAGAGGATACATGGCCCGAAAAAGTCAAGGATGAAGTAAAAAGTCTACGACTCAGCATAGCCATGGATGGTGTCAACCCATATTCCCTCCAGAACACCAATATTATGTTTGGCTTGTAGTAATGATCAATTACAATATCTCCCCATGGTTGTTCGTGAAGAATGAATGTCTTATGTTGGCTCTCATAGTCCTTGGTAGAAGAAAAGTGAAGAATATGGATGTATACTTACAACCACTGGTATATGAATTTAAGGAATTATGGGATGGGACAAATATATATGATGTATCAAGACCCATCACAACAGAGAGAATTTTTACGTTTTATGGCATAGGTGCTTACATGAGACATCATTATCCAGGCTCAGGAGTTTTCTCTAGTAAATTACATGTTGATTGATTTTTATATATACATAACAATATTCTTTCTTATATTAGTTATTTGATTCGTTGTAATTGTTTTGATCTTCATGATATTATTTAACGTGCCATGCATATTTTATACAATAATTTTGCAGGTCTTGTAAAAAAGGGTTATTATGGATGTAAATGTTGTGAAACTTCTCTGAAATATAGATGGTCCAACGACCTATGAAAGCCAGTGTATGACTACTCCAGGGTATTCCTCCAAAAAGATTTTTTTTACAAAATAGCAACATCTGATTCCAATGGTAAACGAGAGAAAAACCAAAGGCCTCCAATAATGACACCAGCTGAATCGCTTAGAGCATATGAGAGAGAGAAGGAGAAGGAGTTCATAGAAATGTTCAATTCAAATGGGAAGCCTATGTTCGATGATCCAGAATTCTTCGACACTTATTTTGAGAAATTTCCCATTGAGATGAAAAGGAAATCTATATTTTATAACCTCCCATATTGGGAGCATCTTAAGATTACCCACTTATTAGATCCCATGCATATATTTAAAAATGTTTCATCTTCTTTATGGAGACACATATCATCGAAACAAAGTGACACATTGGATGTTAAGAAAGATCTTATTATTTCAAAAACTAAAAAGAAACATTGACCAAAACGATTAGAAAGTACAGGCGTTAGAAAATTATATATTACAGAGCAATGCAATACATAAAATATGCGGAAAACACAAAAACACAAAACACATAAAACTAGAGAGACACAAATATACGTGGTTCACCTAGTTTGGGCTACGTCCACTCCGAATAGCCAATACTTCCTTTCTATTATCCATCAAAATGAAGAGACACAACCCACAACAGATCCGCTGTAATATCCTTTTTTCTCTCTCACAGTCTCCCTATCTGTTTCTTGCTCTGAGAATACACATACAATACATAGCCACAATACAATACCCTCATACAAAGCGAGGGGTTGCCTTCTAGGGAAAAAAACCCTAAACTAAACATAAATTCTACCGTCATATCATCCGCCTAATGAACGGCCCAAATTGACTAGAAATTATTATAATTTTACAAGGCAATTTTACATCTTTTTTTAGCTTCGGGGGTGCTGTCCTCGAAACCCTTGCCGGGGGACCGTTGGCCCCCGGACCCCTCAGTCGGGGGTCAACCCCCCGGACCCCACAGGGGGACAAGTCCCCCCTACACCCCCCAGCTACAGGGGTGTACAGTTTTCCTGGGGTATACATCCGGCTAAAACAAGGATCTTTGAATCAGGATGAAAATAAGGCTCCACACCCAACAATCTCCCACTTGGAGACTGATTGTAGAACCGCTACCGATGCTTCATTTTCTAGACAATGACTCCTCTTTGGACCTGGCTGTTTCTCATCTTTATCGTCATCCTTGAAGACCAATTGAAACTAATAATACTCTCAGTTTCTCCCTGGTTACAACTTTTGTTAGCATATCTGCAGGATTCTGGCTAGTGTGTATCTTTTCCAGCTTCAACTATCCATCTTCAAATACTGACCGTATGAAATGGTACTTGAGTTGTATGTGTTTAGTCCTGGAATGAAATGCTGAGTTATTTGCAAGATGAATGGAACTTTGGCTATCACTATATGACATGCCCATATTATGATTCTTACCCAATTCATCCATAAACCTTTGTAACCAAATCATTTCTTTACTAGCCTCTGTAGCAGCAACATACTCTGCTTCTGTTGTTGAAAGTGAAACAACAATTTGGATTTTTGAAACCCAACTAACAGCTATTCCACCTACAGTAAATACATAACCTCTAGTGCTCCTCCTGTTATCTTTGTCACCTACCATATCTGCATCAACATATCCCTATAGAGAAATGTTTGAACCACCAAAGCATAATGCTTGATTTGTGGTACGTCTCAAATATCTGAGAATCCATTTCATTGCCATCCAATGTTCTTTTCCTGGATTGTTCATGTACCTTCTTACAACTCCCACTGCATGTGAAATATCAGGCCTTGTGCAAACCATTGCATACATTAAGCTTCCAACTGTTGATGCATATGGAACTTTAGACATATAGTCCATTTCTTCTTGGGTCTTGGGGCACATCTCCTTACTAAGTTTGAAATGGCTAGCAAAAGGTGTACTAGCTAGTTTTGCATTCTACATATTAAATATTTTCAACACCTTTTGTATGTACTCATTCTGAGATAGTGTTAATTTGTGATTTTTCTTGTCTCTACTTATTCTCATACCAAGGATTTGTTTTGCAGCTCTCAAATCCTTCATTGCAAATGAATTTTCCAATTTTATTTTGAGCACATTTATTTCCTGCATGTTAGACCCTACAACAATAATGTAATCTACATACAATAAAAATATAATATAGCTGCCATCATTTTTCTTTTTCAGATAAACACAATGATCAGAGTTACATCTAGTATAACCTTGTTCCTGACATAAACCTGTCAAATTTTAGATGCCACTGCCTTGGAGCCTGTTTTAAGCCATACAAGCTCTTCTTTAACCTGCACACTAATTTTTCTTTCCCTTTGACCTCATATCCTTCTGGTTGCTCCATATAGATCTCTTCCTCGAAATCTCCATGGAGAAATGTTGTCTTTACATATAACTGTTCAAGATGTAAATCTTCCACTGCTACAAGACTTAAAATAGTTTTGATTGAAGTCATATTAACAATAGGAGAAAATATTTCATAAAAATCAATACCTTTCTTCTGTGCAAACCCCTTCACCACAAGTCTAGCTTTGTACCTTTGTTTTCCTCCATCTTCTTCCTTCAGCCTGTAAACCCATTTATTCTGCAATGTAGCAAAGCAATGCTTCCACCTCTTCATTCTTTCTTGAGAGTGCATCTGCAACAAAATTTAGCTACCCTTTTTTGTTGATTATTTCAAAGTCATAACCCAACATCTTTGTGACCCATTTTTGTTTCTCTTCTGAAGATAGTCTTTGTTCCAAAAAGTGTTTAAGAATATCATGTTCAGTTTTTACCTTGAAGTGTCTTCCCATTAGGTAAGTTTGCCATTTCTTTAGTGCATGCAACATTGCTAACATTTCCTTCTCATAAATAGGTTTCTGTAAATACTTTCCTTTGATTGGACGACTTTCAAAACAAAAGGGTCTTCCTTCTTGCATTAAAACAACACCAATTCCATTTCCCGAGGCATCACATTCCATAATAAAGTTTTTTGTGAAATCTAGCATATCTAAGACTGGTGCTAGGCACATTGCCTCTTTAAGATGTTCAAAGGCCTTAGCTGCTTCAGGAGTCCATGAAAATTCATATTTCTTCAATAATTTTGTTAGAGGTGCTGCTATTCTGCCATAAGTCTTAACAAACTTGCGATAATACCCTGTTAACCCTAGAAATCCTCGCAACTGCTTTATGGTTGTGGGGACTTTCCATTCCTTAATGGATTTAATTTTGTTAGGGTCTACCTTAACACCCTCGTGAGATACAATATGACCCAGATATTCCACCTCTTGTGCTCCAAAGAAACATTTGGATGTTTTTGCATATAATTGTTTCTCCTACAATAGTTTGAGCACCTTGTCAACATGTTGAACATGATCCTTCCAAGACCTGCTGTAGATTAGTATATCATCAAAAAATACTAGCACAAATTTTCTAAGGAAGGGTTTGAAAATGGAATTCATCAACCCTTGAAATGTAGAAGGTGCATTGGTAAGGCAAAAGGCATGACCAAAAATTCATAATGACCCTCATGAGTTCGAAATGCTGTTTTTGGAATATCTTCAGTCTTCATTCTAATTTGATGATATCCTGAATGAAGATCCAACTTGGTAAGATAAATTGCTCCATGTAATTCATCCAATAATTCATCAATCACAGGAATGGGAAATTTATCTTTAATGGTGAGCTTATTGAGCTCCCTATAATCTGGACACATTCGCCATGATTCATCCTTCTTATGTACCAATACTACAGGAGCAGAGAAAGAACTTTGACTAGGTTGAATTATACCCGCCTCTAACATTTCTGCAATCATACGTTCAATTTCGCTCTTTTGGAAGTAAGGATATCTATAAGGCCTGATGTTTGGAGGAACACTTCCTGGAATCAAATGGATAGCATGATCATGATCACGAATAGGTGGGAGTCCTTTGGGAGTTTCAAACACCTTGGAATGATTGTCCAAGACTTGTTGGAGATCTGCAGAAATAGATGATTTTGATGTTGGAACTTCTAGTGAGCATAATTGTGCAATTACGCCTCGTTTTTCTTTCTTTAGAATATTTTTCATGACATTAGAGCTTATTATCTTTCCTGGCTTCCCCGCAATACCCCGTAATTCGACTTCCTTTCCTTCTGAAAAAAATTTCAAGAAAAGTTCTTGAAAATTAAAAGCTACCATCCCCAAAGATTGTAACCATTGTAATCCTAGTACAACATCAGCACCTCCCATAGGAATGGAAAGCATTGGACTAGTCAATACATATTCCCCCATGGTTAGCTTGATATTATGGCATTTTCCAGAGCAATTTTTAGTTCCTCCATTTGCAACCATCACTTGACATTCTGGTGCTGGGTATAGGAAACAATTCAATTCCTTGGCTACCTTACAATGAATAAAATTATGGGTACTACCTGAATCAATCAACACTATTACCTTTTCTTCTTGATATGTCCTTCTATCTTGAGAGTTTGAGGAGTGGTAATTCCTGCCAATGCATTACATGATATGGTCGGACTCATTTCTTCGTCTTCTAGGGTTGGTTGGTGGTGTGTATCCTCTTATTTTGAAGATTCTTGTTCATTTTCTTCTTCCTCTTCACAATCTATGTAAAATAATTTCTTCTTAGCACACTTATGACCTTTAGTGTATTTTCTATCACAACTGTAGCAAAACCCTTTTGCTCTTTTTTCTTCCAATTGTTGTGGTGTCAACCTTGTAGGTTGTGGAAATCTAGGAGTAGCAACACTTCCATCTTTATAGAAGTGAGTGGTAGGCTTCCTTGTCACCATAATTTTACATTAAATTTTTCTTGCCAACCTGAATGCCTTCTCCAATGAATCAGGTTCCAAAACACGAACTTCATGTTGGATGTTATCCTTTAAAGTAACTATGAAGAGATCAATCCTGTGTTCCTCTGGAATATCAATTACCCTTACATTCAATTTTTGGAAGTCCTAAATGTTCTCCCACACTTAACACTTTTGTTTGAGATTTATTTGGCTAAAGAAAGTGTTTCTCTTTGTATCCTCATAATGTGCTATCATTTCCTCCATAAAAATTGACCAAGTGACAATTTTTTTACGAGAGCAAAGCCATCGATACCATACAAATGTATTTTGTTCTAAATGTAAAGTTGCAATGTGTACCTTTTGTGTGTTTTTCACATTATTGAGATCAAAATATTGCTCCATCTGTAGTATACATGTTATAGGATCCTTTCCATCAAACTTCCTCATATCCATTTTTGGAATATGGTGGTTCTTCCCTCAAACATTAGTGTTTATGAAATCACGATTAACATTTATTTTGTTCTCATCATGAGTTTCCTCTACTTTCTTTTCACCATTAGGAAACATTTCTTGTATCAACTTTGTCAAACCTTTCATGTCTACTTTTAGATCATTCTTCATTTTTTCCATCTTAGCTTCCATGTCATCCATCTTAGCTTCCATGCCATTATTCAAACCATCCATCTTAGATTCCACGCCTTTCTTCAAACCATCCATCTTAGTTTCCATGTCTTTCTTCAAAACTTCCATGTCATTTTTTGTTTCTCTTTGCGAGAGCGAAATTTGTTGCACTTGCTCTTGTAATTTTGATCTGTCATGTTGCCATTCTTCGTCTTCATGAGTCATAGTAGAGCCTTATAAAGGCTTAATGGGTGTTGAATTATTTTTAGGGGCCATTTTAGAATCCAATACTGATATCTATTCTACAATATTCCCTTGGAATCAATTCAACTTGATTCTTCAAACAAGACTTATGCAATTCGGAAAAAAAATACACACCTTTTACTTGTTTTTGAGGAGCTCTATATTGAAATTGACTTATCTCTATGCTTACAGATCCTCAATATCTAAAATTTGGCTCTGTAGTATTCTCTGAAGCTTCTTTCAAATTCCATAGGTCTGAATTGATTTGGATTCTTCAAGACAAAGTTATGTCCAATCTCCCACAATGACCTAATTATGGATTGGTTCAGTAGAACGAACTTGTATGACTTGTCACGTGTCACTGTTTTCTCCTTTGGCTCTGAAATTTATAGACAGGAAATCAAATCCCATGTACTTCCAGTCACTTTTTACAGAATTCTAATCCTATGCTCAGAGAGAGAGTTATGAAGATTTTCCCACGATCACCTCTTTGAGATAAAATTCGGGAGCCTGAAAAATACCTAACTTCCACAGATCATATCTCCGAAAATATTGTGAACAAATCTCTGTAAGTTTGCGAAGATGTACCTCCAGATTTAGGCTTCACGCTCTAAAAATCTCAGCTTCTGAACCTTCGTAGAAAAAACGTTATAGCAAAAATTCTGCGATGACCTTTTTAAGTGAAATTCAGGAGCCTACAAAAATCCCTAAATTACACAGATCATATGTCTGAAAATATTGCGAACCAAGCTCTGAGATTTTGCGATGATGTTCCTTAGGATTTCGGCTTCGCACTGTAAAATTTTTAGCTTCTGAACCTTCATATAAAAAACGTTATAGCGAAAATTCTATGATGACCTGTTTGGAGCAGCAAAACCCTAGAATCCAAACCTCTGATACCAAATGTTGTGAAACCAGCTCCAAAAATAGAAGAAAAGAGAGATCAATGCCTTATAAATAAGCCACTTTGAGGAGGAAACCTCCAATACATTACATAAATGAACAATTCTTGGATGTTAGAAATTACAAAACCTCCTTTCTATATATAGGAGTCCATGGGGCCATAATGTAATCCTAGTGGGCCACAATGTAATCCTAGCCGACCTAACAATAATAATTTAAGGGCACAATAATAAAAAAATGGGGGTTACAAGGGTACAATAATAGCAATAAGGGGTTTACACTAACAATAATAAGGGACTATACTAGTAATATAAGGACCTAACAAAGCTGTGCAACCTGACTAAGTCCAAAGTCTGGTTATGCATTAAGGAGTCCATATCTTCTTCCATGGCTAGCTCCCACTTCTTCCTGTTTTCAACCTGCATTGCTTCTTCATAACATTCAGGTTCACTAGAATTATTCAACAATAAATAATATAATGAAGAAGAGTATCGTTCAGGGGGTCTACTTATCGTGTAGATCTTCTAACACCACTTTCAGGTGTTTGAGGTGCCTGTTGCTGTTGTGGTGGTTGTTGTTGTTGTGGCTCTTGATTATTATTATTTTCAGGCACCTTTACCTTTTTTGTGATCTCATCAAGAACTGTGTATTCTTTGTTTTCTTTTTCTTGTTTCTTTTCCTGCAACTAATTCTTATACAATACCTTTTCATTGAATATTACATCTATGCTCCTAATGATTTTTTTATTTTCATAATCATATAAGCGATAACCAAAATCATTAACACCATATCCAGTAAAGGTACATTTCTTTGATTTTGCCTGAAGCTTTGTTCTGTTTTATTTATTAATATGGACAAAGGCCTCACAACCAAGAGGCTTTAAAAAAGAGTAGTTTACCTTTTTACCTGTCCATGATTCCTCTGGAATACCACCATCTAAGGAACTTGAAGGCCCTCTATTATTAGATAAACAATAGTATCTACAACATCTGCCCAAAATTGTAAAGGCAATCCTGAATGAAATCTCATGCACCTTGCACGCTCCATGATTTTTTTGTTCATCCTTTATGACACACCATTTCTTGTGGTGTTCATGGAACTCTCTTCTCTCTGCGAATTCCATGCTCTGAACAGTACCTATCAAACTCTTTTCTGCAATATTCACCTCCATCTTCTGATCTAAGACACTTCTACTTCTTTCCTGTCTCAATCTCAACCAAAGCTTTCCATTTCTTGAAAGTATCAAATACATTAGATTTATTTTGAACACAATAAATCCAACTCTTTCTAGTTGCATCATCAATAAAAGTAACATAATAATGAGAGCCACAGAGAGATGATACCTGAGCAAGTCCCCATACATTTGTATGCAAAAGCTCTAATTTTTCGCTCTTCTTTTCTTTCCTAACTCTGAGAAATCTGACTCTCTTCTGTTTTCCATAAATGCAATTCTCACAAAAATCAAAATCAACATTCTTCAAACCCGAAAACAAATTTCTTGAGTGAAGGATCTTCATCCCCTTCTCACTCATGTGTCCGAGCCTATGATGCCACAATGCCACATCTACTCCTTTAGAAGTTAAAGCATTAATAGAGTTATAAATACCATTGCATAAATACAATCTACCAACCTTTTCGCCTTTTTCTATTACCAGGGCTATTTTGGTGACCTTCCAAGTTTTATCTGTAAAATTTGCCACACAAACTTCATCGCCTAACTGCCTTGTTGAAATCAGATTTTTCTTCAGATTTGGAACATGCCTTATCTCCTTTAATAGCCATTGGTTTCCATTCTGTTGCTTTACAAGAACCTTACCCATTCCAACAATTTTACAGGGTTTATCATCACCCAAACAGACTTGTCCAAAATCTCCTTGAACATAGTCATGAAAATATTTCTTATTAGGTGTGGCATGGAATGAGGCCCCTGAATCTACAACCCAAGAATCAGTAACATTTTCGAAAGAAAGAATCAAAGAATCTTGTAACACATCACCTGTCACATTTGCTTCATGATTGTTTTCTTGCTGTGTGTCTCCTTCTTTTCCCTTCTGAGATCTACAGTCTTTCTTTAGGTGTCCTTTCTTTCCGCAATTCCAGCACACTATCCCCGATCTGGACTTGGATCTGCCTTTCCTTGATTTACTGCGATATCCCAAGCTCTTTCCTCTTTCCATTCTTCTTCCCCTAGACTCTGCACTCAAAGCATTACCTGATGTCTCACCGGAGCTTTTCCGTCGCATTTCATCGCTAAGGATAGCACCAACAACATCATCAAACTTTAAAGTACTAGATCCAGAGACAGAGTTACTAATGGCCATTACTAAACCATTCCAACTCTCTGGCAATGAGCACAAGAATAACAGAGCTATAACTTCATCATCAAAGTTTACCCCTACAGAACTTAACTGACTGGTAACTGTATTAAATTCATTTAAATGGTCTGCAACAGATCCACCTTCCAACATCTTCATATTAAATAGTCGTTTCATAAGAAATACCTTGTTTGAGGTCGAGGGTTTTTCATATAGTTTCGCCAACGTCTGCATCAAACCCTCTATTGTTGTTTCCTTCGAAATATTGAAGGCGACTGATGCTGCAAGGCACAAACGTACTGTTCCGAGTGCCTTTCTATAAAGAATGTTCCATTCCAATACATTAAGCATGAGCTTCTGTGTTTTCATCAATGGTAGGTACAAATCTTTCTGATATAGATAATATTCCATCTACATCTTCCACAGCGGGAATTTTTGGCCGTTAAATTTCTCGACCCTAAACTTACCATCTTCTTCCATTGCTCCCACTTGAACCAAGAACCCTTCTTTCCTGCGAGTTTATCAACCAAATAGACCTTTGGCTCTGATATCAGTTGTTAGAAAATTATATATTACAGAGCAATGCAACACGTAAAATATGAGGAAAACAAAAGCACACAAAACACATAAAACCAGAGAGACACAAATATATGTGGTTCACCCAATTTGGGCTACGTCCACCCCGAATAGCCAGTCCTTCCCATTCTATTATCCAGCAAAATGAAGAGATACAACCTACAATAGATCTGTTGTAATATCCTATGTTCTCTCTCACAGTCTCCCTATCTGTTTCTTGCTTTCAGAATACACATACAATACATAACCATAATAAAATACCCTCATACAAAGCGAGGGGTTGCCTTCTAGGGAAAAAAAAACCCTAAACTAAACATAACTTCTACCGTCAGATCATCCGCCTAATGAACAACCCAGATTGACTAGAAATTACTATACTTTTACAAGGCAATTTTACATATGTTTTTATCTTGGGGGCACTGCCACCCCCCTCCCCCCCACCCTGCACCCCCTCGCTGCAAGGGTGTACATTTTTCCTGGGGTACACATCCGACTAAAACAGGGGTCTTTGAATCAGGATGAAAATCAGGCTCCACACCGAACAACAGGATCAGAGGCAACTGGTCTCTCTAATTAGTATTTCAAATAAGGTGATGTCCCATGGATTTTATAAAAAGTGTCCCATGGATTTTAAAAAAAGATGATCTTTCTTTGTAAAAGGAATTTATAATGGGTGTGAGGGTGCCATCTTCATATGGGTCTTCATTACGACACTGCTTCAACGTGGATGAAATTTGTTGGGATTGAAAACGCATGACCATTTCAATCTTCTAAGAGTACGTATAATGTCAAAAACATGATTTTATTATTTGTTATATTAATAAATTTTATCCCATGCAGGGATCTTAAAACATAACTAATTTTGTATATTATTGCATGTGTTTATAACTTTGTAGTG
The DNA here is from genome assembly GCA_034641835.2 of Pinus albicaulis. NCBI lineage: Eukaryota > Viridiplantae > Streptophyta > Pinopsida > Pinales > Pinaceae > Pinus > Pinus albicaulis. Next base: position 1,297,186,072 of record CM076579.1, read on the forward strand.
TCATTATCCTTTGTTCGTGCGTGGGTGTGTGAAACATGACTTCCCCCAAGACATAGGACGTGCCATATCTAAATTATCTACATTTTTACGTTGGATCACGTGAAGGAGATTCATGTGGCTAACATTCCATGATGGCGTCAAGAGATAGTTGAGATTGTTTGTATGTTTGAGAAGGAACTACCGACGAGTTTTATAGACTTGTAGGTTCATCTTAATCCATCTAGTAGATGAGGTTGGGGTGGTTTCTTATCGTTGGATGTTCTTCTTAGGGAGGTACATGAAGAAATTGAAAGCTTTTGTTCGACAAAGGGAAAAACCTGAGGGGTTTATGGCAGAGGGGTACATATCGTATGAGTATTTTTATTATGCCAGTGAGTACATCAAGTAGATCGACAACAAACCATGTGCGATGATTTGGGATGATGAAAGGGATGAAGACAAAAGAGAAGGGGAGATTATCCAAACGAATGGAAAAAGGTGCGTCATAAAGAGTAAGCGACTTATAATTTTTAAAATTTACACAAAGTAAATATTCATGTTGAACTTCGATATAATGTATATTTTGATATCATATGTACTATATGTTGATTTTATTTCATCAACAAATGCGAAAAATGAAACATCAATAAATTCGTTCTTTACCATTCCAAAGTGACACAACCATGGGTCACACATTGTATGAACAAAAGAGGATGAAATGGGATAGTGACATGAAATAATTTAGACGGTTGAATCGTAGAAGTGTGCCTTATTCCAATCATTTAAAACAAAATATGCCAATTATATGCCTCGACAGTTGGGTTGCTAACCAAGTTAGAGAGAAATACGGTGCAATCAGTCGTTACCCGCATGTTGAAGAGGATGTGCTAAACATATGGATTGGGTGCAGCCACTCGGTAATAATATATTTATGTACATCTAAACTTAATAATGCACCTTTGAAATTTAACATCTATATTTCATATTTTAGCAATTGGGTTATTATAAGGCACATGTCACTATGATTTTTTAACTTTTTATAGGTGAATTTTTTCCCATCTATGTGGGCATTTGGACACCATTTTCACACAGAAAATGCCGATGATGGACACATGACACAAGACTATTGGAGTGGAAGTTGAGTTCGATAAATCTAGTCAAGCTAGCCACCGTGATCAAACCTAGTACGAGGGACATTAGGTTATGTTAGAAAGATACAAGAGATCATTGAAGTATATTTCTCTTCTTTCCAATGTTTTATGTTTAGGTGCAAGTGGTGGGACACCTTTGATCGGAATAATGTAAAGGAAGATCACGATAGTAGGATGATATGTATCAACTCTAGAAAGATGTGGGATGAAGCTAAGGTGCCCTATGTTTTCCCCAAACACTGCAACCATTTTCTTTTTTTACCCAGATGTGTTGGATAGGGATTGGTGGTTCGTATTGAGACATGACCCTAGATCAAAACATATTTTTGAGAACAGAAGTGTTATCATGCCAAGCGAGTTGGAAGATAATCATGAGGGTGATCATGAGAACCGAGAGTGATATGGTACATGTCTTATTTCATCATTTATACTTTTTAAGATGGGTTTTTATAAAGAAGAGGGCTTAACCTGATAACTAAGACTCTTTTTTTTCCAAACATTATAAGATGTATTTTGAATTAATTGGTTTGCATTGTGTTAATGTTAAAATCATTTCACTTGATAATTTTCAATTATGTTGATCTCGAAAACAATGGCGCATTGTATCAAGTTTTTTTTTTTTAATGTCAATTCTTAAAACAATACAACTACTTGATTGCTTTAAATCTATGTGAATGATATCTTCAAAATGTATACTGTTATTTTTGGTATGTAAGATCATAATAAAATAATGATAATTCTAGACATGAATTTATTTGCATTATTTTCTAAACTTTATTATGTTACAAAAATCCATATTATTCTAGATTTATTATTTTACAATTATTTATATTCATACAAAATTACAATTTTACAATTTTGGTAATTTAACAATATTTAGGGTATACATTTTACTTACGGTAGTTATGGTTCAAAATTGACAATTAATTTACAATTTTACAAATTTTAATAAAATTGAATGAGGACAATACATACAATTACAATTAAAATTCTAATTAGAATTAGAATTACATTTTTCAATTTTACATACAATTACAATTACAATTACAATTTTACAATTTTACATACAATTACAATTAAAATTACAATTACAATAATTTCACAATACAATTACAATTACAATTACAGTTTAACAAATATTTTACATAAAATTAGAATTAGAATTACAACTACAATTTTACAATTTCACATACAATTACAATTACAATTTTACAATTTTACATACAAGTGCAATTAAAACTACAATTACTCACGATGCATACAATTACAATTACATTTTTAGAATTTTACAAATTTACAAATTTTACAATTTTAGTAAAATTGAATTATGACAATACATACAATTACAATTACAATTTTACAATTTCACGATACAATTACGTACAATTACAATTACAATTTTACAAATATTTTACATATAATTACAATTAAAATTAAAATTTCAATTACAATCACCACATAATATTTAATAAATATCATGTTTTAATATTAAAAATAAACATCATGATCATGATAACCATTGTACAAACATCATATTCTAAAATACACATTCAAATTCGCTAACATCATCTAATCATCATGATCATGATCATTTAACAAAACACAAGCATTGTATAACATCATCACAACACAAACATCAAATATACATCTGATGTCAAATAACTGCTACCACATACACATCTATCTGCAAGCATATTAAATGAATATATATAATATGACCTAACAATATACACATCATAATGAACACCAACATGTAAATTAAGTACATCAACATGAACATAAAATACATGGACCATATATATATATATATATATATATATATATATATATATATATATACAACTGTAATATAAGTGCATATAAATGTCAAATATTTGGTGGTACTACTTCAATACTAGTACTAGTCGAGGCCTGCTTAGTCGATGGTGCAACCTCATGCTCATATAGATGACATGCTTGCTCTAAAGGTGTCTGCTGATCAATCGATGATCCAGTCTACTCAGGGACTGCCTGTTGATGAGTTGTCGATGGTTCAGCCTACTCAGTGGATGGTGCAGCCTACTCAAATGGACCTGTCTGCTCAGTCGATGGTCATGCCTACTCAAGATTAGGTGTCTGTTACAATTGTGCAAATTGCTAAGAAGATGCTTGTTGATCAGGACTGGATGATGTCTTCTTATAATCTCCAACATGAGGTGAAGGAGGAGAAGGAGGAGTATTAGAATAATGATCACTTCCCTCATGATCATGATCATCAGATGAGTTGCTCTATCATGCATATCCATGATGCCTACCCCTCCTTCCCCGCGCCAGTGCTCTGGAAGCTCCAACGATATGACGCATGAGGGTCATCATATCATGGGGAATGCCTCTCCAAAGCTGTGTGAGCCTATTATTAGCCTGGATCTCTTTGATCGTAGTCAGGAAGAATCCCTCATCAACTAGGAGTCAACACATTCAGTCACCCAACTCCATCCTGAATTGGGTGTCTATCCTATGCCGCACCCCCGTGGGTATCTACACTCGATCAGGATCAGGTCTGTAACCCTGATCCTCCACCTCTGCCATCTCCTCATCAACATCTACACCTTGATCATTCAGTGGGGATGTAATCATGTCCCTAACGACTATCCCAATATCTACAAAATATATAGTACACAACAATAATTAGACAATTTCATTAAACAATTTAATAAAACAAGTTAAAGAACACGTTAGAATAAATCTGATAATTCTAATTAATTAATTAAGACAATAAAATGAAACTATATTAATTTAAAGAAAACACTAACATTGCCTCTCGCATCCAGTGGCTCAACCTCTGTGAAGAGGATGTTGGTATACCCTCGCCAATCCAAACCGACATATGGGCATGGTACTAGAACGAACAAGTGATCATCAACACTGACTAGAAACTCCAGTGCATCAGTAGATATCGTGGCAGGAAAGTTAGACTGGTCCCTCTTGGGCATCATCTATCCCCACATCTGCATCCATACATGTAACATCGACCTACGAGGCTATCGAACAAAAGTGGGCCTCATCTTTTGAAACCTCTCAAAAAATAAACAAAATAAATCTAAAGTAAAAGGGAAGCTCAGCCTCCCACGTGCCTGAGAACAACATCTATCTAATGTTGTACAAAACTACTACAAAAAATCGCAGACCATCTCACAAGTCATGTCACCTAGAATAAAGAATCAACATAAAATAAAAGTGGGAAACTAATGTGTTGCCCGTCACTGGTATAATGTGCAATGGTTGTCAGCAGTAGTGAGAGGCACCTCACCTCCTCTACCCCAAATGAAGCAATACGTAACTGACCACCGGACACATGAAAATCTGCAGGAGAAACTATATCATCCCTAATGTATCTCTCGGAGTATTCCAACTGACTCCCTGCTGCATAGCCGATGGGGACATCTGGGAATTGGGGAAAATCCTACCCTCTCCTAGATAGGCCAGTAATAAAATATATGTCCTCCTCAGTGGGCATAAAACAATGGCCAAGACTGACGTGGAAATCCTATTGGTGGGCATCCCACTTGAAGATCAGTTGTCCCAATAACCCACTATGGCCCTTTAGGGATGTAGCCTCCTCGTAGAACTTGAGTAGGCCTACCTCCCTTAGGAGCAACTGGGCGGTTGTCGTAATAGGGTGAGGGTACAAAATTCTCTCCCTCTCTCGTGCCTCCCACAATTGAATGATGTTATGATGATCCTCTATATGTTCTTGTTTTCCCTTTGTTCTCTTTGTTGACATCGCTGCATGATTCACATATCAAATGAATTTTTTTTATTAAATGAGAAATATATATATATATATATATATATATATATATATATATATATATATATATATATATATATATATATATATATATATATATATATTGAAAAAAAGGGAAAAAAAATAGTCGGTGTGTACAAAAAAATAGTCACGCACCAGTACCGGTGCGTACTTTTTTATCGCACACCGCGTTCGGTGCGTAAGGAAAATTTTCGCATACCACCAAAGAAGGGAATAATTCTATGTGGCGTGTTCATGAAACTCCACCTCGAGGCGAATATTTTGTTCAATGCACTGCCCAACAACAGTACATGGTCAATGGTGCAGTCTTGTAAATGCTCACACCGTTGATCATGTACTGTTGTTGGGTGGGCGGTGCGCTGACCTAACTATCCACCTTGGGGTGGATAGTTTGGTCAAAGCACCACCCAAAAACAGTACATGGTCAACGGTGCGGTCATGAAAATGATCACATTTTTGAATATGTAATGCTGTTAGGTGGGAGGTACACTGACCTAACTATCTACCCCGGGGCAGTTAGTTTGGTCAACGCGCTACCCTCTCGATACTATTACATAGTCAATGGTGCGGTCGTTTAAAAAAACACACCACCTTGTTATTTTTTAAATTATTTATGGTGCACATTTTTTCGATACCACATCGGAACTCGGTGTGGTTTTCGTTAACATCATTTGCGGTGCGGCCTATAAATTTACAAGCAGCACCGCGAATGGTGCGAGCCAAAGAGCTTGAACACACTACACATAATTTTTTTTATTTTTTTTTAAACGATGAATTTTAAGTTATTTTAAAAATTTAATCTGCTAAAAGGTTTAATTATTGAGAAAAAATTATATCACTTGTACATTTGCGCATCGAGGAGGCATATTTGCTGAGGAATTGAAGAAACCAAATTTGCCCACCGTTTTCGAAAATTCGAACTCCACACAGTGGGCAATGGACAGTAGCAATGCATGCAATGGAAGCACCGATGGTAGGGTGCCTCACAAAATACAAACTCAAACTAGTGCTTGAAAGGTTTAGAGAACTAAAGAAGTAAAAATGGCTTTTTTATGGCCAATAATTTTTTTTTATTTAAACCTGTTTCGGTGCGTAGGTTTTTTAGATGCACCGGGTAGTATTATCAATGGTGAAATGCACACCGTTACGATGTGATAGATTACAGAGATGCACCGATCCTGTTTATATGTAGAGCACCAGTGTGCTAGAGTACTTAGACGCACCGGGACGAGTTTGTACGAAGAGCACGGTGTCTCGGTGTGCCAATTTTTAGTACGCACCGGTGCGTTTTACGTAAAACACACCGGTGTGTTTTGCGTAAAATGCACCGGTGCGGTTTATGATGAGAAACGCACTGCAAAAAAAACATCTACAAAAACCTCCACCCACCAACCTCCTCTAGAGACCTCTGCTACAAATAGATATCTGGGCTATTTTTATAAGAAGTGTTTTGCGTAAAATGCACCGGTGCATTTTGCGTAAAATGCACCGGTGCGGTTTATGATGAGAAACACACCGCAAAAAAAACATCTGCAAAAACCTCCACCCACCAACCTCCTCTAGATACCTCTGCTACAAACATATATCTGGGCTATTTTTATAAGGAGTGCCTCAAAAACATCCGCTAGAGGGTCTTTTCCTTGTAGTGACACACACACACACATATTGTGATACACTATAATCATAAATTTTTTGGATTAATTTACTTGATTTATGTGTAAGATTGATATGAAAAAAAAATATTTACCATATAATCCCTATTAACTTTACGCAATGACCAATAAGCTATATTTTGTTTTTGTGAATATAAACAAAATTTCTATTGATAGTTGGAAGAAATACATATGTTGTTAACATAGGAGCTTATCTAAAACTTCAACATTCTTGGGCTTTGAGGCTTACATCATATTGAGTCCATACAAGTAAAAAAAACCAGTTGTAAAAAATTGAACATATTTCACTTAAGATGACCATTTGAAAATAACATTTCGATTAAGGACATCTTTAACTAATTGTTGTAGAGACTCGACATACAACTTATCCATAGGAAATTTGTTTACAAAAATATCAATTACATCCAAATACATAACAACAAGTATGAAACTAGAACTATAGAGCAAATAAAGACTATATAGTAGTGTAAAGACCAAACTAGTCGAGAATGATGACTAACAAGCTATGAGAGGCCACAACTTGAGAGTTGTTTTGAGGAGTTTTAGGGTTGGCTTGTTTGACATTGAGAGGCACAACATTGATAACTTACTTATAATTTTGAGCATTAGAGTCTGTTTGTGAATAAGAAACTATAAAATGTTCCACATGGTTTAACCTGACGACAATATCATTAAGGGTATATTTGATATCCCATAGTATGCGTTTGATCTCGTCCTATCCTGCAAAGAGTCTGTAGTTGTCCTCTTTCTTGTCCTGTATCACCATGTCAAGTAGTGTCTCCATATGAGAATGATGAGTGATGGAGTGTAAAAAATTAATTCTTCTTCTTATGAATTTACCATGGTATGGTACCCATTTCATAGTACTTCTAACTATCTCTCAATCATAGAAGCATTTATGGTATCTAAATTCCTTTTCTTTTGGATTTAGAATTTCTTTCATGACTTCAAGGGGGGTATCATCGAAGAAATTAAGCACAGATTCCCACCCAAAAATTCGTATATGACTTGAGTAGGATGCAATAGATGCACCACCCCATCACACTGGTAGTCTTCTTCTATGAACCATGACGAACCTGGAATCCAAACACTTTCCAAGAAAAACAACAAGACAAAAAACTTCCTAATTGTGGCACCTATAAGAGATTACACTGAATCGAATGCGAACAAAGCGACTTGGTGCACCACTGGAAGGTAGAACCCCATAGTAATGGAGGTATAAATTGAATTCCCCAAAAGCCCAACGAGGTAGATAGGCAACAATTTCGATCCTATTGAGACACAAACGAGGGGGAAGAGTCAATATAGGTTCAAATCTAGATATAAAAAGAACCAGAATACCACACCCCACATACAAGAACCAAACAATTAAAAAACACTTTGAATGGTTCAGACACTTGCAAAGAGGTTAGTGATAAGACCACCACAAGTTTGAAGTATGACCACTCCCTGTGTTTTGTAGGAAAGACACAAAAAACATTGATGAAAAACCCAATTCCAGAAAAATATATTGAGAGAACTCGATGACAAGAGAAAATAACACTGACAGAATATGAAGTACAAAGACTGTGGACAACTAAACCTTGACCATGAAACAATATAAGAGCTGAGAGACGACCCTGTTTGAGTTGGAAGGATGACTCTTGTGGAAAATAGGTTCATTCTCTAGTATCAACCAAACAAATAGAAGTCTGCAACCCTGCTAACTTTCAATGGTTTCTATAAGCCATTGTGCATATGGGGAACTCAGTATAGTAGAAAGAGATTAAACCATGAATCTTGCACAACTCTTTCCAAGTGTCTCGGTAGATCCTGATCTTAACACACTCGAGACAATATCACATTATGAGTTGATAAATGAGCATAAAGCCTATGTCATAATGATTGATCTAGGTAACCAATCTGCCATTGTAGGGGTCCTCCATATCTAGGCTGACAAAAGGAATGATCTCGCTTGAGATCTCGGGACATAAGAATTCCTTGCCTTGAGGTTGAGGGAATTAATGCCCCTACCATATTATACTACGTATGAGCCCTCAATTTTTCCATTCATAGGACATACGAGGGGCTATGTGGGACCGATTTCCAACCTCGAGGACTACCAAAACTCATCTGGTTTCCATAGCACACGTGTATCACTGTCTATTGGTGTTCGCAACGTCGAAATGTGTGAAGCATCACTAGATCCGCTTAATATTCTCATCAGAAAGGGGATACCAGGAAGACACCCCCATCAGGGAGTAAGGACCAATAAGCTAAGATGAAGATAATAACATGAGATTTAACATGATAAGTGTTTGTGGAGGAATAACTTGCTTTGTAAATAATAATTACGCCAAAGGAATTTTTTTAAGGGGATATTTCTCTCAAGACTTTCATCATCTGGCCACTATATATAAGAATTTGAGAGGTGTTTCTTGTAGTGTCATTCATGTTTCATTTTACTGTCAGTTTTGCATAAAAGGCTCTATTTATTTTTTCTCTCTTTTTCCACCCACCAAAGGAGGAGGAAGAAACAAAATGGAATATCAAGCATCTTGTATTTACCTCCCACACCAATATGAGTGGGCACAGGTTTGAAATCAACTTCTAGATCTTATAGAATTATAGACCTAGTGGGGTTGACATATTTCCAGGCTATTTTAATGCCCATCACCAGCTTTCATGGCAGAAAAACTAGATTTGACATCGTGTGTTCCATTCCCCTCGCTTGAGAATTACAAATACTTCACAATGATTTCGATGCATTTCACAACATACTTTTGGAAGTTGAGGTGATTACAAGTATTTGATATTGGTAGAATTCCATGTTCTAAATATCCACCGAGAAATTGGTATATGTTGGAAGTTATGCTCATTTTTTACTAAATAAATAAATTATCATGATTTTGGATTTAAATTATTATTCACTATTCTAAACGAATAAGAACTTTTCATGGATGCATGCATCTTCTGATGTAATAAATTATATGAAAATACATCATGCATAATTTAAAGAAATAAATAAACAATACATTTTGGAGGAAGTCATGTGGAGCAGACCTTATAGAGAAGAGGGAATGGATTGGGAACCATGTGCATAGCTCTTTCTGTGCATCATCTCTATATTGGGGTGGAGAAGTTTGTTTTGTTGGCAGAAGAAAAGTTGTTTTTAGGGTTTGTTTCCTGGCTCTTTTAGCAGAGTCCTCTCAGGCTATAAAGGGAGGGGCATTGTTCCCTGGCTTTCTAGGCCTTTTGTCACCTTTCCTAAAATTCATAGATTTTTATTTGGGAAAACTTTTATTCTATCTTATCCTCAGTGATTTGCCCTAGTTTTCTGGGCCTTTTGTCACCTTTCCTGACATCAATAATTTTTTCCTTTGGAAACCTTTTATTCTATCTAATCCTCAGAGATGGAGTGGGGTTTCAAATTTTGGGTGGGCCAGTGTAGGCCTCCCTATTTGCATATGGCCTAGCATATAGGCTAGCCTAGGGACCCGCTTAAAATTTTTCTCATCGAAAGGAGGACTGCGAGTAGTCACTCACTACTCTTAAACCTGGAGCTTAAAAAATAAATTATCCCTAGGTGATGACATTCAACTAATCTGAGTGGCTTGTCTATCTACACATGCACTGATGGGAATGTTCTTCTACATCTTTCTCACAAAGGACCAACTCCATTCCTAACTAAAGCTTCATTGGAAACCTCTGCTTGGGTATTTCCCTACCTTCAAAATCCTTATGAATAACTGGATCCATTTTCATTTTATTGATGAAGAGGACTTATTGACTAGCCTTCCTAGGTCCTAGGTCATTGATAAAGGAATTTTATGGTTGCAGAGGTGGCATATTGGATTCAACCCAATGTCTGCAAAACCTAAGGCCCATTTTCCTTGGGTAAAATTGGTAGGTTTCCCTTTGGAACTGTGGACGAGACATATTATTACAAAAGTGGCTAGCAACATAGGTAAGCTCATATAATTTGAGGAAATGCCTCTATTGGCTTTAGAAAAGTGCATTATTTGGGTCTTATTTGAGATGGATGTACATAAAGGTCTTCTAGGAGAGCTTGATATTATCATGGGGGATGTTTATTTTACTAAAAGGTTGGATTATTGGAAGGTTTCATTTCAGTGCACTATATATCACCAAACAGGCCATATCAAGGGGAATTGTAGCTTCATAGCTTTGAAAGGAACTCATTTCCATCACAAGGGACCAACGACTATTTCCTTAAATGATAATCAAATTGCTGTTTCAGCTGAACTCCTCTAGAAGTCTAACTCTGGCTAGATGTTGTTATTTAATGGATGGACCCCTAAGGGCTGCAAATCCAAGTATAAAGAAAAACCTAGGGATGATGAGTATAATTTTGGGGCCTCTCACGCTTATGAGGTTAATGAAGAAGATCAATTGATGTCCCTAGTGAACATTTGAAGGGAGGTAGATTTATTCCCTCCTCAGTCATCTTTGGGTGAAATTGGAGATATTCTTCGAACCAACACTCTAGTGACGATAATCCATCCTCTTAGGAATCAGAACCCTCAGCTCTGTTGGATGAATTTTTGGGTAAGCTCCTTGAAACTCTTTCAAATGATGATATTCTTTTGTTGGATAGTCTTTCTTCTTCTGGCCCCATATCTGATTGTGAAAATAGAATCCATGATAGAAACCAATCTACCTTGTTGCATATCATGCAATAAACCCCCAAGGCCTCCCTCTTATTCCTTATACCACTCCTAACCCTTCCAATCCTGAACTCTATTGAAAGAATCCCATCATTCGCTCAAGCCAGATCCTACATTTTCTATTATAGTTCTTATGGGAAGACATAGGATTGTCAAACACATATAATGAACGAATTTCCTTCTACCCTACTATATTCTTCTTCTCTAAAAATTGAACCTTTTCCTAATTTCCTTTCCTCGTGGTCATATTTTCCTTGGAAAGACCCTCAATTCCCAGCTACTAATAACGTCATTGTTCGAAAAAAATTCTAAACAAGAAGGACCGTGTTCGTGACTCCTTATCGCATGGTGATCAAAATATTTTTTCTAACTCTTTTATTGATACTGAAAGGGCCCTTAGAGAATTTTTTCCCTCTTCCCTATCTCCTTAATGATAATTATGACTTTTAAAATTAGGGGAGTGGGGGCTCCTCCCAAAATATGAGCCCTTTGAGGCTTAGTGTCATCCCAACATCCTTCAATTATTTTATTTCAAGGGACCACGATTAGTGTTGTCAAAGCTAGAGAGGTTCACCTAAAGATATGTCTAGATTAGTGTATATGTGTTTTGGGCACAAAGGGTCGGTATAGGGGTTCAGTTGTACTATGGAACCCAAAGGATGCTTTCCTCAACCCCTTTGCTTATATGGCCAATATCGTTCTAGAGGGAAAACTCAGGGGTTTTTTTGATAAATTAACTTTGGTAAACTACTATGGTCCCTATCAGGAAAGGGATGCCTTTTGGAATCTTCTATTTAAAAATGGAATTTTACAAGATAGATCAGTTATCCTTTTTGGTGATTTAAATTTCACTGCCTCGACTACGGAGTTATGAGGAGAGAAAGCTCAACCTGATCCTTTCTCACTGGAGATCTCAATGATTATTAGCAAGGCTCATCTTATTGACATTCTTTCCTCCCCTAATGAGTGAATCTATATTACTATTTTTTACAGTCATAATGGAGATGGAGATACACATATAGTTTATAAAGGATTTTATCCATGTATGTTTCCTTAAAAAGGAAATATGTGGCCCTCCTATGATGATACCTTATTTTGGAATGTGTATCACCATGGCTTTTCTTCAAAATTAAAAGACACATATGAAGCATTGTGGAAAATATAGAGGAAGCCAATATAATTTTTCTAGAGTATACAATTTTAGATACAGATAATTTTCAAAGGATATGGTAAATATTGGTGATTTTCAATTAAATATATTGTCCAATTTTTCCCATTCTTTTAATTGAAAAAATTAAATTATATTTTTCCATCTTGTATCAAATTCAAATCTATATTAAAATTTGAATTTGTTGCTTATGATATGTTAAATCTACCTATGCATGTTTACGATATTTGACTATGGTAACAACTTGTCCTATTATTGTCACCTTATTCCTTTATTTATAAAATCCTTGATATAGTGGAAACCCTACTAGTAAATTGTTGAGATCCAAGCATTATAGATATGGATTTATATTAGCCTATGATTTCATATTCCTACTTGCTTGGAAAATTTCTTCTTTCTCCTTTTCCCACCCATCATCGCCCTTCATTATGGGCAAGTTCAACTTGACATCACATGTTCCATTCCTATGGCTTGATAAATCCTCCCATTCAATGGATGGGAAATAGGATGACTTGGACACAATTATTTTAATGATTTTTATAATTGATATTACTTAGAAATGAGAACATGGTTTTCCATGAATTCTTCCGTATACATTGAGAAATAAAATATTACAATGCTTAACCACCCGAACCTCGATTTTAACCTTGACATGAGTGGTAAGTGACTTGTTTCTACTCAACCCACTCATTGATAACCTTCACTATGGATAAGTTGGACTTGCATCACCACATTCCATTCTCATGGCTTGAGAAATCCCCCCATTCAAAGGACATGCACCAAGTTTCCTTGGATGGAATAATTTCAATTATTATTATAATTGATATTACCTCAAAATGACAACATGATGTTTATTGGAAAATTATTGTGTATGCATTTACAAAAAAACTATGAGAATGCTAAACTAATGGATCCTTGTTTATTTTTCCATGAACCCTACAACACAATTCTTGTTGGAATTATGATTAATGTGTTTTCCTTGATGGAAACCTACTCGATGAGTTGTATTTTGATAGCAACCTAATTATTGCATATGTCAACAGGATGTATCTATAGGCCAGTTTAGATGTGAGAGAGAAATAAATACCAGTCAATGAAAGAGGAATGATGAGGGTAAATTTTAAGGAAGTATACACATGTTCTATGAATAAAAGTCGTGTACATATGTAGGTATGATGAATATAAGTCGTGTATATGCAAGTTATGTGAGGAAAATACGTGTACATACGCAAGTATGATGAAGATAAGTCATGTATACGTAGTTTCTGTGAAGAAAATCCATGTATGTACGTAGGTTTTATTTAGCAAAGTCGTCTACATTTTGCGCACTATGGTTTACTAAATACCAAGGGTCCTTACCATGGTATTAACCCACAATATTAAGAAAAGTAATGACTATTTGATCCCATAAAATATTACCATTGGCACTAAGTGTGGTTTTGACCTATGGTATTGGCTAAGGCATAATTTATATAAGGAGATGAAGATCCAAGTGTTTGGGTGTGCGGATGTGAGAGCGTTTGATTATTACTTTGATCTGAAGTATGATTGCATGGTATGGACTATTAATGAGTGGTTAATATGAAATAAATATGTACTCGGTAATACAATGATGGATCACGATCATTAGACCTGAAATGGCTATGTATTGTATGATCTGCTTATGTGTTGACTAGATCTATGATTTGACATGTGTTTATTTCTTTGAATGTCGTGATATGGGTATGTCTGAAGTTTTGAAGTGAAACACCTTTATGAGTTGAAAATTGCATATATGTACATGAGTTTGTCTCTAGTAAGGAGCATACACACATGGATACTCTTCTGAGTAGCAGTTTATAGATTCTGCAGTATGGGAAGATATGTACGTGGGTTTCATTCTTGAAAATCACGTATACACACGGAAATGCTTAATGATAAGAACGTATAAAAGACTAGGGTTTCTAATGAAGAATATGTCTGATCAGTCTAATCAGTCCTACTGTATTTCTGCTTTCTGTCAATGAAGCCTTCATGTTGATATGGGATTAATAGTGATTTATGAAGTTGAATTGATTGAGTATTGATTTGTTGAAGAATTCCCATGATGTAACTAATTGTATGGGGTTCAGAGATTTGTGATCTGACATAATGATTCAGTATGTCTCTGTGCAATTCATTGTCTGGATTAGATTGACAGTAGTTCAAAATTTGCTATGTTGAGATATGTTCATAGGTTTACTTCATGAAAACCGTGTATACACGCGGGTTTGATTAATAAAAGTAGTGTACATATTATGTCATATGATTGATCAGGGTTACAGTTGATTCAATAGGTTGATGCAGTGTTTTGGGTTCAGTAATGATGTTTTGGTTACGAAGATTTAACTGTTTTGAATGTTTAAGAAGATGTTGGTTTAATGTTTGTTGCTTCAGTGATTGATTGGTTCATTAGTTATTTGTTTCAGTGATTGGTTGAACGATTTGGTACAATGATCAATTTCAGTTTTGATATATGGTATTGGGCTTAAATGATGGTAGTGGGTTTAGTCTGAAAATTTGATGAAAAATGGCATACAGGTTGTAATGTGTTGAAGCAGGTGGATCCAATGTGAAAATTTATGAAACATGGTCCACGATGGTGTTGAGGGTTGGAGCCTTTAGTGAGGAAGTCAAATCTTCCTTCAAGTAGTAGTTGGTGATCATATCAGGAGTTTGAAACTCCCTTCCAGTGGGTGCTGGCAAATGAGATCAGGGATTTGGAGCTCCCTTCTAGTGGATGTTGGAGAATGAGTGACGGTTGTCGCCTTCTACATGTGGGTGCTTGCGTGCTAGTATGAGTTTGTGCCAATAAAAGATTGTAATAATTTCTTCATATAACATGTTAGCCACCTATAAAATTTGTTATACCAAAAGGTGGCTAAATCATTTTCTGAAGTCTTCAAGGAACATATTTTATTGCTAAAAAGTGTTGGCTCTTGAAGACTCTTGAAGGCCTCATGACTCTGTCCAAATATTCACTGCTGTGCCCATCTTACCATCTTGAAATCCTACTGATTTCAAAGCTAAAATACTGCTGCAAACACCATGCTCCCCTCCCTTCTACCTCCAAAAATAATCTCATTTTTTATCCCTCCATTTCCCATCAAAACCCCTCATTTTCATGTTTCTTCCCTTTTCACCTTCATCAAAAAATCCCTTTGATAAGGTTTTAAGACTCCTTATTAACCTTATAGAAACCCTCAAACTCCTTTGAAAATCATTGAAAATCTATGAAAACCATATTTTTTAGATTATAGACTTAAGCCCCCTTGGGCTAAGTCTTTAACCCTCTCCCTCCACGCGTCTTGGTGCTAGAACCAAGCGCCAACTTTCCAAGCACTCATTGCATTGCCCAATCAAGATTAGCCCTTCCTCCAAAAACCCCAGTCATATGATTTTCCATATAACCCATGGCCCCACAGTCGGGTGCCTATCTACTTTGAATTAATATTTCCACCCAAAGTATAAACCTTTTGTTTATATAAATTTGTCTGTTTTTATTATATAATAAAGTTTCTACCGGTGAAAAGGTTCTAATCGCTCTCCACCGTTGATCTGATCCGCAGATCGACGACGCGCAGTCCATCACCCCAGTGGTCCCCGCCAGCCATTCACCGTTGCAAAAACCAAGCGAAATCCATCGCACTACTCTCAAGCAGAGGGCAGTTTTTTCCCGATCAGCAGCGATTCCATTCACCGCCTGACGCATGGCCTTGAGCACTGTTCAAAAACTGCCGCTCATCACACGTTAAAGTTTGGACATGGACCCGGCACGATATTGACGTCCATCGTCCGATCTGGGGCCGCTCATTGGACGGTAGTCGCTCTCTGAAGATGTGATCCAGGTGGATATCGGTGGCCACCCACCTATTCCATTTGGACCAGCACCATCAATTCTTGCAGATTTTCACATTCAGCACAACTTACTATTTTTAGCAGGTTTTCGGGTCCTCCACTCTCGGAGCCGTTTTGGGGGCTTAATGATCCAGGGGGATATTGGTGGCCACCCACCTATTCCATTTGAACCCCCATCTTCAGTTCTTTCAATTTTCAAGTTGCAACAAAACTTACTATTTTTAGCAGTTTTTCGGGTCCTAAACTTCCGGAGCCGTTTTGAGGCCCTAAACGACATTTTTTGGGAAAACGGAGAGCAACATGAGTCCATGGACCGATGTTGCTCGTTCAAAAATTGAAGTCCTCGGATAGATCTTTCTAACGAGCTATTGAACGCGTCAAACGGAGATCGGGTGCCAAAGTTATGCCCCCGGGAAGTTGAACCACCAATTTACCCAAACGGGCGCCCACAGTTTTGGCGCCTCATCTCCTACGGTTATGTTTTTGGACGTTTCAGATTCTACATTGTTTCTCAACAATAAATAGGCCCTCGAGCCTCATTGTAACACAGTTCAGAGGTCTGTAGCCATCACATCTCTTCTCATAGATTCGCTACTAGCACCCTAGCTATTTTATTTCCATTATGCCTATAAGCATATTTCTGTTATTTGATATTAATGAAATGAAGCATTATTTCCGCTACATCTCTATGTTCATGGTTATTTCTATATTCTGTTGCGTTCCTGCATAAATCTGGATCAGTGGTATCAGAGCGGGTCTGCTCTTTCTTTGTTTTTCTTTGCATGTCCCCAACGCGGTCAGGGTATAAGGAGTTAGGGCTCGATCTGGTTGAACCCTTGCAAGATCAGCCTCGCAAACCCCGACGACCTCCCATGGCGGAAGAAAAGAAAGACGAGGGAGCAGGAGATCCTATCAAAATATTACTCGAGGAGGCCCTCGAGAAACAAAGGAACGCGATGATGGATAACTTTGCTCAAATCCTTCAACGATTGCCCACATATGGCGCATCTGCATCCAACAGCCACTCTGGAGGCGCCACTCCCTTCAAGGTACAGGTAAACTTTGACATTCCTATATTTGAAGGAAAAATAGATGCAGACGCCGTAGACAGATGGTTAAATTTGTTGGAAGGGTATTTCTCGGTCCATGACTTCTCTGACCGAGAAAAGATTATTTTTGCACTCCTCAAAGCCGCCCCCATGTCAAAGACTGGTGGGAAACCTACCGTGAGCAAGAGGGCGAAGGGGAACCCTCTCTGTTCTCGACCACACCCACTTGGAATTCATTCCGAGACGGCATCAAGGAACAATATTACCCTGTGGGGAGCTATGAGGACAAATACATCCAATGGACCACGCTGCGGCAACAAAAGGATCAAGATGTGCACGAACTGACGAATCTGTTCCATACCCTAAGCACAAAGTTGGGTATTAAAGATTCAGAGAGACATTTGGTGCTCAAGTACCGCGGCTGTCTGCACAAACACATTCAGGAGGAAATGGAGTTCCTCGACATTACATCGCTTGGCACGGCATATCGCTATGCCGCCAAGATCTAGCAGAAATTTAAGCAGAAGAAGCGAGACTTTGGATCTGCAAATCCGAAAGGTGCCCCCGAATCGAAGAACAAGGGGCAAGGCCAAAGAAATGCGACTCAGAACAACACCACAAATCCAAAGAAGGACACAGGGAAGTGGTGTGAATTTCATAACAGCCCCACTCACAGCACAAACGAGTGTCGGGCCAAAAAGTCTTTGGTGACTGAACTAAAGGCACCCGAATCAAATGCATTTTCTGATCCTGAGTTAGAACCAGACAAAGGCAATGACAAAGGGAAGCAGATCATTGATGCGGATCCCAGTGCCATTGTTGCCACCGCCAAGATCCAGAAGGAGGGTCCAGAGGATCCAGAGGAGGGGGAGCGCCTCTTCCAGTCGCAGATGTGGGTGAAGGGTTCTCCGCTGCAGTTTCTCGTCGATAGCGGAAGCCAAAAGAACCTCATTTCAGCAGACGTCATGAAGCGGCTCGGCCTTCCAACCATAGCACACCCGCAGCCGTATACCATTGGGTGGCTCCACCCAGGGAGAGATCTCCGCATCCGCCAGCAGTGCCGACTTCCATATAGTATCAAGCCATTCACGGATGAGGTATTGTGTGATGTTTCTCCTCTTGATGTAGCTGATGTATTATTGGGCCAACCATACTTGTGGAGGCGACATGCTGTGTATGAGTCTAGGCCTCGGGCTGTTATAATTACTTTGGGAAATAACTTGTACAGGATACCGGAGGTAGTACCGCCTCCTTCCATCTCTTTAACTACTGCAAAACAACGCAGTAAGATTGTTTCCCAGACTAGGAAATTCATTTTCCTTACGACTCACTCACAGGGAAAGAAGAATATTGTGGCCACAACCTCGAAACATGGCTCCCTTTCATGGCTGCAGTAGATGGACAAAGTCATGGAGGAATACGATGACAATTTCTCCTCACTCATAGAGGTTCCTCTACACTGTCAGGACAAGCACTCCATTGATCTGACTCCCAATGCACCACCACCTGATGTTTCCATACATTCTGCAACTACACATACATAATCCAAACATGTACTGTATGAGGCTGATAAAGAAACCAAATTTACTAAACGCATCCAGCATGTCCACCCGCAGGTCCATGACATCTTCAACACATCTAATACTCAGTTCAACAAAATTTGCCTCATCTCATGGAGGATCTCAATGCAATGGGGACCATTGCTTCCTAAGGAGGGAGGAATGATCCAGGTGGATATCGGTGGCCACCCACCTATTCCATTTGGACCAGCACCATCAATTCTTGCAGATTTTCACATTCAACACAACTTACTATTTTTAGCAGGTTTTCGGGTCCTCCACTCTCGGAGCCGTTTTTGGGGCTTAATGATCCAGGTGGATATTGGTGGCCACCCACCTATTCCATTTGAACCCCCATCTTCAGTTCTTTCAATTTTCAAGTTGCAACAAAACTTACTATTTTTAGCAGTTTTTCGGGTCCTGAACTTCCGGAGCCGTTTTGAGGCCCTAAACGACATTTTTTGGGAAAATGGAGAGCAACATGTGTCCATGGACCGATGTTTCTCATTCAAAAATTGAAGTCCTCGGATAGATCTTTCTAACGAGCTATTGAACACGTCAAACGAAGATCGGGTGCCAAAGTTATGCCCCCGGGAAGTTGAACCACCAATTTACCCAAACGGGCGCCCACAGTTTTGGCGCCTCATCTCCTACGGTTATGTTTTTGGACGTTTCAGATTCTACATTGTTTCTCAACAATAAATAGGCCCTCGATCCTCATTGTAACACAATTCAGAGGTCTGTAGCCATCACATCTCTTCTCAGAGATTCGCTACCAGCACCCTAGCTATTTTATTTCCATTATGCCTATAAGCATATTTCTGTTATTTGATATTAATGAAATGAAGCATTATTTCCGCTGCATCTCTATGTTCATGGTTATTTCTATATTCTGTTGCGTTCCTGCATAAATCCGGATCAAGATGCCCGTGAGATAACTCAGGGTACGACGCGGTCTTTAAATCATTTCCGTCGTCGATCTGAACTGCAAATCGACGGCCCACAATTCATCGCCCTGATTCCTCATCCAGTCACCATTTTCGGACCCGTGGGTTTTATTCATTTGGGTTTTATTAAAGGTTTGATGTCTAGGCATGATTCTAAGGTTGATCGGCATCTGTTCTCCACCGTTGATTGCATGGGCCAATCTCATCCGACGGCCCATGTTTGTCCCGAACCCCGAACATGATTTTCGATCATTTTTCTCCAAAACAAAGGTTTAAACCTTTGTCTCTGCTTTTATTTTCATTTTCTTTTCCGAAAATTTTGACCCCTTCACGTTATTTATTCATCTTCACTCCTGACCGTCGATCTCTGCGTGATTGATGGCTCCGATTTAAATTTTATTTCGCCTTCCCTCTGACCTCCTCTAAACAATCTCGACCGTTGGATGATGCCATCCAACGACCATGCTCCCTCCACATGCCTTCTGAAGCAGTAAACCTATACATGCAGGATTTCATAACATTTTTTGTATTTTGCAGGGTTCCAATGATTTATCCGCTATGTCTGAAGGAAATTCAAAGGCAGAGGGTGACGATCCTCCCGCCTTCAATTCATCAAAGAAAATCATTCGCAGGGTTTAAAATCCACGTTTCATCGGTGTTTCATGAGGAATTGATTCCATATCACCCCTGCGCAACCCTGCACACCAACACACACAACAAGTCAACCACAAATCAAATAATATTAGTGTCAAAGACGAAATGAATCAACATGGAAGATTTGAGACAGTTTTATAAGGATTACGGCCAACAATTGATTATAAAGAGCTAAATCCTCCCAAATAAACACAATTTGAAGAAAATCATGAGTGTTTTCTCAAACAGAGAGCCTACGCTGCCACATCAGGGGCTAATTGAATCCCATAGCTACCACAGAGCCACCTACAGCCTCAAATCAATCAAAAGAAGGCCGAAGTTATTACCAGACCAGGAAATATTTTGCATCAACACATCTGAACAGTTAATTCAACCAAAGGAACTTATTGTAAATTGTCAGCAGAAGTTATTGCAAGGATAACAAGGAGCCTTGAAGTCAACAAATTCTTTCCAGCAAGCCTAATAGTTAATGTAAACCAATTAATACAGGGGAAATACCAAAAATCTTCTCTATTAAGCCCCTCAAAGGCCGAGAGATAGTGCACTGTATTAATTGAACTTAGAAGATATTTTATCTCATTCAACCTCCTCATTTTTATATAAATACTACTGGAGAAGATGAGAAAGTGTTGGTTGGTTGATCACTAGTTGTAATACTGAAACTCTTTAAAATAATACATAGTCTGTTGAAGTTGAAGAAAAAATTGAAGTCTTGGAAGCCTTGATGATGTTGTTGCATGCTTGTTCCTGAGAAGGCTCTATCATTGGATCCATGAGCTTGGCTGTTGGTGAAGTATTCTGAATTGTTTAATGTTTTCCCCTGTTTTCAATTTGTTCCATAATTTCTTACTACAGTAGGTTGAAAGTTTTAGGCTAAGAAATGACTCCTGGAAGCACCTTAGACCTGTTCATCCTTCATTGTTTCATGTTTTCTTCTACTAAGGTATTTTAGAGTCTTTAATCTCTCTCTTTAGTCCTCATGCTTTTTTATTTCTATGATAGTTTGAATAAGATGGTTTCAGCATGATTTATGGTTCTCCCTGCTTGTCTGCTGCCACTTAAAAGGCTGTTATTGAAGTCTCCCTTTGTAGTATTTCTATTTACAGTAAGCCAAGGAGGTCTGTTCTGATCTTGCCCTTTATCCTTACTTAAACAGTTGTCTTAAAGGTCTTTATAGTTGTGATCATAGATGTGTTAGGCATTCCCTCTTCTATGACAACAATTATCAGTGAAAATTTTATGTTTTCTAAGTCATTTGAAATAAAATCTTTGAGGAAATAGGGTGTTCCCCGAATCTTAGATTTAATTTTAAAAGTTGTTTTGAAATAATTATTTGCTTAAAGGTGTGATTTGTAGAATTTATGGTTAGCCCTGTCTACCAAATAACTCTTTATTGTTCAAGTTGTGCTTTCAAATTCCCTTTGTTTGAGAATCAAACTTCTCTTTCCAAATCATTGATGTCCATCTCATTTCAAAACCAAAGGATCCTGCGGCCAAGTTAGATTTTCCCTCTGATATCCCATATCCATTGATGAGTATGTTATGACCTCTTCTTGACTCCATTGCCCAATGAACCAGATGTTTCTCCTTTCTATATATCTTTCCTAGACCTTTCATGTTCTGCTGTATCAATCCAATCAAACAAATAAAAAAATACCTGTACTTAATAGCTAGTCTAAAAGCTATGCTCAAAGCACACAAGATAAACCTTTGCAAACAAACATTTGAGAGATCCCTCTCTGAGAACAGGAGGACTAGATCCTGGAACTCTAAAGATTGGTTCTAATGTTGCCTTGTCTTTTGATTTTCCAAACTATCAAAACACGGGAGACCAACATAATGGCGATCACGGTGGGACATACTGAGAATACAGTGGTTTGAAACACTTCTTGAATCTCTTTAGGCCCTTAACTTGATAAAGAACACATTCTGGAGTTATCCCACCGCTCACACCAACATAATGGCAATCACGGTGGGACCCTGAGTAAAACACTCGCTGTCCAGTATAACATAAGTAACCTTCTTCAAGCACTACCTAACAAACGATAATCATGATAGGACTTAATTAAATCAGTGACAAAATAAGTAACCCTTAGGATTCTCATTAAACCTTATCAAACCTTGAAGGAATCAGTTACCAAGCCATAAGAGTGAACTCTGTATGATCAAACACCTTAGCTAAGTGTTAAATCAGATTTAGGACACTCTCATAACAGGTAAGACCAAAATAACTCAGAAAAACCCAAAACATTTCAGTTTGGCTTCATAATAAACATGGTGGTGGAACCATCCAATATTTTACCTTCATAAAACCTAAAATTTTTCCACCTGGCGACTCCACTAGCCCCAGTAGGCCTATTACTCATCTAGGTTCCCAGATCTCTTTAGGACTGTGTTAACCAGCCTTGAAGAAGTTTAGAAGCCTAGTCCCATACTAGATAAGACATCGTGAGAGGTAAAATTCCCAAAAACAGTTCCTAAAAACCTCAACCTCTCTCATTTTTGAAAAGCAGTCTGGCGTCACATAGGATCAACACTAGATCCCATCCAGACCCAAATCCTCCTTTAATCGTTGACAATCCTAAGAGAATTATGTGGCAGACTTATAACTCTGGAAAATCAGCTGCTAACAGGAGCCTCTTAAGAACAAATTATGTCCCTGAAAACCTTGTTGTCATAGAGGATTCACACTTTGATTTACATCATACAAAGAACATCTTTAGAACTAGATCTCAAGGTGACTTAAACCAAACTGACCTTGATATTGCAGATTTGCAACAAAGCTTCAGTAGAGAAGCCTCACCTTCCACTCCTCTTGATTCCCAGCTTCTTCATCACTTTATTCTTTTCCATAACAAGTCTGCTCAAAATTAGTTTGCTGGCCCAAGTATTTCTTCCACTCCAATTCATACTACCACTATTCAAAACATTCCATTTCAGCCCACTTTCACTTTTGTAAATCCACCTTTATTTCCAGCCATGGCAACATGGTATGCCCCATTAGTGATACCACAACCTCTACTTCCCCTACCAAATGATTACCAATCCAAAATCCCTCATTTCACTGGAAAAGAGTCTACAACAGCTCAACATCATGTAGATAGGATGGAAGATGCTTTCGATTACATGGAGATAGAAGAAGAAATTGTGAAAATGAGAATCTTCGCCCAAATTTTAGGAGGAGATGTAAAGAAATGGTTTAAAAACTTACCTCCTAACAACATAAATGATCTCCCTGCCTTGCATCAAACATTCATCAACAAATGGGAACTCAAAAGGAACCCTCTCCAAATACTAGAAGAATATAGCAGCCTCAAGAGAAATCAAGGAGAGAGTGTTCATGACTACTCCACTAGGTTCAATAGAGTTTACAATGCTCTTCCACCTCACATGAAACCTCCTCAAGGCATGGCCTTAGTAAGATATCCCGAAGGCCTTCATGCTGACATGATGTATCATTTAAGAGAGAGGGATTACTTAACCTTAGAAGACATGCAGAGAGGAGCTGTGAGCGTAGAAGCAAACATAATTGAGAAAATAAATAGGTTAATATCAGAGAAGAAGGTAACTTATAAAGATGACCTACTACCCTCAACCTCAACTTCTGACACAAAAATTGACAACCTAGTGAAGGTGATGGAGAGGATGCTTGAAAAGATCAACTTAAATGATAGAATGCCACCAAGAGAACCTCAAAATAACCAAAACAGAAATAGAAATCAAAATTATAGAAGAGAAAACAATCAAGATAATAAAAAAGAAAGTGACCAACAGATTAGACCTCCCTTCTAACAGAACTATGTAGATCAATACGAGGAAGATAGGGAGTTGGAAAGGTTGGGAGAATCTCATGTAAACTTGATTGGATCAGACAGTGGGGATGATGTTTTCCTCATTGAAGAGGAACAAGGTTTCTCCTCTGATCATAGTACAAACACCTATGAAGATTCTGATGACTATAGATTGGGGTTTGAAAATGCAATCATGGAGGTGCACAAACAATATGATCTTAGGAGCAAGGGGAACATAGATAATTGAAAGGAAAAAAACACTAATACTGCTATCAAGAAAAACACAGAAACACAACCCAAAAAGACAACAGAAAAAACCAACATTTTGACCAAGAAACCAAACATAAACAAGGACAAAAGTGTCCAGCAAGATGTTGAACAAAGTACCCCTAGCACTTCAACCAGTGGTCCTAATAAAACTGTCCCAATTACCAGTCCAAACAAGGTTCAACAAATCAAAATTGTTGAAAGGAATTCAATTGAAAGGACATATGTAAATATGAACAAGTCAATTTTTCCTTTCAGTCTTGAGGGAGAGATCGCCAAGATAAAAATTACCATTCCCCTAGCTGAACTAGTAACCCAAGAAGTGTACAAAAACCAAGTTTTGAAAGCTTTGAACTTAGGAAGTGATACTGACACCTTAAACTTAATAGATGACAAACCTGAGTTGTTGTTTGGTCCAAAAGTTGAAGGAAAATACCAAGAAGGGGTTGTCCCTCCCTTCTGTTGATCATAATCAGCTATCTGTAAAATTTTCACAAGAAATTTGGCTTAAACCTCTCAAATCCCCTCTTTCAGCCTTAAAGGAGTCATTTTTATTGGTGCCTACCATTGCCCTTCCCGCCCCCAAGTTACATTATAAAAGGCCATAGATCGTAAATCCAAAAATCTATCAGGCCTAGCCCCTTTCACCAAGCCTCCGCTCTTTTCCTCCATGTAACCCAGTGTTGGAACCAAGCGCAAAAGCACTAGGCGCTCATTGCATATGAATATCGGGCGCGCCCTCGGCCGTTGATCTATATAGATCGAACGTCATTCACAATCCTCCATTCATCACCCAAACCACATCTCAGCTGTCCAATCAAACTGTGAAATCAACGGTCCGCAGCCCGCCCATCCTGGTGGTCCCCACGCCCGCTCCCATTGCAAAAACCGGGTGGTATGTATCGCACCGCCTTTCGGTGGTGGGCGGTAATTCTCATTGGGCCAGAAATTACTATACTTTTACAAGGAAATTTTACATATGTTTTTATCTTGGGGGCACTGCCACCCCCCTCCCCCCCACCCTGCACCCCCTCGCTGCAAGGGTGTACATTTTTCCTGGGGTACACATCCGACTAAAATAAGGGTCTTTGAATCAGGATGAAAATCAGGCTCCACACCGAACAACAGGATCAGAGGCAGCTGGTCTCTCTAATTAGTATTTCAAATAAGGTGATGTCCCATGGATTTTAAAAAAAATGTCCCATGGATTTAAAAAAAAGATGATCTTTCTTTGTAAAAGGAATTTATAATGGGTGTGAGGGTGCCATCTTCATATGGGTCTTCATTACGACACTGCTTCAACGTGGATGACATTTGTTGGGATTGAAAACGCATGACCATTTCAATCTTCTAAGAGTACGTATAATGTCAAAAACATGATTTTATTATTTGTTATATTAATAAATTTTATCCCATGCAGGGATCTTAAAACATAACTAATTTTGTATATTATTGCATGTGTTTATAACTTTGTAGTGTCATTATCCTTTGTTCGTGCGTGGGTGTGTGAAACATGACTTCCCCCAAGACATAGGACGTGCCATATCTAAATTATCTACATTTTTACATTGGATCACGTCAAGGAGATTCATGTGGCTAACATTCCATGATGGCGTCAAGAGATAGTTGAGATTGTTTGTATGTTTGAGAAGGAACTACCGACGAGTTTTATAGACTTGTAGGTTCATCTTAATCCATCTAGTAGATGAGGTTGGGGTGGTTTCTTATCGTTGGATGTTCTTCTTAGGGAGGTACATGAAGAAATTGAAAGCTTTTGTTCGACAAAGGGAAAAACCTGAGGGGTTTATGGCAGAGGGGTACATATCGTATGAGTATTTTTATTATGCCAGTGAGTACATCAAGTAGATCGACAACAAACCATGTGCGATGATTTGGGATGATGAAAGGGATGAAGACAAAAGAGAAGGGGAGATTATCCAAACGAATGGACAAAGGTGCGTCATAAAGAGTAAGCGACTTATAATTTTTAAAATTTACACAAAGTAAATATTCATGTTGAACTTCGATATAATGTATATTTTGATATCATGTGTACTATATGTTGATTTTATTTCATCAACAAATGCGAAAAATGAAACATCAATAAATTCGTTCTTTACCATTCCAAAGTGACACAACCATGGGTCACACATTGTATGAACAAAAGAGGATGAAATGGGATAGTGACATGAAATAATTTAGACGGTTGAATTGTAGAAGTGTGCCTTATTCCAATAGAAGAAGAGATTCCACTACAAGAGAAGAGATTCCACTGTTTGTCGAAGTACAAGAGGAAGATGATCTGGTTCTCAAGAGCCACATTGAAGACACAGTGGAAGATGCAGAAATCAAAGCTTCCCAGGATGAAAACAGCCTACTAGTCATGGCAGGCCAGAAAGAAGAAAGTGTAAACCATGTGTTCATTGATCTTGCGGCAGAATATATGGAGGCTCTGATTAGCCCAAATTCTCCAGCAGCGCAAAACATGTCAGAGCTCCAAGAGGACTCAGCAGCAATGTACGATGAGTCCTCTGGTTCAGAAGATGAAGGAGACACTCTACCCCAAGAGAGTCTTCTTCTCAATCAAATGAAAGAAGAAGAGATCCTGGTTGAAGCCTACCTGCCAAATATTCATAACCAGGTATCTTTTCATGATCCTTATGCTCATTTCCTGCAAACATTTGAGGAAGGATCAAAGGTCTTTGTGAGAAGCATGTTGCAGACAGAAAGAAAATTTCCCAAAGCTTCTATTATGGAACAAAAATAGTGGGAGCTGCCCTACCTATCCAGCCAGCTCAAGGAGTTGAGCAAGAAGGACCAGTCATGGGATCACTTGATGGACTGGTTACATTGGAAGACAATTTTTGTAGGATAAACTTGTAAATAATCCAGTTAGAGTAGGGTAGGTACGAAAAGCTCAAATAAAGCTCAACTTGTGAGCATGTAGTTAGTTGTTTTAATTTCTGCAAATTCCAGCGTGCCAGACAGTCTAATCCTAGCTTGGCTATTTTTACTTTCTGGTTTCATATTTGTTTGAATAACGTGGGTGTCATTATGAATCATAAAGTGAAAAGTAAGGTTGCTAAAGAGCCGCGTTTTCACAGAAGATGATCAAAGGGTCTGCGAGTTCTCGACACGTTCAGGGATGGATGTGCCATCCCCAGGTGGAGCCAATGTTGATCATAATCAACTATCTGTAAAATTTTCACAAGCAATTTGGCTTAAACCTCTCAAATCCCCTATTTCAGCCTTAAAGGAGTCATTTTTATTGGTGCCTACTGTTTCCCTTCCCGCCCCCAAGTTACAATATAAAAGGCCACAGATCGTAAATCTGAAAATATATCAGGCCTAGCCCCTTTGGCCAAGCCTCCGCTCTTTTCCTCCACGTAACCCAGTGCTGGAACTGGGCGCAAAAGAACTAGGCGCTCATCGCATATGAATATCGGGCACGCCCTCGGCCGTTGACCTATACATATTGAATGACATTCACAATCCTCCATTCATCGCCCAAACCACATCTCAAATGCTGGCCCCAACTTCAAATCAGAAATCAACCCGTCCATAGGCTCGCTCCTGCTCCTAGTGGTCCCCACGCTCGCCTATTGAAAAACCGAGAGGACGTATTCACCTTAATATGGGCTGTATCTTTATCACGTTGATTCCATACACTGTCTGCCACGCGTCCCAGCGTACGGTTCCAAAATCGCCGTTCATCGCACGCTATTGTTCGACAGAAGATGCGCAGCGATATCGCTGTTAGCCGTCCGATCTGGGGGTCTTCATCCAATGATCATCGCGCTCCGAAGCTGCATGAGTTTTAATCCACGGAAAATGTGCCCCTGGCCACTATCCATCGCCTCTGATGCTCTTTCAACTGTCGATCTCCCCCTGAGATCGGACCCACATCTAGTCACATGCACACCTTGGACCTAGTCTCCCACCACGTCATTATCCCACGTGTTCGTCGCATTTATCCTCCGCCCATTACATATATCAGTCATAAGTAAAATTTCATTGTTTTTCGTTTAAAACTTTTTCTAATTCACCTACCATTATTTCCACTGCACTTTCTTCGCCATCGCCCTGCATGCTTCCGCCATTTAATCATGTTGCTTCACTACACAATCGCCTCCATTGCATTTCCATCCCCCATGCATTTGTTTTCTTTACTACTTTTTGTGTTTTGTAGGTTTACGACGACAAAGAATTATCATGATTTGCAGCATCCATTACAAAAGCCGAGAATGCGTCAAAGGACCAGTTTTTCAGGGGCGAAATTCATGAAGAAAGTCCTGGGTAGCTGTTGTGACATGACATCCATTAAAGAAACAGGGTTATACTTTGGAAATCTTCCCAGTGACATTCAAGGCACTGATTTCATAGATAAAAACATTAATGGAACAGCAGAGGTAGATCAGTGGATGGTTGAGGAATTCAGCATTCGGCGTTGAAAATTTTAAAGCTTAATTCAGGATTGGGAAGGCAGAGGGTACAATGCACAGAAAAAATGCCCTCAGGGTTTTATGTTAGCAGAATTTTCTCTCTAGGAAGGACAGACCGCCCATAAGGTTTCTATTTCTCTATCGTGTTCCTGAAGAGATTTTCACCCAGAACATTTATTTCAGAAAGCAGGCCACAGAGTACAAACAACACAGCATAGTCATTTAGAAGTATGGGCGCGAATGTTTCCACCATTTTGCCTTAATTATGCAAATTAAATGTTCATCACCTACCTCTTTTACTAGGTTTTGGTTTCTCCTATAAAAACCATGAAGAAACGTATTATAGGGGTTCTAGATTTTATCATAAAATTATGCAGTGAAAGGCTTTTTTTATACATTTTGTAGAACTTTGGTATGAAGGCTCAGAGCCCATAGGGTCTCAGTGAGGAGGAGTTCCATCTGTTAAAGAGGATTCTGGTCTTTGGTATTTCATAGTCTGTAACTCTCTTTTATGTGTTATTTAATATATCATTTCATATCATCCATATTTCCTGTATCATGTTTTGGAATGCGAGTGGCTCACTGATTTCTGGTATGGATTCATCCTAGTCGATGGCCATGCTCGGATTATTCAAGCGCTTTAAATATGGCTCATGCATGATATTATGTTCCATTATTCAGCTAAACCGTATTTCTACTATATTAGTTTCTTTGGGAGGGTGCTTTTAAAATGCTATTGTCATGTATGGATTCTTAGATTAGTAAGCCCATGCATGGTGGTATTGTATATCTGGGTACCAGCTCAATGTTAACTAATATCTTCTCAATATTTCTTTCACTACATACACCTTCTGATAATTGATTTCTGTGACATATTACTTGAACTGGCCCGCTTTGCAGTAAAATGTCTCTGAATTTTCTGTTGCTTTTGTATCAGAGTTTTACACCTTGCCTCTTTTCCTGTGTCAGTTTCTGAGAGTTTGGTCCCATTCTGGTGTATTTTCCTGATTTCAGGAGATAGCATGTGAGCTGAAGTTGACAACTTCATACATTATATTATACACTCCTTGCTATGCTAAGATGTCCTAGGCACTGGTCTATCACAACTCTAGGCTGTCTCTAGGAGTTACAACACCTTCTATGTTAGCTTGAACATAAATGAAATTTTTTTACATAATGCCATGTTAGACTCATGAGCTTCACACAATCTAATGCCCAAGGTAGTGATGGAAAGCTTAGGCTTAGAAATTACTAAACCATACAAAGATTTGTATTCCTTTGACTCAAGCAGAGTCAAATGTTTGGGTTTTGTTAGCCCCCCTATGAAATTCTTGACAAGCAAGCTGGGGGCTAGATTGTTTTGGAGCCTTCAAGGAATGCCTTTCCCCTGAAAAGCCATCCTCCTTGAAGCCTCTGAGTGCTATGCCTAATATGCATCCTATCTGCTGGTCCATTCCTAGAAGGCCCACTGTTCCCCCTTGCACCCCTGCAGAAGGCCTCATTTGGTCCTTTTTTCCCTTTCTAAAAGGTTCCCCTTACACTCCCAAATTCATCCAAAAACCTCCATCGAATCCCTCCCTTCCCCTTCGCCTGATTAAAATCCCTCTTTTCCCCTCTATCGTTGCCAAATTCCATCCCCCAATTGCATTAAAAATGGCCTAAAAACCATATTTTTCATGTAACAGGCCTAAGCCCTTTCCCACTAAGCGCTCCGCACCCTGTCCTTCCATGTGACCCAACGCTGTGACCTAAGCACTATCCCCAAAGGCGCTAGTCCCATGGGTTCGTCGGGCATTTTTCCATCTATCAATCTTGTTTAATCAGACGACCACCATTTATTCCACAGTCCCTCGTGTTTCCCGTTCATTTCCTACACCGGGCCATCGCTGCCCATTCCACGATTGATCTAATGGCCAGGAGCCTCCCCGCCCTGTGGTCCCCACGTGCACTGTTCCAAAACCCGGCTGTTTTTATCGCACCGCCTTTGGGCGGCAGGCAGTATTTCTAAAATCACAGCGATTCCACTGGACGTCTACCGCGTGTCCCCTGTACGACTCAAAAACCACTTTCTCCCCGCGCATTATCGTTTGGCTCAAGTCGCCCAGCAAAATCGCCGTCAGCCGTTCGATCTTCAGATGCCCATTCGATGGCCATCAATCAACGAAGCAGTGCACGGGTTAAATCACCTCCGCCGTGCCCGATGGCCCACTGTATGTCGCCCTCGCCGTTGATCTCCTCCGCGATCAACGACCTAGATCTGTCTGCCCTACGATGACCGAGTCCACTCGCCACGTTGTAATTCCATGTGTCCCACCGTACATTTGCCCATTTGTTCATATAAGTTTGTTCCAAGGTCAAAGGTTATTGTTTTGTTTCATCCAAATGTCTTCCCTAACATTCTGCCATGCATTCTCCACAGTGTCGTATCTTCCTCCATTGTTGCCTCCGCAATCCTCACCCCCGTCCACGTCCAACATACGTCCATCATCATCATTTCTGACGTGTCCACCACCTCTGTCCATTGTTTTCTCCACAGATTTTGTGTTTTGCAGGATTGTCAATGGTAATTGACTGCCATAATTTGCAGATGCCGCACAACGACAATGAAACCAAGAAAGATCATCTTCAGCGGCTGGAATTTATGAAAAATGACCCGGGAAGATGAACAAAAGGACATGCATTAAAGAGAACAGGGTTTAAACTCTGTATAAAATCTCCCAGCGCCATTAAAACCCGAGCTAACCTGTCAGAAGCAGAAATGGAGCGGAAAAGTGTTTCAGTACAAGGCATGGGGATTAAGGCACGCTAATGAAGATCTTGAGCCTCAAATCAGTGGTTTAGAAGGCAAAGCACTAGTTTTAAGACCCCGAGGATCGATCAGAGAATCTTAAACGCAAGTAAAGGTAACATCAAGGTTTATTCGTCAGCAGAATGTTTTTCTTCATCAAGTACAGGGCGTCCATACATCTTTTATTATGCACAATGTCCCTGAAGGAATTTCCACCCTAACAGCAGTTCAAAACCACCAGAGCATTTATATGGCAGACTTCTCAGTAATTTATTTCATTTTTGTTCAAAAGCACTAGGAGTACCACAGCCGAAATATGTCAAAATCGTATCCAGAAAAGATCAATCCTGCATAAAGAGGTGACAGAAATTAAATATTCAGCATTCAAACAGAATGGGTTTCGGCCCTGCATTCATTTTTGTGTTTAATGTTACATTTAGTATTCACCTACCCTCTCAGTCGATCTTCTGTTCATCCTCTGCTATAAAGCACAGAAGGAAAATATTGTAAAGGTTGTTGATGAGATATCAGAGAAATGCAAGCATTTTCCTCTTGAGACAAGTTCTCTATGTAACATTGTAAGATAGGCTGAGATTTGATGTATTCAGATTGAATGTTCAAGCTATGGGCTACGATGTACCTAATTGGTGTTGTTTTTAATATGACAAGCATGTTTCTTTGGATCCTAATCTAAAGCAGCTGGTGATGTTTTCCTTTCTCTGTATTTGTGATTGACTTGCTTTCATTTCACCACGTTTCATCTGGCTCGCATCAGAAGTTTGGCATAAGATTTACCCTTGATAGGTACCTTATGTTGCTGCTCTCCTAGCCTTTGATGTTTTCTGCTTACATGTGTATCTGAATACTGATTTCAATTGGTTTAACCAGTGCAGTGGATGTTATTGCCTACTCTCTGATGTATGGATTAATGAAATCTATGTTTAGATGTTCTTATTAAGATTTAGTTGAATGTGTTGAGAATACTGGAGGGTCTAGAACCTCGTCTCTGCCTCTCTAGGATCTTTCCTCCAAATTAGGCCTTTCTAAGATCCCTTTTCTTGCCTCTGATTTTGTCCAAGCAGGTCTGGAGTTAAATGACCTCTGGCCTGATCTATAGACAGAGTTGGTTAGTTCTCCTCTTTTCATTTTCCGTCCTTAATGTCGCATTCCAAATATCTCCTTTAAGATCCAAATGCTCTAGATGACTAGCCCAACTGAAAGCTTGCACATTGATTACAAATAAATCCTTTCTTGAATCCATAGCCCAATGGTCTTGATGTTCCCTGAGTTGTCTGTCTTAGCCTAATCCCTTCTATGCTCATCCTTGTCTTATATTGGATCTTCTTTCCTGATTCCCAACAACCAAACATAAACATTCAAAAAAACAACCCTGAGCCTATAACTAGCCTAAAATCACAACTTAGAGCCTCAAAGACATACCCTTTGACTCATTTAGAGAGATCCCTCTCTGGACCTAGGAGGGCTAGATCCTAAGGTCTGAAAGTGGTTCTATGTTGTCTCATATTTTGGTCTTGTCAACCTGGCCAAAACATGGGAACCCCAACATAATGGCGACTCCGCTGGGGAAGTTCTGAATGATCTTCATCTCACTACATCAACAATTTCAGAAGCTTAGATCTCTGGTTAGGTTGACAGTAAGTCACTCCTTTCTTGAATCGACCTCCATCATTGAGTATCCACCACACTCTTAGACAGAGCCTGGAGGGGGCCAGGTAGCCTCCAGATCTCATCCTCTTTTCAGAGGTGACATATCTGGTAAACGCCCTCCCAGTCAATCTCTAGTTGGAGTTTTCTGTTTTAGAGGAGATTCCTGAAAGGTGATAGTGCCTGAGCATTGTGGTGGACAATGTACCTCCTAGAAACATCATAAACCCTCCACCTGGCGACTCCATTGTTCCTCAACGAAAAGAATCCACTGGTGATCAGTAGGCCTGCTGATTATCTTGGTTTCGCAATAGATTCCACTGGGAGACCAGCCCCTGAGACAGCATCGACCACAGTAGAAGTGACAAGTAGGGTTAAGATGCTTGGCTAAGAAATAACATTCTGGCTTTCAGAACCATTCACACAAGAGCTTATCCCAACCCTGATCCACCCGAAATAGTTGACAATCCAGAGAGTATCCTCAAGGGAGCTCCTACACCTAAAATACCAACTATTTCTAGTCACATTCATAGATCTAATTCTGCACCAGAAGACCTAGCCGCTCTATCACATTTTCTCCCTGACCTAGACATACCTAATAGGCTATCAAGAACTAGGTCATTCAATCATCTAGACCAGCAAGACTTTGAGCCTCACAGTTCACCATCTCATAGTGGTCAGCACACTAGGGACATAGGAACCCCTCCATCTACACCACCGGATATCCACTTCCTTCAAAACTTGGGGCTCTCCCACCCTAGATCTGCTCAGCAGACTTCTGCTGGTCCTAGTACACCTATCATCCAAATATCAGCTACTCAAGCCAACCCTATACCTCATCAAAACATTAACATGGCAGCTTGGTATGCACCTTTAGTTCTACCTCAACCCTTGTTGCCCTTACCCAATGATTATCAGTCAAAAATCCCACATTTCACTACTAAAGAATCCATCACAGCTCAGAAACATGTAGACAAGATGGAGGATTCTTTTGATTATATGGAAATTGATGATGAAACAATTAAAATGAGAATCTTTGCCCAAAGCTTAGGGGGTGATGTAAAGAAATGGTTTAAAAGTTTACCTCCTGGTAGTATCCAAGATCTCCCTGCGTTATATCAGAATTTCATAGACAAATGGGAAGTTAAAGAAAACCCTCGCCAGCTCCTAGCAGAATACATGTCCCTCAAGAGGAACGTAGGGGAGAGTGTCCACGAGTACACCACTAGATTCAACAGCATTTACAATGCTCTCCCCCCACACATGAAACCTCCGCAAGGTATGGCCCTGGCCAAATATCCCGATGGATTTGATGCTGACATGGCCTATGAGCTTAGGGATAAAGAGTATAACACCTTGGAAGACATGCAGAAAGGAGCCATAACCATAGAAGCAAACTTGATGGAGAAAAGGGCAAGATTAAAAGCTGAAAAAAGGGTGACATACAGGGATGACAATGTAGCTTCCACATCCGATCCCAAATATGATAGACTATCTAAAAATGTGGAAGAACTGCAAAAAATGATAAAAAGGAAGGTTGTCCAAAACAGAAACCAAAACCAGAACCAGAACATTAGAAGAAACAATGTTGCTCCCAACAGACAAAGAGAGTCAGATCAACAAATTATTCCCCCATTTCAAGAAAATTTTTTAGATGAATACGAGGGGATCATTGAAGAGTCTGAAGGGAATGCAATAAACATATTTGAAGCAGAGGACTCAGTCCTTAACTGTGATTCAGAGGAAGATCAGCCCTCACCCTCATATTGGGATGAGGAATGGTTAGAAACTGAGGATTACATATTAGGATTTGAAAATGCCATGATGCAGGTCCGAGAACAATATGAACTTAGGAGCAAAAAGAACCAAGAAAATCCCAAAACAAAGACTCCTGAGGTAACCATCAAGAAAAGACCTGATAAAACTTCTAAAGCATCTGCTGCTAATGACAAATCAACAGCTGAAAGTTTTGGTAAACATAAGGAGAAAGACAACCAGGACACTGGAAAACAAAGTCAACCAACCAGTAGTACTAGCACTTCAGTTAGTACTCTTGATACAACTGTTCCCAATCTTGTACATAGTGAGAAATCACAAGCTGATTTAGCTACTAAGGCAGTAGCAAATAAAACAGAGTCAAGTATTTCCAAGACCCAGTCCACTTTCAATTTAGAGAGTGATATTGCCAAGATCAAAATCTCTGTACCATTATCTGAGTTGGCCACTCAGAATGTTTATAAAGGAAAAATTTTGAAAGCATTGAATCTGGGGGAAACCAATGATACTGTAAATTTGAATGATGATCAGCCTGCCCTGTTGTTCGGTCCAAAGATCGAGGGAAAGTTTCAGGAAGGGGTAGTTCCACCTTTTTATATCAGTCTCAACATTCATGACAAAATACTCCACAATGCCATGCATGATTCTGGGGCTTCACACAATTTAATGCCTAAGGTAGTGATGGAAAGGCTTGGCCTAGAGATAACCTGACCTTAAAAAGATCTATATTCATTTGACTCTAGCAGAGTAAAATGCCTAGTCCTAATCAAAGACTTATGTGTGAGCTTGACCCAGATCCCAGCTAAATGTATGGTCATGGATGTGGTGGTGGCAGATGTGCCACCCAAGAATGGCATGTTATTGTCAAGATCATGGGGAGCCAAACTGCAAGGAACAATGCAGATGGATGGCTCATATGCCACTATCCCTATGTTTGGCCAACTGAGAAGACTGTATAGAGAATCCCAGATGAAATTCCTAGTCAGTAGCCCCGAGAAACCTAAAAATTCACCATTATACTCTGTACACACAGACCTGGATTCTTTAATTCTTTATAACGACCAATCCTTAGGAGAGCCAGAGTCTGAATGCAGAAATACAAGCAAGGACACAGAGCCCGTGGACTTGAGAATAATGGCTACCCTAGAAGAATACGATGAAGAAAACCATGGGCATAATACTGAAAACAAAACTCTGAGTGAACCAGATTCAGAAACAGAATGTAAACAGCAGGATAGCCAGATCTCTGAACTCCACACATGTCATGAAAAACAAGATAACCCACAACCTAGTACGGGGTCCCCAACGCAACATAATGACGAACTCCTGTGGGAAATGAACTTCGATGGATCCTGCACTAGGCAAAATGCTGGAGCAGGGGTGTGGCTACGTAACACAGAAAACAATCATGCAGAGAGCCACGCTATGAATCTGCATTTCAAATGCACAAATAATATTATAGAATATGAGGCTCCCATTTTGGGTCTGAACCTATTGAAAAAATTAGGAGCCCATAGGATAACTGTGAGAGGAGACTCTAAGTTAGTAATCAAACAAGTGAATGGTGAGTACACAGCAAAACACCCCAGGTTAAGAGCATATAGGAACGATGCTATGGATATATTGAAAACTTTCATGGAATATGAATTAGTGTTTGTTCCCAGGAGTCAAAATGTTATTGCAAATGGATTAGCTTGCTTGGCTAGTGCATATCCTAAAACTCCTCCCGACCAACAAATCATCATTCAAACCAAGTTCAGACCTGCAGTGCCGGACAATGAAAAATATTGGTAGGTCTTTGAAGGAGATAAACAGATCGAAGATTTCCTAGTGGGCAGGAATGAGTTTGAATTTTCTGATTCAGACTCAAAATCTGATGACAGCTGCCCCAGTGAGGATCCCCCAGATGAACAAGAAACCACCTGTAACATAGAAATAAACACCTTTTCCGAGGAAACTGGAAACACAACTGGAAATTGTGAAAACGCAGAAATTGAGGAAATGGAGGTGTTGCAGGTCAAAGATAAGAGCATACCCAGAGGCCTGGCACCCCTAGAGGACCTTTTTGACTTTGATGACGTAGAAAAAAAGCCCACTATAGAACATGCAGACTCAGATATAGAATAATGCAACATTGGCACTGAAGATAAACCCAAAATGATAAAACTGGCTAAGTCTATACCTGCAGACATGAAGAAGAAATACATGGACCTATTCAAGGAATTCATTGATGTGTTTGCATGGAGCTATGAAGACTTAAAGGCCTATGACACCAACATCATACAACATAATATGCCACTAAAGGAAAATCAGAATCCTTTCAAACAAAAACTCTGAAGGATCAATCCAAAACAATTTCCTACAGTAGAAAGGGAAATTAAGAAGATGTATGAAGCAGGCATAATTGTCCCTGTAAGGTTTTCTGATTGGGTGTCAAACTTAGTGGCTGTGAGGAAGAAAACAGGAGAGATCATACTATGCATAGACTTCAGAAACCTAAACAGAGCCTCCCTGAAAGATAACTACCCTTTGCCTAGAATGGAACATATCCTACAGAAGGTAGTGGGCTCTAAGAGAATCTCCCTGGTTGATGGTTTTTTAGGATACAACCAAGTTCTGGTACTCCCAGAAGATCAACTCAAAACAACCTTTACCACTCCATGGGGAACCTTCATGTATGTGAAAATGCCCTTTGGATTGATGAATGTTGGAGCTACCTTCCAGAGAGCGATGGATATTGATTTCTCAGATGAGATAGGAAACTTCATAGTTATCTACTTGGATGACTTGAATGTCTTTTCTAAAACTGAAGAAGAACACTTGAAACATCTGAGGAAAGTTTTTGAAAAATGTAGAAGGTACGGTCTGTCCCTAAATCCTAAGAAAACTGTTTTTGGACTGCAATAAGGTAAACTTCTTGGCCACATTATATCTGAGAAAGGAATCAGGATAGACCCGCAGAAAGTTGAGGGAATACTTCAAATTACACATCCGCGAAACATCAAGGAGTTGCAGTCGTTCATTGGGAAGATCAATTTCCTTAGGAGATTTATCCCCAATCTTGTTGAGCGTCTTAGGATAATGACCAACATGCTAAAGAAAGATGCAGGAATTAAGTGGACTGTTGAAGCCAAGAAATATTTTGAGTCAGTAAAGCTTGCGCTCACTCAGGCCCCTGTCCTTATCAGCCCAGACTTCTCAAAGGATTTTCTGATCTTTTCATTCTCTTCCGAGCATACAATAGATGCAGTCTTGCTGCAAAAGAATTCGGAAGGAAGTGAATAGCCAATTGCCTTCTTCAACAAAGCCTTAAGAGACGCACCCTTAAAGTACAACATTATGGAAAAACAGGCCTATGCCCTGGTAAAGGCCTTAAAAGACTTTAGGGTGTACATTCTGCATTCTCATACCATTGCTTATGCGCCAAATATAATGGTTAAAGATATCTTGTCCCAGGACCCTGATGGGAAGAGGGGAAAATGGATTGCTACAATCTTGGAATACGACCTTGAAATAAAACCTACCAAGTTGATCAAAGGTCAAGGCCTGGCCCAGTTAATGGCTGAATCAAACTTACAGGCCCTTGACATTAATATGATAAATGCCTTAGATGAGCAGGAAGGATTGCCCCATCTGACTGTTGAGGAGCAGTTTCAGAACTCTCCTTGGTATTCTGACATCCTTTATGTGCTCACTATTCTCAATGCCCCTCCGGAACTGCCCAAGACCAAGGCCAGATTCATAAAACTTAAAGCCATAAATTACTACATCCTGAATGAAAATCTATATTGGAAAAATCCAAATGGCCTATTACTGAAATGTTTGTCTGAAACTGAAGATGAAATAATCAAACAAGAGTTCCATGCTGGGGAGTGTGGAGGCCACCTGAGTTGGAAAGCCACTGCCAATAAGATACTCAGGGTTGGCTATTACTGGCCCACGCTTTTCAATGATGTCCATAAAATGATTCTTACCTGCCACCAGTGTCAGATCTTCGAAGGCAGAAGAAAGCTTCTCCCCCTCCCTTTGCAAACTATCACCGTAGAAGGTCCCTTCATGCAATGGGGCCTAGAATTTATAGGAGAAATCCATCTTGCCTCCTCTGGACTACATAAATGGATCCTAACTGCTACGGATTACTTCACTAAATGGATAGAAGCCATACCCACTAGGA
This sequence comes from Pinus albicaulis, assembly GCA_034641835.2. Taxonomy (NCBI): domain Eukaryota; kingdom Viridiplantae; phylum Streptophyta; class Pinopsida; order Pinales; family Pinaceae; genus Pinus; species Pinus albicaulis. The sequence continues at coordinate 1,297,225,509 of CM076579.1, forward strand.
ATGCCACCGATTCTGTCATCATTAGGTTCCTAGAAGAATTCATCCTGTCTCGGTTTGGCTGTCCAAGAAAAATAATCACTCACAATACTGCTGCTTTCAGATCCAAGAGAATGGTTGATTTCTGTCACAGGTACGGAATAGCACTTGGTCATTCAACTGCCTATTACCCCCAGGGTAATGGATTAGCTGAATCATCTAACAAAAGCCTGGTCACAATCATCAAGAAACTGCTGGAAGAGAACAAAAGGTCATGGCATAAAAAGTTGATACATGCTCTGTGGGCTGATAGGCTCACCACAAAGAAATCCATTGGCATGTCACCATTCCAGCTAGTTTATGGAACAGAAGCAGTTTTCCCTACAAGTCTTGGAGTTCCAGTGATTAAGCTTGTCCAAGAGATCCAATCAGAGGAAGACAACATGATAAGAAGGATCAATGAAACTATCCATCTGCAGCAAACAAGGGAGCAGGTTTATAGCCGCACTGTCAAAGTTCAGGAAAGCATAAAAAGGCAATTTGACAAAAGAGCCAAAGCTTCAGATTTCAAAGTTGGGGACAAAGTTCTGAAATGGGATTCAAGGAGAGAGGAAAAAGGTAAACATGGCAAGTTTGACAGCCTATGGCAAGGTCCATATATCATCCAAGCCACTGTGGGTCCTAATGCATTTTTCTTGCAAGAACTTGATGGTACAGAGCTGTTTGGGGGTCTTGTCAATGGCAGGATGCTCAAACATTACTTCTGCTAATTTTCATTTCCAGTTCCATTTCCATTGTACATACCATTCCAATTTTACTTTCAATAAAACGAAGAAAATGTTTCCAAAAATAGAGAAGGTAGAGGTTCAAACATGCTCAAAACATGGACCTCTGAAAAGCGTAAAATATTGGCTCTAATATGATCAAAACCTGATCCAAAGAAAGGAAGACAGCTGGTCCTAACACGCCCAAAATCTGGACCAGCAAAAGAAAAAGAAGAATCAGCTCTAACATGCTTAAAACCAGAGCTGAAATGAAGAGAAGAAGTGACTCTAATATGCTCAAAATCTGAGTCACAAACAGAGAAGGATACTTTAAAAATTCAAATTTCAAGCCTTCAAAGTTTTGTTTCACTCCAGCAAGTCAGACAGTCTAATCCTGGCTTGGCTGTTTTTCAATTTCCTGTCTTAGAATATAGGAGAAGAAACCTGCTAGACAGTCTAATCCTAGCAGGTAGTAGTATAGGTAGAGAAGCATCTGAGGCCAACTGTTTAATCTGGTCTCATGGAGCAATAAGGGTAGAATTAGAATAGGTTGTTTCTTGTTTTGAGAATAAAATGTAAAGGGTCTGCTAGCTCAAACGCACCCTAAAGAAGGAAAAATGCTGGGACTATAGTTTGGGTAGGTAGATTGGTTGGGAAATATTTCTGCTGATGTTTCTATCATATTGTGGCAGCTGATCAAAAGAAAGGGATGTGCCAAGCAGCAGGCATCTGGCCTACTCCAAATATCATCTCTGGTTTCTTGACTCCTTTAAGAAGAAGCCATCCCCATGTGGAGCCACTGTTAGCCCCCCTATGAAATTCTTGACAAGCAAGCTGGGGGCTAGATTGTTTTGGAGCCTTCAAGGAATGCCTTTCCCTTGAAAAGCCATCCTCCTTGAAGCCTCTGAGTGCTATGCCTAATACACATCCTATCTGCTGGTCCATTCCTAGAAGGCCTACTGTTCCCCCTTGCACCCCTGCAGAATGCCTCATTTGGTCCTTTTTTCCCTTTTTAAAAGGTTCCCCTTACACTCCCAAATTCATCCAAAAACCTCCATCGAATCCCTCCCTTCCCCTTCGCCTGATTAAAATCCCTCTTTTCCCCTCTATATTTGCCAAATTCCGTCCCCAAATTGCATTAAAAATGGCCTAAAAACCATATTTTTCATGTAACAGACCTAAGCCCTTTCCCACTAAGCGCCCCGCACCCTGTCCTTCCATGCGACCCAGTGCCGTGACCTAAGCACTATCCCCAAAGGCGCTAGTCCCATGGATTCGTCGGGCGTTTTTCCATCCGTCGATCTTGTTTAATCAGACGGCCACCATTTAATCCGCAGTCCCCCATGTTTCCCGTTCATTTCCTACACCGGGCCATCGCCGTCCATTCCAGGATTGATCTAACGGCCTGAAGCCTCCCCGCCCTATGGTCCCCACGTGCACTGTTCCAAAACCCGGTTGTTTTTATCGCACCGCCTTTGGGCGGCAGGCGGTATTTCTAAAATCACAACGATTCCACTGGCCGTCTACCGCGTGTCCTTTGTACGACTCCAAAACCACTTTCTCCCCACGCATTATCGTTCGGCTCAAGTCGCCCAGCGAAATCGCTGTCAGCCGTTCGATCTTCAGACGGCCATCCGACGGCCATCAATCAACGAAGCAGCGCACGGGTTAAATCACCTCCGCCGTGCCCGATGGCCCACCGTATGTCGCCCTTGCCGTTGATCTCCTCCGCGATCAACGGCCCAGATCTATCCGCCCTTCGATGACCGAGTCCACCCGCCACGTTGTAATTCCACGTGTCCCACCGTACATTTGCCCATCCGTTCATATAAGTTCGTTCCAAGGTCAAATGTTATTGTTTTGTTTCGTCCAAACGTCTGCCCCAACGTTATGCCATGCATTCTCCACAGTGTCGTATCTTCCTCCATTGTTGCCTTCGAAGTCCTCACCCCCATCCACGTCCAACATACGTCCATCATCATCATTTCCGACATGTCCACCACCTCTGTCCATTATTTTCTCCACAACTTTCATGTTTTGTAGGATCGTCAATGGTAATTGACCGCCATAATTCGCAGCTGCTGCACAACGACAATGAAACCAAGAAAGATCATCTTCAGCGGCTGGAATTTATGAAAAATGACCCAAGAAGATGAACAACAGGACATGCATTAAAGAGAACAGGGTTTAAACTCTGTAGAAAATCTCCCAGCGCCATTAAAACCCGAGCTAACCTGTCAGAAGCATAAATGGAGTGGAAAAGTGTTTCAGTACAAAGCAGAGGGATTAAGGCACGCTAATGAAGATCTTGAGCCTCAAATCAGTGGTTTAGAAGGCAAAGCACTAGTTTGAAGACCCCAAGGATCGATCAGAGAATCTTAAACCCAAGTAAAGGTAACATCAAGGTTTATTCGTCAGCAGAATGTTTTTCTTCATCAAGTACAGGGCATCCATACAACTTTTATTATGCACAATTTCCCTGAAGGAATTTCCACCCTAACAGCAGTTCAAAACCACCAGAGCATTTATATGGTAGACTTCTCAGTAATTTATTTCATTTTTTTTCAAAAGCACTAGGAGTACCACAGTCGAAATATGTCAAAATCGTATCCAGAAAAGATCAATCCTGCATAAAGAGGTGACAGAAATTAATTACTTAGCATTCAAACAGAATGGGTTTCGGCCCTGCATTCATTTTTGTGTTTAATGTTACATTTAGTATTCACCTACCCTCTCAGTCGATCTTCTATTCATCCTTTGCTATAAAGCACAGAAGGAAAATATTGTAAAGGTTGTTGATGAGATATCAGAGAAATGCAAGCATTTTCCTCTTGAGACAAGTTCTCTATGTAACATTGTAAGATAGGCTGAGATTTGATGTATTCAGATTGAATGTTCAAGCTATGGGCTACGATGTACCTGATTGGTGTTGTTTTTAATATGAAAAGCATGTTTCTTTGGATCCTGATCTAAAGCAGCTGGTGATGTTTTCCTTTCTCTGTATTTGTGATTGAATTTCTTTCATTTCACCACGTTTCATCTGGCTCGCATCAGAAGTTTGGCATAAGATTTACCCTTGATAGGTACCTTATGTTGCTGCTCTCCTAGCCTTTGATGTTTTCTGCTTACATGTGTATCTAAATACTGATTTAAATTGGTTTAACCAGTGTAGTGGATGTTATTGCCTGCTCTATGATGTATGGATTAATGAAATCTATGTTTAGATGTTCTTATTAAGATTTAGTTGGATGTGTTGAGAATACTGGAGGGTCTAGAACCTTGTCTCTGCCTCTCTAGGATCTTTCCTCCCAATTAGGTCTTTCTAACATCCCTTGTCTTGCCTCTGATTTTGTCCAAGCAAGTCTGGAGTTAAATGACCTCTGGCCTGATCTATAGACAGAGTTGGTTGGTTCTCCTCCTTTCATTTTCCATCCTTAATGTCCCATTCCAAATATCTCCTTTAAGATCCAAATTCTCTAGATGACTAGCCCAACTGAAAGCTTGCACATTGATTACAAATAAATCCTTTCTTGACTCCATAGCCCAATGGTCTTGATGTTCCTTGAGTTGTCTGTCTTAGCCTAATCCCTTCTATGCTCATCCTTGTCTTATATTGGATCTTATTTCCTGATTCCCAACAACCAAACATAAACATTCAAACAAACAACCCTGAGCCTATAACTAGCCTAAAATCACAACTTAGAGACTGAAAGACATACCCTTTGACTCATTTAGAGAGATCCCTCTCTAGACCTAGGAGGGCTAGATCCTAAGGTCTAAAAGTGGTTCTATGTTGTCTCATCTTTTGGTCTTGTCAACCTGGCCAAAAAATGGCAACCCTAACAGGTTTAATCAAAGATTTGTGTGTTAACTTATCCCAAATCCCTGCTAAGAGTTTAGTCATGGACATAGTTGTAGCTGATATTCCCCCTAAGTATGGCATGCTCTTATCAAGATCTTGGGGAGCCAAACTTCAGGGAAGCCTTCAAATGGACATGTCTTGTGCCACCATTCCCTTTTTTAACCAAAACAGAAGACTATACAGGGAATCTCACATGAATTACATGGTGAGAAACATAGAAAAACCAAACAACTCCCCCATCTATTCTATTCAATCAAGTTTAGATTCCTTTATCTTATTTAATGAAGAGGAAATCACTCAACAAGATAAGGAAAACATCGACCCAATCATTTCACCAGAACAATCAAATCTTCCCTCGCATCAAATGCAAAACATTGGCAATCAACAGCAATAAGAAAATGGAAATGAGGCAAACATACTGTGGACAATAAACTTTGATGGATCTTGTAACAAAGCAAGTGTAGGGGCAGGTGTTTGGATTCAAAATACAAATCAGAGTTTTTCATATAAATTATATTTCCCATGCACTAACAATATTGCTGAGTATGAAGCACTTCTCCTAGGCTTACAATTGCTTAAAAAATTAGAAGCCCAGAGGATATCAATCTTAGGAGATTCTGAACTTATCATAAGACAAATCAAAGGAGAATACTCAGCTAGAAATCCAAGGCTTAGGGAATATCGGAACGCTTCCCTTGATCTATTGAAAACCTTTGAAAAGTATGAACTTATTTTCATTCCAAGAGCACTAAATCATCCGGCAAATGAACTCGCTTTCAATGCCAGAAATTTCCAAGTACATGAGATTAATGAACAACTTAGCGTAAAGGTCAAACATAGGTCTGTTGTGCCTGATAACGAAGATCACTGGCAAGTGTTTGATTCTGACAAACACATAGACAAATTCTTGAAATTATAAAATGATTTCAGCATACCAATATCAGAAACCAGCCATAAAGAAAATTGTCTGTATGTTGAACAAATCCCAGAAATTGAAATGAGATATACTGCTGATATAAATCATTATGAAAATCCTTTTGAATCAGAGATAATTGAAAACACAGACCAAGAAGACATGGAGGTTTTACAATGCAAAAATGATAAGATTCCAAGAGGTATCACACCTTTAGAACACATTTTTGATTTTAATGATGTAGCCAAAGAACTGAGAATGGAGCCTATGGAAACCAATGTAGAAGAGCATAACGTAGGTAGCCTAGCAGAACCCAAGATGATCAAACTATCCAGCACTCTCCCAGCTCACATAAAATTGCAGTACATAGAGCTGTTCAAATATTTTAAAGATGTTTTTGCTTGGGGATACAAAGACCTAAAATTGTATGATACCAGCATCATCCAGCATAAAATCCCTTTGAAGGAAAATCAAAAGCCTTTTAAACAAAAACTAAGGAGAATAAACCTTGTTTTATTACCTTTAGTTAAGGCAGAAATTGAAAAAATGCATGCTGCTGGGATCATTATACCAATGAGATATTCAGAGTGGGTATCAAACTTAGTTTCTGTTAGAAAGAAGACAGGGGAAATTAGACTCCATATTGACTTCAGAAATTTAAACAAAGCCTCTCTAAAAGACAACTACCCCTTACCTAAAATGGACCATATACTTCAAAGGGTAGTTGGGTCCAAAAGAATATCCCTCTTAGATGGGTTCTTAGGTTACAACTAGGTGTTAGTGCTCCCAAGTGATCAAATCAAAATTGCTTTCACTACACCTTGGGGCACCTTTATGTATGTAAAAATGCCTTTCGGATTAATGAATGCAGGGGCCACTTCCAAAGGGCCATGGACATAGCCTTTTTTGAAGATATTGGCTATTTCATAATCATTTACCTTGATGACATAACTGTTTTCTCAAATACTGATGAATAACATTTGATTCACCTAAGAAATGTTTTTGAGAAGTGTAGGAAATTTGGCTTGTCATTGAATCCCAAGAAGACACTTTTTGGTCTCCAAGAAGGTAAACTTCTTGGCCATATAATTTCGGAAGAGGGAATCAAAATAGACCCTACAAGGATAGATGGCATATTGCAGATCAGCCATCCAAGAAGCCTCAAAGAATTACAATCTTTCATTGGAAAGATTAATTTTCTGAGGAGGTTCATACCCAACCTTGCTGAGCTATTAAAAAACATTATAAAAATGCTTAAGAAGGACGTCGGTATAAAATGGACTTTACCATCTAAACAATTATTTGAACTGGTCAAACAAGCTCTTACTCAAACACCAGTCCTGATTAGTCCAGATTTAACCAAAGACTTTTACATCTTTTCTTTTGCATTTGAGCATACAATAGCTGCAGTATTACTTCAAAAGAATGACTTGGGGCAATAAAAACCAATATCTTTCTTTAGTAGGGCCTTAAGAGATGCTCCTCTCAAATATAACATCATGGAGACGCAAGCCTTAGCATTATTGAAAGAATTTAAAGACTTTAGGGTCTACATTTTACACACTCACATAATTGCTTTTGTTCCACATACTGTTGTCAAGGACATCCTAAGTCAAGACCCTGATTGTAAAAGGGGAAAATGGATTGCAACTATTCTTGAATATGACTTAGAAATCAGACCCACCAAACTAGTTAAAGGGCAGGGATTAGCAAAACTTATGGCTGACTCTAACTTTCAAGCACTAGAAATAAATATGGTAGATGTGTTGGAAGAAATAGAAGAATCTACTGCTCCTTTTATTGAAGAAACATTTTTGAATTCTCCTTGGTGCGTTGACATTATTTATGTGCTTTTATATTTAAATGACCCTCCTTCTCTGTCTAAAACTAAAGCTATATTTTTGAAACAAAAAGCTTTGAGTTTTTGCATCTTAGATGGGATATTATATTGGAAAAATGCTGTTGGAATTTTGCTTAAATTTTTACTTGAAGATGATGCAGGAAAAATCATGCATGAGTTGCATGACGGAGAATGTGGAGGACACTTCTACTGGAAGGCCATAGCGAACAAAATTCTTAGATCTGGTTACTATTGGCCTACCCTTTTCCCAGACACTCAGAAGTTGGTCATGTCTTGCCATAAATGTCAAATATTTGATGGCAAAAGAAAACTTCTTCCCTTACCCCTACATCCTATCAGAGTTGAGGCACCTTTTCAAAAATGGGGTTTAGACTTCATTGGGGAAATTCACCCATCCTCCTTAGCTCAACATAAGTGGATCCTCATAGCCACTGACTTCTTTACCAAGTGGATAGAAGCTATACCCTCCAAGAATGCTAATGACTCTGTCATTATCAAGTTTCTTAAAACAAATATCCTATCCAGATTTGGTTGTCCCAAAAAAATCATAACAGACAATGCTATTGCTTTTAAATATAAAAATATGGTTGATTTCTATTACAAATACAACATAACCTTGGTCCATTCTACTGCTTACTATCCTCAAGGAAATGGATTAGCTGAATCCTCCAACAAGAGCCTCATCAATATCATTAAAAAACTATTGGAACAAAATCAGCAATCATGGCACAGTAAACTAGTTCATGCCTTATGGGCTGATAGATTAACTACAAAGAAATCAATAAACATGTCCCCCTTTCAGCTAGTCTATGGCATGGATGCGGTTTTTCCCACCTCATTGGGAGTTCTAGTCATGAAACTCCTTCAAGAAGTGCAGATTGAGGAGAATGATATGCAGAGAAGAATCAAACAAACATTCCGTTTACAACAGACCAAAGAAGAAGTTTATGAAAGAACACAGTTGGTCCAAGAAAATATGAGGAAGCTATTTGATAAGAGGACTAAGGCAGACAATTTCCAAGTTGGAAATGTTGTTCTCAAATTGGATTCAAGAGGAAAAGAGAAGGGAAAACATGGAAAGTTTGAGAACTTGTGGAAAGGTCCATATATTATTCATGCTGAGAGGGGTCACAATGCATTTTTCCCGAAATAATTGAATGGAGAAGATCTATATGGAGGACCTGTCAATGGCAGAATGCTCAAGCATTACTTCTGCCAAGAATCATAAGTTTCAAAGCATTCTATTTTTTCATTGTAAATATCATAGTCTGAACATTGCATTCAAAGTTATGAAAATAAAAAATACAAAAACACAGAAAGAAATAAAAGAGGGAAGATTGTAAAAAACAATAAAGGTATAGCCCCATACCAAAAAAGGGGAAAAAATCTGAAAGTGTGCAAGCTTAAATGCCACTCTTGAAGAACACAATTCTAGTTAGTCAAACAGCCTAATCTTGACTAATTAGTTTTAAATTTTCTGATGATAGGATAGTGAATTTGATTTTCCAAACCATTTAATATTGACTTATCAGTAGATAGTTTAGGATAGAAATTAAAAGTTCAAACATGCTCAAAATCTGAACCTAAGTTTCAAAGAGAAAATGAATCAAATCTGTTTCAAATTCTGAGTCAAAGGATGTAGAATCTGGTTCTAAACAGCTTAAAATCTGAACCAGTTAACAAAGGAAAGATAGCTCAAGTAAGAGTCAAAACAGAGCTGCAGAAAAGAGGAAGGAAATGCTTTCAAATTTCAGATCTCAAGCCTTCCATCTTTGTTTTAAAAAGTTTTGTGAAAAATAATGTCTATGTGCAACTTGTTTTTATGCCATAGACTAGCATCAAGTTAGACTGTTCAATCCTGACTTGAATTCTTTTTAAATTTTTGTTGTAGAAATTAGAGAATAAAGTCTGTTGGACAGTTTAATCCCAACAGACAGTAGATTAGGTAGAGAATCATATGCGCTCAGCTGTTTAATCTGAGTCCATGGAGAAATGAGGAGTAGAAATAGATTATATTTCCTTCTTTCAAAAGAATAAAATGTTGTGAAAGAGTTTGCCAATCCAAGTGCACTCTAATGAAGAAAAAATGTTAGATCAGTAGGATTGGGTAGGTAGAAAGATTGTATTGATAAAGCTCCATTGTTGATCCATGAATGCCAATATGTTTTAGAGCATAAGAAGATCATCCATAGAAAGAAAGGCAACCCAATGAATGAGGCAACTGATCAGCCTCCCAGAGAAGGCAAGTCTGAAATTCTTAATGCCTTCAAGAAGGCACCATCCCCAAGTGGAGCCACTATTATCCACCTATAAATATTGTTATACCAAAAGGTGGCTAAATCATTTTCTAAAGTCCTCAAGGAATAGATTTTATTGCTAAAAAATGTTGGTTCTTGAAGACTCTTGAAGGCTTCATGACTCTGTCCAAATCTTCACTGTTGTGCCCATCTTACCATCTTGAAATCCTGCTGATTTCAAAGATAAAATACTGCTACAAACACCATGTTGCCCTCCCTTCTACCTCCAAAACTATTCTCATTTTTTATCCCTCCATTTCCCATCAAAACCCCTCATTTTCATGTTTCTCCCCTTTTCCCCTTCATCAAAAATCCCTTTGATAAGGTTTTAAGACTCCTTATTAACCTTATCGAAACCCTAAAACTCCTTTGAAAATCATTGAAAATATATGAAACCCATATTTTTTAGATTATAGACTTAAGCCCCCTTGGGCTAAGTCTTTAACCCTCCCCCTCCACGCGTCTTGGTGCTAGAACCAAGCGCCAACTTTCCAAGTGCTCATCGCATCGCCCGATCACGATTATCCCTTCCTCCAAAAACCTCGGTCATAAGATTTTCCATATAACCCACGGCCCCACAGTCGGGCGCCTATCCGCTTCGAATAAATATTTCCGCCCAAAGTATAAACCTTTGTTTATATAAATTTCTCGGTTTTTATTATATAATAAAGTTTCTGCCGGTGAAAAGGTTCTAACCGCTCTCCACCGTTGATCTAATCCGTAGATTGACGGCGTGCAGTCCATCGCCCCGGTGGTCCCCACCAGCTATTCACCATTGCAAAAACCTGGCGGAATCCATCACACCACTCTCAAGCAGAGGGTAGTTTTTTCCCGATCGACATCGATTCCATTCACTGCCTGACGCGTGGCCTTGAGAACTGTTCAAAAACCGCCGCTCATTGCACGTTAAAGTTCGGACATGGACCCAGCGTGATATTGACGTCCACTGTCCAATCTAGGGCTGCTCATCGGACAGTAGTCGCTCTTCGAAGATGCCCGTGAGATAAATCAGGGTATGGCGCGGTCTTTAAAGAATTTCCATTGTCGATCTAATCTGCAGATCGACGACACACAATTCATCGCCTTGATTCCTCGTCCAGTCAAAATTTTCAGACTCGAGGGTTTTATTCATCTGGATTTTTATTAAAGGTTTGATGTCCAGGCATGATTCTAAGGTTGATTGGCATCTTTTCTCCACCGTCTATCGCGTGGGCCGATCCCATCCGACGGCCCACGTTTGTCCCGAACCCCGAACATGATTTTCAATCATTTTTCTCCAAAACAAAGGTTTAAACCTTTGTCTCTGCTTTTATTTTCATTTTCTTTTCCGAACATTTTGACCCCTTCATGTTATTTATTCATCTTCGCTCTTGACCTTCAATCTCTACGTGATTGACGGCTCCGATTTAAATTTTCTTCTGCCTTCCCTCTGACCTCCTCTAAACAATCTCGACTGTTAGATGATGCCATCCAACGGCCATGCTCCCACCATGCGCATTCTGAAGCAGTAAACCTATACATGCAGGATTTCATAATGTTTTTTGTATTTTTCAGGGTTGCAATGATTTATTCACTATGTCTGAAGGAAATTCAAAGGCAGAGGGTGAAGATCCTCCCGCCTTCGAGTCATCAAAGAAAATCATTCGTAGGGTTTAAAATTCACGTTTCATCGGTGTTTCATGAGGCATTGATGCCATATCACCCTTGCGCAGCCCTATACACCAACACACACAGCAAGTCAATCACAAATCAAGGAATATCAGTGTCGAAGATGAAATGCATCAGCATGGAAGATTTGAGATAGTTTTATAAGGATTACAGCCAACAATTGATTATCAAGAGCCAAATCCTCCCAACTAAACACAGTTTGAAGAAAATCATGAGTTTTTTCTCAGACTGAGAGCCTACACTTCCACATCAGGGGCTAATTGAATCCCATAGCTACCACAGAGCCACCTACAGCCTCACATCAATCAAAAGAAGGCCGAAGTTATTACCAGACCAGGAGATATTTTGCATCAACACAGCTGAACAGTTAATTCAACCAAAGGAACTTATTGTAAATTGTTAACAAAAGTTATTTCAAGGATAACAAGGAGCCTTGAAGTCAACAAATTCTTTCCAGCAAGCCTAAAAGTTAATGTAAACCAATTAATACAGGGGAAATACCAAAAATATTCTCTATTAAGCCCCTCAAAGGCCGAGAGACAGTGCACTGTATTAATTGAACTTAGAAGATATTTTATCCCATTCCACCTCCTCATTTTTCTATAAATACTACTGGAGAAGATGAGAAAGTGTTGGTTGGTTGATCACTAGTTGTAATACTGAAACTCTTTGAAATAATACATAGTCTGTTGAAGTTGAAGAACAAATTGAAGTCTTGGAAGCCTTGATGATGTTGTCAGATAAGTTAGAACTTCGATTCTCCTATCATTGGATCCATGAGCTTGGCTGTTGGTGAAGTATTCTAAATTGTTTAATGTTTTCCCCTATTTTCATTCTGTTCCATAATTTCTTACTACAGTAGGTTGAAAGTTTTAGGCTAAGAAATGACTCCTGGAAGCACCTTAGACCTGTTCATCCTTCATTGTTTCATGTTTTCTTCTCCTGAGGTATTTTAGAGTCTTTAATCTCTCTCTTTAGTCCTCATTCTTGTTTGTTTCTATGATAGTTTGAATAAGATGGTTTCAGCATGATTTATGGTTCTCCCTGCTTGTCTGCTGCCACTTAAAAGGTTGTTATTGAAGTCTCCCTTTGTAGTATTTCTGTTTACAGTAAGACAAGGAGGTCTGTTCTGATCTTGCCAGGGAGTGCATAACTCAGCTAGTAGGGGTGTAGTGTGCCACCCAAAAAGGGCCAAAAATCCAAATTTAAAATCTTGCCAAACCATTTCTAGGTTTTTTTGGGTTGTTTTAGTAGAGTCTGTGGTTAAAATACCAGATCTTTTTGAGCACTCTAGAAGCCTCCCACACATGGATATTCTTCACAGTAGTAGCATTTTCCAACAATAGCAACAATAGCAGCACAATAGCAGCACAATATTTCCAATGCTAGTTTTCTTTAGTTTATTTCAGCCATCTTGTGGCTTGAGTGCATTCCTTTTGGAGTTATGTGTACTTACCTTGTTTTTGTTCCTTAATGATATGGTTTAGTTGTTTAATTCCCATATTTATGATATTTTGATGTATTCTGGAATTTTCCCAGTTCTACATGTTTAATTCTTATTTTACCGTAGTTGGAATTGTGCATATGTTGTATATTCCCGTCTTTTCCATTTTGGAATATTACAGTGGTATCAGAGCATGATCTTTGGCTCAGCTTGTGGGCACTTCATGACGTCAAAAGAATAAGAAGAAGAAGCATAAAAAGAAGAAGTCTTCAATGGGGGAATGATTAAGTTTTGCCACACTTCTCTTTGGATCTATGCAGGATCTCTCCATATAGATTAAAGAAATAACAAGGGGAAAGCAAAGAGAAACCTCAATAGGGCTTGAGAATGAGGAAGGTCCAAGCGCTTCCTATCAGTAGCATAAATAGCCGGTAATGCAAAGAGCTCCACAACACTTTTCTATGTCCACTTTCCTTGCAAAAGGAGATAAATGACATGGATATGGATGATACTTAGAGCATGAGACTCTGAGTAATTACCTTGCAGAGTAAAAATATCAATCTATAGCATTCAAGGAGAATCTAACTCTCCAACATTTCTTTCAGAACAAAGAGAACCAGATACCCCGTAGTAGTAATAGAATAAAATGGCACATACATAATAGATTCTTGTTCTCTACATTTGATGGGTCATCAACAAGCACATCAAAGGTGATGAGCTCCATCATTAGACATATTTGGAGGGGTTAATGTTCAAATTTTTTCCTTCTTAGATTTATTTTTCTTTCATTTTTATTATTATTTGGTTTTATGATGCTATTATAGGTGCTGAGTAAGGCTAACATACTCTGAGTGCCTAATATGAGGTTGAGTGCAAAAAATCATGAATTATTAAGCATTTTTATAAGGATTTTATCATAAATACTTGGAGAAGACATCAAGGAGAAATTATAGGAGTATTTTCCACCCTCCTTAACTCTCAAAGGCAGCCAAAGGATCCCAAAGATTCTCTCCAGTAATTTGAATTCCAAAGACAGCCAAAGGATCCCAAAGATTCCCTCCAGCAACTCGAATTCCAGAAGCAGCCAAGCAACTCAAGGAGGAGTGCACTCAATCTTTGTTTACTTGGAGTCAAGTGGACTCAATCACTATTTTATAGGGATTTGTTCGTAGCTTCCCTATAGAATAAATAGAGCAAAGTTAGAGCTAGGAAGGATCAGAACTTTATTGCAAGCTATTGAGTTTTCTATTATTTTACTCAGTGATCAAACTTTCAAAAATGTCTGATGCTATTCTTTTATGAAATGAGAAGATTGATTCATTTTACTGATTTAAGTTTCAGAGAGATAGGCGGGTGGGTTAGGTTCCAATCCATGTGCCTTAGCCTCTCTGCTATATTTGTTCTCTGCTTTTTGTCATGCCATTAGCTCCGCTTCTGATAATTTCGTTTATGCTTCAATTAGGGGAATTTTGAGGTCTAAAAAGGGCCTCCTAAGAAAAATGTACAACCAAAATAAACTTTATAAGAACCAATAGGATTTAAGATGATGATGTCAACCATGGGGGATGATTCACCTTTTTTTAATTTAAAATGGTAAAAAATTAAAAAATAATAAAATAATAAAACTACTTTTTCAACTCATATTTTCAACCTATCTCCAAAATGTTTCACTCAAATTTTGAGTGGGAGTACTCATTAGATGAAAATTTTAATTTCTCATCCAAGGAGTACCCATGTTGCATACTTTTGATGGACCCTGCTAAACGAAAAATGAGAAATACATAAAAAAACGAGATTGCAATCATGTTTTTCATGTACTTCCTCATTTTTAGTGTAGAAGGATTCATCAAAAGTATGCAACATGGGTACTCCTTGGATGAGGAATTAAATTTTGCATCCAATGAGTACTCCCGCTCGAAATTTGAGTAAAAAATTTGGGAGATAAGTTGAAAATATGAGTTGAAAAAGTAGTTTTTTATTTTTTCCCTCTAAAATTTGATGATGTAATCAAATCTTATTTTATTATTTCCACTATTAATTTATAATTTCCTTAGGAGGCCCATTTTAGACCTCAAAATTCCCCTAATGAGTTGTAGTTTAGTTTTGATTTCAATGTGCTCCTATAGGTCATTTTCTTGTGAGTAATAGAAGAGAGGATAAAAGCCAAAAAATTTGTCGATCAATACCTCCTTCTCATCTCTCTCAATAGAGCTCGAGGAGGGTGAACCTTCCCATAGACCTAAAAAACTGCTTTCTGTTCACTTTTTTTACCACGCATTTTATCTATTTTCATGCATGAATCATCAGGTTTGATTGCAGGAATCAGTCTCAATATTCCCAGAAAAGTTCTCCAACACCTCTTGCTTCATCTTCCATTTTC
The DNA here is from genome assembly GCA_034641835.2 of Pinus albicaulis. Taxonomy (NCBI): domain Eukaryota; kingdom Viridiplantae; phylum Streptophyta; class Pinopsida; order Pinales; family Pinaceae; genus Pinus; species Pinus albicaulis. The sequence continues at coordinate 1,297,240,674 of CM076579.1, forward strand.
CTTCCAACTCTACTGTTACACTCTGGTACATTGTGTTATGCCCCTGTGCATAGTGGTTATGCCTTATATTCCTTCCTTTTCTCTTATCGCAACTACCACACCTTTTTTTTATTCTCAAAAACTCCCCCAAAACCTTAAATATCACTTTCTATTCCTTATTTTTGCTTTGTGCAGCTATCGCAACCATTTTAACTTGAAAACCCTCCAAACACTTTGAAGTTTGACCTCCGCCTTTCCTCCTCAAAATTCTCACTGTCACATTTCACATTCACACTCTCCTTTCGACTACATTGTCGCTTCTCCGCCAACCTTGCGATATTACAAAATCAAAAATTTCAAATTGTAGTTTCTATTGGTTTCCTTTAAGACTTACCACTCCAACGCCAAATGTGATAACTCCACCGCATCGTACATCGCACTTCACATCTTTTTCCTTTTTCATTTTGAGACTTATTGCTCCTGTCTGCTGATTGTGATATTGGTATCACGCTCTGCCACCGATCCCACTGCCATGTCATCCAACTCATCTCGACCTTTGGCCTTTTCACAAATTGAACTTCGCAACCTTTTCCCTTTTATTTTAAGACTTACTGCTCCCGACGCCAATTGCGATATGCTTTGTACTCCACCACATCGCAAATAACAGATCGCAGTTTTTACCTCGTCACAAATCGCATTTCGCAACCTTTTCCCTTTTCTTTAAAGACTTACCTCTCCTGACGCCGATTGTGATACTGTCATGACACTCCACCGCTGGTCCCACCGCCACATCACCCATTGAATTTCGCACTTCGCAACCTTTTCCTCAACAACACTTCTGCTATCCCTCCAACTTTGCAATAATGCGGTTGTGATACCGGATTTCGCACTTTGCATTTTTTATGCGGTTGCATTTTTCACTTTGTAGTTTTTGTCCCCATGGAATTTCGCATTTCGCTCCTGCTCTCGAACAACACTTCTGCTACTCCTCTAACTTTGCGATATTGTGATTGCGATATCGCATATTTCATATCGCACTTCCATCCTCCATCGCAACTATGCCATCTCACTTTTCAAATTATTCCACTCCAAAGCATTTTTGTGCCATAATAAATCTTTAATAAGGTTTAACCCCGCTCTTTCCACCTCTAAGCCTTGTTTCATGTGTTGAGCCCTCCATTAGCACCTTTAGCCCATTTTCCTCCAAAATGCAAGCCATGCTTTGTCAAGTTTAGTTTATCATGAATAGTTGCATGGTTAGAAGCATGATAGCATGATAAATATATTAGAGGATAAGTAGGGTGTGTTTAGCCGATTGGCCTAGCTAGGTGCAACTTAGTTTATTTTATTTTCAGTCATTTCCTTTTGTAGAGTAAATTGGTTTCCTTTCTGTCATTTCCTTTCTGCACATTAAATTAGTTTCATTTCCATCATTTCCTTCCTGCAAATTAAGTTAGTTTCATTTTTGTCATTTCCTTCCAGCAATTTAATTTTCAGTTTTTATCGTAGTTTAAGAAATAGCACCCTTCCGTAAAGAAAAAGAGGATGACATGAACATAATACATATGCTATGTATATAGCACTATCACCTCCAAGTTTGTACGAACCCTGGGTTGATAAAGTAAAGTAGGGCAGCCCCTAGGATTTGCAGCACTCTTGGTACAATACCAGGGCCCACCACTTTTTGGCGTCGTTGTGGGGGAGGTGTCTAGTAGATGTTTTGATTTTTTTAGCATTATTTTCTGCTTTATTTTATTTTCATGTCATTTCAGAAATATTAAAAAAATACAAAAAGATCTTATTTTCATGCCTCGTAGGAGTAGGAATACTCAAAGACAAATCTTACCTAAAACCCCCATATCACCTCCTAGCCACCCTTCACTCTTATTCAATGGCAGTGAGATTGAACCCCCTATAGGAGAGCCTTCTGAATATTTTGAGGATTCTATTGGGGAAGAAGAGGAAGACCTTGTTTCAACTGAGGGATTTTCTTCACCTATCTCAACCATGGCTGGGATCTAGATATCCTTTCCATAAGAGAGGCAGATGGGGAAACTAAGATGAAAAACATTAGCCCCTCAGCTCTTCCACACTTTCATGGACTTACCTCTGAGGACCTTGACACATTTATGTTTGAATTTTTTGTTGTTTGTAGGACTTATGACTACACATCTGATGATCATAAGTTGAAGCTATTCCCCTCCACCCTTAAGGATGTGACCTTGCGCTAGTTCATGGGTCTGCCTAGGGATAGCATCACTACCTGGGCACAGATGGAAGAGACCTTCAACAACAAATACAGAGAATACTATAGGTCCAAGGAAACTAAGGATGAAATATTTAGGATGACTCTATGACCTAATGAATCCCTAGAGGACTATGAAGAGAGGTTTCAATCAAACTATAAGAGAGCCAACTATACTCTTGATCCAGAATCACTTAAACTTGTACTTCTTCGAGGGATCAATGATGAGATGATAGAAAATTTGAATATGCTATCAAGAGGAGATATCTACCAACTTCCTTATGAAACAATAAAAATTGTCTTCTAGAACCATTCAAGGGAATTTAGGAAGAAGGGCAAAGCTAGCCAAAACACATCCAATACCCCTTCCTCTTCCACCTTCATAAAACATGAGATTGGAAACATGCTAGAGGACTTCAAGAGTGACATGCAACACACCTTTGCTTTGCAAATGGACACAATGCATGTCAAAAGGAAGTAGGAGGAAACAGAGAGAGCCTTGGCCATATTTTTTCCTAGATGTACCAGGAAGCACCCAACTAATGAATGTCTACTGAATTTCATAGAGGTTTTCTTAGTATGTGAGGAGAATCATGCCATGGAAAAGTGTCCCTTCTTACCTAGACTTAAGGTTGTATATCAAGGTGGGGAAGCAATGCCACAACAACTCTGTTTCATCAACCAGAGAAGGCCTCAAGGCCATCGGCCATATCAAAAAGGTGTGCAAGGTGCACCTTACTCTTATTATCACAACAATCAGAGCACACCCATGCAACCTTAGTACACCCCCACTCCTCCATCCTAGTCTACACCTCCTACTTGGCATTACAGCCCTTCATATATTCCTTAGCCAGTAAACCAACCATTTCAAAAACATGTTCCACAAAAACCTCAGTGGACCAATCCATCCCAAGGGTGGAGGCCTCAAAAAAATCAACCACCTGCTCTAATGCTTCCACCCCAAACTCAACCTCAGCTTAGGCATGCTGCTCCACCTAGGCTACCTATAATTGCACAACCCAATTCGAACCCGAAAAACAGACAGGCACAACAGGCTCCCAGTGGAGAGACATTCTCTCTAGATTATGCTATGGAGGTACAGGAGGTTAATATCAGGTTGGGAAGAGTACTCCTAGATAACCATACTCCATCTCCACCTGTAGAGGTTGAGGGGAAAAAGGTAGAAGGTAACATTCATATCCAAAAACCTTCTTTTCCTAAGCACTCAATCCACCCTAGTCAGCACACCCCAGAGGAGACTGAACTCCTGGGAGAATTTGAAAATTTGTGTGTAAAGATACCACTTCTCCATGCCATTAAGAATGTCCCTATATATAATAGGCTCATCAAATAAAAGTGCTTCAAGAAACCTGGGAGAAGGAAGAGAGATACCCCCACCATCAATGTGGTAAGACAACTATCTTACCTAATGCTGGGGAAGGTGATATTTCCAAAGTACCTGGACCCTTGTATTCCAATATTTTATGTGCATATAGATGGTTTCATAGTCCCCAACACTTTGATTGATCTAGGGGTTGCCATCAATATCATGACCAAGGAAACTATGTTGAAACTTAATCTCCAAGTGACTTTGAGGAAAACCACAATAGTTTTGCAACTTGCATATTGATCCATAGTAACTCCGGAAGGAATTGTTGAGGATGTTATGGTTACCATTGACTCTTGGGACTATCCTACAGATTTCCTGGTCCTGCAACCGAAAACCAAGTTTAATGGTTATCCCCTCATCTTAGGGAGAACTTGGTTAGCTAATGAAGATGCTTATGTTAGTTTTCAGGCGGAAAACATGACTATAAAAAATGGGTCTTTGTCTAAACAACGATTGTTATATCCTCCAGCGCAGCCTTCCATTAATCCTTACATGTGTATCTAAATACTGATTTAAATTGGTTTAACCAGTGTAGTGGATGTTATTGCCTGCTCTATGATGTATGGATTAATGAAATCTATGTTTAGATGTTCTTATTAAGATTTAGTTGGATGTGTTGAGAATACTGGAGGGTCTAGAACCTCGTCTCTGCCTCTCTAGGATCTTTCCTCCCAATTAGGCCTTTCTAAGATCCCTTGTCTTGCCTCTGATTTTTTCCAAGCAAGTCTGGAGTTAAATGACCTCTGGCCTGATCTATAGACAGAGTTGGTTGGTTCTCCTCCTTTCATTTTCCGTCCTTAATTTCCCATTCCAAATATCTCCTTTAAGATCCAAATGCTCTAGATGACTAGCCCAATTGAAAGCTTTCACATTGATTACAAATAAATCCTTTCTTGACTCCATAGCCCAATGGTTCCCTTAGTTGTCTGTCTTAGCCTAATCCCTTCTATGCTCATCCTTGTCTTATATTGGATCTTCTTTCTTGATTCCCAACAACCAAACATAAACATTCAAACAAACAACCCTCAGCCTATAACTAGCCTAAAATCACAACTTAGAGACTCAAAGACATACCCTTTGACTCATTTAGAGAGATCCCTCTCTGGACCTAGGAGGGCTAGATCCTAAGGTCTGAAAGTGGTTCTATGTTGTCTCATCTTTTGGTCTTGTCAACCTGGCCAAAAAATGGGAAACCCAACAGGTTTAATCAAAGATTTGTGTGTTAACTTATCCCAAATCCCTGCTAAGAGTTTAGTCATGGACATAGTTGTAGCTGATATTCCCCCTAAGTATGGCATGCTCTTATCAAGATCTTGGGGAGCCAAACTTCAGGTAAGCCTTCAAATGGACATGTCCTATGCCACCATTCCCTTTTTTAACCAAAACAGAAGACTATACAGGGAATCTCACATGAATTACATGGTGAGAAACATAGAAAAACCAAAAAAATCCCCCATCTATTCTATTCAATCAAGTTTAGATTCCTTTATCTTATTTAATGAAGAGGAAATCACTCAACAAGATAAGGAAAACATCGACCCAATCAGTTCACCAGAACAATCAAATCTTCCCTCACATCAAATGCAAAACATTGGCAATCAACAGCAATAAGAAAATGGAAATGAGGCAAACATACTGTGGATAATAAACTTTGATGGATCTTGTAACAAAACACGTGCAGGGGCAGGTGTTTGGATTCAAAATACAAATCAGAGTTTTTCATATAAATTAGATTTCCCATGCACTAACAATATTGCTGAGTATGAAGCACTTCTCCTAGGCTTACAATTGCTTAAAAAATTAGAAGCCCAGAGGATATCAATCTTAGGAGATTCTGAACTTATCATAAGACAAATCAAAGGAGAATACTCAGCTAGAAATCCAAGGCTTAGGGAATATCGGAACGCTTCCCTTGATCTATTGAAAACCTTTGAAAAGTATGAACTTATTTTCATTCCAAGAGCACTAAATCATCCGGCAAATGAACTCGCTTTCAATGCCAGAAATTTCCAAGTACATGAGATTAATGAACAACTTAGCGTAAAGGTCAAACATAGGTCTGCTGTGCCTGATAAAGAAGTTCACTGGCAAGTGTTTGATTCTGACAAACACATAGACGATTTCTTAAAATTATAAAATGATTTCAGCATACCAATATCAGAAACCAGCCATAAAGAAAATTGTCTGTATATTGAACAAATCCCAGAAATTGAAATGACATATACTGCTGATATAAATCATTATGAAAATCCTTTTGAATCAGAGATAATTGAAACACAGACCAAGAAGACTTGGAGGTTTTACAATGCAAAAATGATAAGATTCCAAGAGGTATCACACCTTTAGAACACATTTTTGATTTTAACGATGTAGCCAAAGAACCGAGAATGGAGCCTATGGAAATCAATGTAGAAGAGCATAACCTAGGTAGCCTAGCAGAACCCAAGATGATCAAACTATCCAGCACTCTCCCAGCTCACATAAAATTGCAGTACATAGAGCTGTTCAAATATTTTAAAGATGTTTTTGCTTGGGGATACAAAGACCTAAATCATATGATACCAGCATCATCCAGCATAAAATCCCTTTGAAGGAAAATCAAAAGCCTTTTAAACAAAAACTAAGGAGAATAAACCTTGTTTTATTACCTTTAGTTAAGGCAGAAATTGAAAAAATGCATGCTGCTGGGATCATTATACCAATGAGATATTCAGAGTGGGTATCAAACTTAGTTTCTGTTAGAAAGAAGACAGGGGAAATTAGGCTCCGTAATGACTTCAGAAATTTAAACAAAGCCTCTCTAAAAGAAAACTACCCCTTACCTAAAATGTACCATATACTTCAAAGGGTAGTTGGGTCCAAAAGAATATCCCTCTTAGATGGGTTCTTAGGTTACAACCAGGTGTTAGTGCTCCCAAGTGATCAAATCAAAATTGCTTTCACTACACCTTGGGGCACCTTTATGTATGTCAAAATGCCTTTCGGATTAATGAATGCAGGGGCCACTTCCAAAGGGCCATGGACATAGCCTTTTTTGAAGATATTGTCTATTTCATAATCATTTACCTTGATGACATAACTGTTTTCTCAAATACTGATGAATAACATTTGATTCACCTAAGAAAAGTTTTTGAGAAGTGTAGGAAATTTGGCTTGTCATTGAATCCCAAGAAGACACTTTTTGGTCTCAAAGAAGGTAAAATTCTTGGCCATATAATTTCAGAAGAGGGAATCAACATAGACCCTACAAGGATAGATGGCATATTGCAGATCAGCCATGCAAGAAGCCTCAAAGAATTACAATCTTTCATTGGAAAGATTAATTTTCTGAGGAGGTTCATACCCAACCTTGCTGAGCTATTAAAAAACATTATAAAAATGCTTAAGAAGGATGTCGGTATAAAATGGACTTTACCATCTAAACAATTATTTGAACTGGTCAAACAAGCTCTTACTCAAACACCAGTCCTGATTAGTCCGGATTTAACCAAATACTTTTACATCTTTTCTTTTGCATCTGAGCATACAATAGCTGCAGTATTACTTCAAAAGAATGACTTGGGGCAATAACAACCAATATATTTCTTTAGTAGGGCCTTAAGAGATGCTCCTCTCAAATATAACATCATGGAGAAGCAAGCCTTAGTATTAGTGAAAGAATTAAAAGACTTTAGGGTCTACATTTTACACTCTCACATAATTGCTTTTGTTCCACATACTGTTGTCAAGGATATCCTAAGTCAAGACCCTGATGGTAAAAGGGGAACATGGATTGCAACTATTCTTGAATATGACTTAGAAATCAGACACACCAAACTAGTTAAAGGGCAGGGATTAGCAAAACTTATGGCTGAGTCTAACTTTCAAGCACTAGAAATAAATATGGTAGATGTGTTGGAAGAAATAGAAGAATCTACTGCTCCTTTTATTGAAGAAACATTTCTGAATTCTCCTTGGTGTGCTGACATTATTTATGTGCTTTTATATTTAAATTCCCCTCCTTCTCTGTCTAAAACTAAAGCTAGATTTTTGAAACAAAAAGCTTTGAGTTTTTGCATCTTAGATGGGATATTATATTGGAAAAATGCTGTTGGAATTTTTCTTAAATTTTTACTTGAAGATGATGCAGGAAAAATCATGCATGAGTTGCATGACGGAGAATGTGGAGGACACCTCTATTGGAAGGCCACAGCGAACAAAATTCTTAGATCTGGTTACTATTGGCCTACCCTTTTCCTAGACACTCAGAAGTTGGTCATGTCTTGCCATAAGTGTCAAATCTTTGATGGCAAAAGAAAACTTCTTCCCTTACCCATACATCCTATCAGAGTTGAAGCACCTTTTCAACAATGGGGGCTAGACTTCATTGGGGAAATCCACCCATGCTCCTCAGCTCAACATAAGTGGATCCTCACGGCCACTAACTTCTTTACCAAGTGGATAGAAGCTATACCCTCCAGAAATGCTAATGACTCTATCATTATCAAGTTTCTTGAAACAAATATCCTATCCAGATTTGGTTGTCCCGGAAAAATCATAACAGACAATGCTGCTGCTTTTAAATCTAAGAAGATGGTTGATTTCTGTTACAAATACCACATAACCTTGGGCCATTCCACTGCTTACTATCCCCAAGGAAATGGATTAGCTGAATATTCCAACAAGAGCCTCATCAATATCATTAAAAAGCTGTTGGAACAGAATAAAAAATCATGGCATAGTAAACTGGTTCATGCCTTATGGGCTGATAGGCTAACTACAAAGAAATCAATAAACATGTCCCCCTATCAGCTAGTCTATGGTATGGACGCAGTTTTTCCCACCTCATTAGGAGTTCCAGTTATGAAACTCCTTCAAGAAGTGCAAATTGAAGAGAATGATATGCAGAGAAGAATCAATCAAACCATCCATTTAAAATAGACCATAGAAGAAGTTTATGAAAGAACACGGTTGGTCCAAGAAAATATGAAGAAGTTATTTGATGAGAGGACTAAGGCAGACAATTTTCAAGTTGGAAATGTCGTTCTTAAGTGGGATTCAAGGAGAAAAGAGAAGGGAACACATGGAAATTTTGAGAACTTGTGGAAAGGTCCATATATTATTCATGCTGAGAGGGGTCATAATGCATTTTTCCTGAAAGAATTAAATGGAGAAGATCTGTATGGAGGTCCTGTCAATGGCAGAATGCTCAAGCATTACTTCTGCCAAGAATCATAAGTTTCAAAGCATTCCATTTTGTCATTGTAAATATCATAGTCTGAAACATTGCCTTCAAATTTATGAAAATAAAAAATACAAAAACAGAGAAAGAAAGAAAAGAGGGCAGATTGTCAAAAACAATAAAGGTATAGCCCCATACCAAAAAAAAAAAAAAAAACAAATCTGAAAGTGTACAAGCTCAAATGCCACTCTTGAAGAACACACTTCTAATTAGTCAAACTATCTAATATTGACTAATTAGCTTTGAATTTTCTACTGATAGGATGCTGAATTCGATTTTCCAAATTGTTTAATCTTGGCTTATCAGTAGATAGTTTAGGATAGAAATTAAAGGTTCAAACATGCTCAAAATCTGAACCTAAAGCTTCAAAAATAAAATGACTCAAATCAGTTTCAAATTTTGAGTCAAAGGATGTAGAATGCGGTTCTAGCGGCTTAGTAGAACCTTGATTCTTTTTCAAATGAAGATAGCTCAAGTAAGAGTCAGAATCAAAGCAATTTGCGAGAAAAGAGAGGAAGGAAATGCTTTCAAATTTCAGATCTCAAGCCTTCCATCTTTGTTTTAAAAAGTTTTGTGAAAAATAATGTCTATGTGCAACTTGTTTTTATGCCATAGACTAGCATCAAGTTAGACTGTTCAATCCTGACTTGAATTCTTTTTAAATTTTTGTTGTAGAAATTAGAGAATAAAGTCTGTTGGACAGTTTAATCCCAACAGACAGTAGATTAGGTAGAGAATCATATGCGCTCAGCTGTTTAATCTGAGTCCATGGAGAAATGAGGAGTAGAAATAGATTATATTTCCTTCTTTCAAAAGAATAAAATGTTGTGAAAGAGTTTGCCAATCCAAGTGCACTCTAATGAAGAAAAAATGTTAGATCGGTAGGATTGGGTAGGTGCAGAAATATTGTAGTGATAAAAGCTCCATTGTTGATCCATGAATGCCAAATATGTTTTAGAGCATAAGAAAGATCATCCTGAGAAAGAAAAGCAACCCATTGAATGTTAGCTGATCGCGTATCCCCGGAAGGCAAATGCGAAATTATTAATGCCTTGAAAAGGCACCATCTAAAGTGAAGGCCACAATATTATCCACCTATAAATATTGTTATACCAAAAGATTGGCTAAATCATTTTCACAAAGTCCTCGAGGAATAGATTTTATTGCTAAAAATGTTGGTTCTTGAAGATTCTTGAAGGAGCCTCATGACTCGATAAAATCTTCTTTGTTCACATGCATGTACATCTTCAAATCTGTGATTTCAAAGCTGCATCTCTTTTAGAAAACCTACTCATTTCCCCTCCCTTCCACCTCCAAAACTAACCTCATTTTTATCCCTCCATTTCCCATGAAAATCCCTCATTTTCATGTTTCTCCCCTTTTCCCCTTCATCAAAATCCATTTGATAAGGTTTTAGACCCTTTCTTGCCTTATCGAAACCCTCAAAACCTTTGAAAAATATTGAAAATCTATAAAAATCATATTTTTTATATTATAGCCCTAAGCCCCTTGGGATAAGTCTTTAAACCCTTCCCCTCCATGCGTCTTGGTGCTAGAACCAGCCAACTCAAGTGCTCATCGCATCGCCCGATCACGATTATCCCTTCCTCCAAAAACCTCGGTCATAAGATTTTCCATATAACCCACAGCCCCACAGTCGGGCACCTATCCGTTTCGAATAAATATTTCCGCCCAAAGTATAAACCTTTGTTTATATAAATTTCTCTGTTTTTATTATATAACAAAGTTTCTGCCGGTGAAAAGGTTCTAATCGCTCTCCACCGTCGATCTAATCCGTAGATCGACGACGCGTAGTCCATCACCCCAGTGGTCCCCACCAGCTATTCACCATTGCAAAAACCAGGCAGAATCCATCACACCACTCTCAAGCAGAGGGTAGTTTTTTCCCGATCGACATCGATTCCATTCACTGCCCGACGCTTGGCCTTGAGAACTGTTCAAAAACCGTCGCTCATTGCACGTTAAAGTTCGGACATGGATCCAGCGTGATATTGACGTCCACCGTCCAATCTAGGGCTGCTCATCGGACAGTAGTCGCTCTTCGAAGATGCCCATGAGATAAATCAGGGTATGGCGCGGTCTTTAAAGAATTTCCGTCGTCGATCTGATCTGCAGATCGATGGCCCACAATTCATCACCCTGATTCCTCATCCAGTCAGAATTTTCAGACTCGGGGGTTTTATTCATCTGGATTTTTATTAAAGGTTTGATGTCCGGGCATGATTCTAAGGTTGATTGGCATCTTTTCTCCACCGTCGATCGCGTGGGCCGATCCCATCCAACGGCCCATGTTTGTCCCGAACCCCGAACATGATTTTCAATCATTTTTCTCCAAAACAAAGGTTTAAACCTTTGTCTCTGCTTTTATTTTCATTTTCTTTTCCGAAAATTTTTACCCCTTCATGTTATTTATTCATCTTCGCTCTTGACCTTCAATCTCTGCATGATTGACGGCTCCGATTTAAATTTTCTTCCGCCTTCCCTCTGACCTCCTCTAAACAATCTCGACCATTGGATGATGCCATCCAATGGCCATGCTCCCACCATGCGCCTTCTGAAGCAGTAAACCTATACATGCAGGATTTCATAATGTTTTTTTTATTTTTCAGGGTTCCAATGATTTCTTCGCTATGTTTGAAGGAAATTTAGAGGCAGAGGGTGAAGATCCTCCCGCCTTCGATTCATCAAAGAAAATCATTCGTAGGGTTTAAAATTCACGTTTCATCGGTGTTTCATGAGGCATTGATGCCATATCACCCTTGCGCAGCCCTATACACCAACACACACAGCAAGTCAATCACAAATCAAAGAATATTAGTGTCGAAGATGAAATGCATCAGCATGGAAGATTTGAGATAGTTTTATAAGGATTACAGCCAACAATTGATTATCAAGAGCCAAATCCTCCCAACTAAACACAGTTTGAAGAAAATCATGAGTTTTTTCTCAGACAGAGAGCCTACACTGCCACATCAGGGGCTAATTGAATCCCATAGCTACCACAGAGCCACCTACAACCTCACATCAATCAAAATAAGGCCGACGTTATTACCAGACTAGGAGATATTTTGCATCAACACAACTGAACAGTTAATTCAACCAAAGGAACTTATTGTAAATTGTCAACAGAAGTTATTGCAAGGATAACAAGGAGCCTTGAAGTCAACAAATTCTTTCCAGCAAGCTTAATAGTTAATGTAAACCAATTAATACAGGGGAAATACCAAAAATATTCTCTATTAAGCCCCTCAAAGGCTGAGAGATAGTGCACTGTATTAATTGAACTTAGAAGATATTTTATCCCATTCCACCTCCTCATTTTTCTATAAATACTACTGGAGAAGATGAGAAAGGGGTTGGTTGGTTGGTTGGTTGGTTGATCACTAGTTGTAATACTGAAACTCTTTGAAATAATACATAGTCTGTTGAAGTTGAAGAACAAATTGAAGTCTTGGAAGCCTTGATGATGTTGTTGCATGTTTGTTCCTGAGAAGGCTCTATCATTGAATCCATGAGCTTGGCTGTTGGTGAAGTATTCTGAATTGTTTAATGTTTTCCCCTATTTTCATTTTGTTCCATAATTTCTTACTAAAGTAGGTTGAAAGTTTTAGGCTAATAAATGACTCCTGGAAGCACCTTAGACCTGTTCATCCTTCACTGTTTCATGTTTTCTTCTGCTGAGGTATTTTAGAGTCTTTAATCTCTCTCTTTAGTCCTCATTCTTGTTTATTTCTATGATAGTTTGAATAAGATGGTTTCAACATGATTTATGGTTCTCCCTACTTGTCTGCTGCCACTTAAAAGGTTGTTATTGAAGTCTCCCTTTGTAGTATTTCTGTTTACAGTAAGCCAAGGAGGTATGTTCTGATCTTGCCATTTGTCCTTACTTAAACAGTTGTCTTAAAGGTCTTTATAGTTGTGATCATAGATGTGTTAGGCGTTCCCTCTTCTATGACTGCAATTATCAGTGAAACTTTTATGTTTTCTAAATCATTTGAAATAAAATCTTTGAGGAAATATGGTGTTCCCCGAATCTTAGATTTCATTTTAAAAGTTGTTTTGAAATCATTATTTTCTTAAAGGTGTGATTTGTAGAATTTATGGTTAGCCCTGTCTACCAAATAACTCTTTATTGTTCAAGTTGTGCTTTCAAATTCCCTTTGTTTGAGAATTAAACTTCTCTTTCCAAATCATTGATGTCCATCTCATTTCAAAACCAAAGGATCTTGCGGCCAAGTTAGATTTTCCCTCTGATATCCCATATCCATTGATGAGTATGTTATGACCTCTTCTTGACTCCATTTCCCAATGAGCTAGATGTTTCTCCTTTCTATATATTTTTCCTAGACCTTTCATGTTCTGCTCTATCAATCCAACCAAACAAATAAACAAATACCTGTACTTAATAACTAGTCTAAAACCTATACTCAAAGCACAAAAGATAAAACTTTGCAAACAAACATTTGAGAGATCCCTCTCTGAGAACAGGAGGACTAGATCCTGGAACTCTAAAGATTGGTTCTGATGTTGCATTGTCTTTTGATTTTCCAAACTATCAAAACACGGGAGACCAACATAACAAAATTCAAGACAAAGATGACAACAATGGTGGTTTTCTCCCACATTTGGTTTCCACCTTAAATCTTGGTGTTAATGTGTGTTTCTTATGTGTGATTCTCTATTATGTTCTTAATACATATGTTTACTTCTTATCAAATGTCTAATGAATCAATGATGCACTATTTTAAGATAAACATATGAATATTTAACTGAAACATAAATTCACTCAATATGCACTAGTTGTCTGCATAAAACTCGTGTATATATGCAGGTTCACTTCATTATTGTCGCGTACATAAATAAAAATAATAAAAGAAAAAGTTTATGTATGTTTTAAAATATTGATTCAGCCCCCCTCTCAGTATTTTTCTCAACAATTGGTATCAGAGTAGGTTCTTCAGAATACACTTGATCGCTTGAAGGAGATCTGTCAATATGATGGGAATGTGTAATATTCCCAATTTTCCATCAGTTAATTGGAATATTAGAGTTCTTACTTTTATTACTTAATTAATTAAATAAAAGGGTGGAGGGACCTATAAACCCCATAGATGAATAAAATCCACTTTTGTTGTGTGAATGTGGGTTTGTAGATACTAGATCAACGTCATGGAGTAGTGGAGCAGCTCATTAATGAAGGAAGAGTGGAGATTATGGAGAATAATGAGGAAGATGATGGAGATAGTTCAGGAATAAAATTAAGATCATAGAGAATTAATTATGCAGTAGAGGAAGTGGTGCATTAAATGCACACATGATGGAGGAGTGTAAAGTAAATGTAGAGATCATGGAGATCATGGAGAGACAATGCAGTCTTCATGGAGACTAGTGGCCACATGTGCAGCGTAGTTATGAGGTGGGCCAAGGCTAGGGAAGGCTCACAACCATGTAAGGAAGATGAGGGCAACAAAGCAAATCAGTTTGGAATTTGATATTGTATTGTCGCTTGAAATTCTTTGCACACTTCAACTATTTAGCTAAGTCTGTTGTGATGTTTAGCACACGGGTGTTCTTGAGCAGGAATCCCACCCTTACTAACAGAGGACTTCGAGTTCATACTCTGGGAAGGTTATTTTGAGCATCTATTCATCATCTAGCATTGGTGACACATTCAACCCCTCTCTTCTGCATATACAACTTCAGGAATTACACATTCTTGTCTTAGGGCTTGAGAGGAGAAAGGTAGTTTCTAGCATTTCAGCTAAGAAACCGGTGGAGGATTCATCCTTTCACCTTGAGCTTCCATTTCAATATTCTAGGAGAAAAATTGTGATATCTGGCATTAGGCCATCATATTACATCTCCATGCAGCAAAATTTCCTTCAAGAATTGTGCAGTCCAACCATGTAGATCTAAGGGAGGAAGGAAGTTCCAAGTATTTTAGCTTGGAATCCTATGAGGGGTATTTACCTCATTTTGGAGAGATAATTTACATGAGTCATGAGAATTATTTAATCATCCAATAATAGGCTACAACTCCAGCCTCCTTGAAAATGCAGTCTATTCCAGAAGTTGTGCAGTTCACGTCTACAACTTGAGCAACGAAAGGAGGAGCTAGATCACAAGCTCCTAGCTTGGAGATCGGGAGAAGGGATCAACCCTTCATTTAGTAATATGAGTGGGTGATAATGTAGCTAATATATCATTCTTTCATCCCCATATTAGAAGTTATTTCCAGGGAGTGCATAACTCAGCTAGTAGGGGTGTAGTGTGCCACCCAAAAAGGGCCAAAAATCCAAATTTAAAATCTTGCCAAACCATTTCTAATTTTTTTTGGGTTGTTTTAGTAGAGTCTGTGGTTAAAATACCAGATCTTTTTGAGCACTCTAGAAGCCTCCCACACATGGATCTTCTTCACAGTAGTAGCATTTTCCAACAATAGCAACAATAGCAGCACAATATTTCCAATGCTAGTTTTCTCTAGTGTATTTCAGCCATCTTGTGGCTTGAGTGCATTCCTTTTGGAGTTATGTGTACTTACCTTGTTGTTGATCCTTAATGATATGGTTTAGTTGTTTTATTCCCATATTTATGATATTTTGAGGTATTCTGGCATTTTCCCAGTTCTACATGTTTAATTCTTATTTTACTGTAGTTGGAATTGTGCATATGTTGTATATTCCCATCTTTTCCATTTTGGAATATTACAGTGGTATCAGAGCATGATCTTTGGCTCAGCTTATGGGCACTTCATGACGTCAGAAGAATAAGAAGAAGAAGCATAAAAAGAAGAAGTCTTCAATGGGGGAATGATTAAGTTTTGCCACACTTATCTTTGGATCTATTCAGGATCTCTCCATATAGATTAAAGAAATAAGAAGGGGAAAGCAAAGAGAAACCTCAATAGGGCTTGAGAATGAGGAAGGTCCAAGCACTTCCTATTAGTAGCATAAATATCCAGTAATGCAAAGAGCTCCACAACACTTTTCTATGTCCACTTTCCTTGCAAAAGGAGATAAATGACATGGATATGGATGATACTTAGAGCATGAGACTCTGAGTAGTTACCTTGCAGAGTAAAAATATCAATCTATAGCATTCAAGGAGAATCTAACTCTCCAACATTTCTTTCAGAACAAAGAGAACCAGATACCCCATAGTAGTAATAGAATAAAATGGCACATACATAATAGATTCTTCTTCCCTACATTTGATGGGTCATCAACAAGCACATCAAAGGTGATGAGCTCCATCATTAGACATATTTGGAGGGGTTAATGGTCAAATTTTTTCCTTCTTAGATTTCTTTTTCTTTCATTTTTATTATTATTTGGTTTTATGATGCTATTATAGGTGGTGAGTAAGGCTAACATACTCTGAGTGCCTAATATGAGGTTGAGTGCAAAAATCATGAATTATTAAGCATTTTTATAAGGATTTTATCATAAATACTTGGAGAAGACATCAAGGAGAAATTATAGGAGTATTTTCCACCCTCCTTAACTCTCAAAGGCAGCCAAAGGATCCCAAAGATTCTCTCCAGTAATTTGAATTCCAAAGACAGCCAAAGGATCCCAAAGATTCCCTCCAGCAACTCGAATTCCAGAAGCAGCCAAGCAACTCAAGGAGGAGTGCACTCAATCTTTGTTTACTTGGATTCAAGTGGACTCAATCACTATTTTATAGGGAGTTGTTCGTAGCTTCCCTATATAATAAATAGAGCAAAGTTAGAGCTAGGAAGGATCAGAAATTTGTTGTAAGCTATTGAGTTTTCTATTATTTTACTCAGTGATCGAAATTTCAAAAATGTCTGATGCTATTCTTTTATGAAATGAGCAGATTGATTCATTTTACTGATTTAAGTTTCAGAGAGATAGGCCTAAAAAGGCAGATTGATTCGTTTATGCTTCAATTAGGGGAATTTTGAGGTCTAAAAAGGGCCTCCTAAGAAAAATGTACAACCAAAATAAAATTTATAAGAACCAATAGGATTTAAGATGATGATGTCAACCATGGGGGATGATTCACCTTTTTTTTATTTAAAATGGTAAAAAATTAAAAAATAATAAAATAATAAAACTACTTTTTCAACTCATATTTTCAACCTATCTCCCAAATGTTTCACTCAAATTTTGAGCGGGAGTACTCATTAGATGAACATTTTAATTTCTCATCCAAGGAGTACCCATGTTGCATACTTTTGATGGACCTTGCTAAACGAAAAATGAGAAATACATAAAAAAACGAGATTGCAATCATGTTTTTCATGTACTTCCTTATTTTTCGTGTAGAAGGATTCATCAAAAGTATGCAACATGGGTACTCCTTGGATGAGGAATTAAATTTTGCATCCAATGAGTACTCCCGCTCGAAATTTGAGTAAAAAATTTGGGAGATAAGTTGAAAATATGAGTTGAAAAAGTAGTTTTTTATTTTTTCCCTCTAAAATTTGATGATGTAATCAAATCTTATTTTATTATTTCCACTATTATTTTATAATTTCCTTAGGAGGCCCATTTTAGACCTCAAAATTCCCCTAATGAGTTGTAGTTTAGTTTTGATTTCAATGTGCTGCTATAGGTCATTTTCTTGTGAGTAATAGAATAGAGGATAAAAACCAAAAAATTTGTCGATCAATACCTCCTTCTCATCTCTCTCAATAGAGCTCGAGGAGGGTGAACCTGTTAGCGCTCAAATCTACCTTAGGCTGAAATAAGGTAAAACTCAAGGCTACATCAAACCACGCTCAGCCTCGTAGCTATCCCTACGAGGACACGAGAGGGCTCTCTTCGGGTCTATCTCGGCAAAAGGTCTTCAAAGGGGCTGAGATGACTTATAATGAATACTAATTTTAGGCTAGTAAAGAGATAGGAAAGTTTGATTTTGATTTTTTGGGTTTTTGTTGAAAAAATGGGAAAAACAATTTTGGGTCTGGGGATAAGGCCAGATCTTTGCAGAATTCGAGTTGGGGCGAGGTAGGCAGTAGTATTGATGCTTTTTATTATGTGTATGGATGGATCAGAATGAAAAGGAGCTGAAGAGGGCAAGGGAGACCATGGATCCTCTCCAAACTGACGAAAACATGTAAAACTAAACAAATTTAAAGGCAGAGCACTGGAAACAATGGATTCAACCTCATTTACTCATTCATTTAGTTACATAAGCATAAGAAGGGAATGGCATAAATTAAACATGAAATAAATTACAATAAACTGAGAGAAAACACCATCAAGAACTGAAAGCCACAAGAATCCCAATAGGTGCCGCAAAACCTCTGATCTTTCCTTAGCCAAAATATGAAAAATATGTACAATAGTGTGCCAAAGTTTTCCCAAGAGTCCAACCTGTCCAACCTTTGAAAATGATTGAGAAAATACATCATATAGACCATCCTAACCCCTTCCCATGCCTCTAGGGGTCGAAATCCTCCTTCTAGGAGCAGTTTCAACCAATTCTAAACAAGGAGCTAAAATCTAGGCAGCCAAAACAACCTGCCTCTAAAAGGAAGGAAACTGATTCTTTCACTTGATTTTCACTTTTTTGGGAGTGAATCTTCTAGAATAGGTAAAAGTGAGTCCAAGTTACATTCCAACCACAAAATTACATCAAGACAACTCAAAAATTACACCCACAAGCAAGACTGGTCCAACTGGCCAAAATTCTGAGCTGGAAGATGAAAAATTAGCCAAAAATCTCTATGCGTTGCGCACTTTTTAGCCTGCTTTTGGGGCACTTCCTGGCATCAAATTCAAGCTCATGATAGCTTGTTGGAAACCCCTAGATGTCTGCTATCCAACCCAAGTAGAATTTCCCAATTTGGAGCTCATTTGCCCCTCCAAAACTTCATTCTACCACAAGTACTTCCTGCTGCTGAAAAAGGTGGCAGAAAGGTGATTTTCATGGTGTTTTTGGCCCTTTTGATCATCCAGAACTTGGTGAAATGCTTTGGCCACACTGGAGCATCCATAAATTACCATGAAAAATCCAAAAATATAAATTTTTCCTCCAGCAAGTGTCCCAATCATAAGCGCGCGCGTCGATGCGCTACGCGTTGGGCTGAAAAACCTGTTTTGACACCAAAATTTCCCAAAATGACAAAAACTTCTTCAAATTTGCTCAAATTCGGAGTGAAGACCCTCCATCATGTATCATGCCCAGCCAATGAAGCCTCAGCCAAAATCCGGAGTGGATTAGGCCTCTTCCGCCGTTTTAGTGCTCTGCTCAACCTCCTCTTCAGAATCTTCATTTTTAGCTTTGCAAACGTGATTACGGGCCCAATAATGATTTTTCATATGACGGAACATGTTTTTGTCTCTATTGGCCTTCGCCAATAACTTCTCCATATGAATGTTAATAGGCGTGAGGCAGGTCTCTCGATCAACCAGTGTCATGTCACCTGGTCTCTTCCGGGCCAATGCACGGTCTTCCTGGATTTGCCGCAACTCTATGAGCGTGTGTTGATGATGAAGGCGAGACCCCTTCCACACCATGTGGAGATAGTACTCGCTCTGTTGATGAAGTCAATGAGACCCCTTCCACCCTGGGTGGAGATAGTACTCGTCGTGATGTTGCAAACAAGGCTCTGGCGCCTCTCTGATATGTAACGACCACTTTTATGAGATCTCCTTGACACATTAATCTCTGATGTGGGATCACTGTCATATCCCTGCTCATAAACTGAATCTGTCTCTGACATGGCACTGAAATCAAGATGTTTGACAAATATATGCTGATGTAGGTATGGTGAAAAACAAGAGTTCAGTGTATGTTTGACAATGATGAATTGGTGCTTGCCTTTCAGTACCAAATATGCCAAATCTATCAAGCATGAAATGAGGGACTGTGGGAAGTGTCAAAGTGAAGTACAATGAAATGTCAAGTGACTTTGGAATGGATAGACATTTACTCACTGCTTTGGAAAATTTTGAGATTAGACACCTTTACAAATGATATGGGAATGGGTGATAGTGATGGGACTTGTAATGTGATAGGAACAAAAGTTAATGAAATGGCAACCTGTAAGTGCGGTCAAAGACATGAAGACAGCCATTGAATCTTGTGGAAACTTAAATTTATATCAATGAAGGGAAGTGGTAACCGTAATAGGGTTTGGGAATTCATTGACATGGGAACAATGGGTAAAATGGATATGAGGATAATGAATATGGGGAAGGGACTATGATATGATAACATGGCAGTGACAGCAGTGATGGAATACAAAGAAAAGGTTGACAAATGGCAAGAATTTAGCACCAACACAATCTTCAAACTTTATACATAACCCTAGGAGCAGATTTTGTATAAACGTAGGGTTTGTTTCTCACTAATTAAATTCTTGTTTTCTTCACTTCTAAACCACAGTACCATAGCCAAAAAATCATTGAGCAAGCTTTGACAACTTACTTGGAGGCAAATAAGTCGATTTGAAATGAATTTTGGTGAAGGAGGATAATTTTTTAGCCTTTGGGGCTCTATGCGCTTCGTGCCGGCCCAATGCGCCGCGCGCGCCATGTGCGTCGCGCGCGTGTAAAATTACACTGCCCACTGATGCCCAGTGCGCCGCGCGCTCCCTATGCGCCGCGTGCTACATAGTGAATTTTTAAGGAGGCTTTTGGAGGCCTTCCTAGTGTCCAAATTGGGCTTGTTATAGCTTGTTGGAAAGATCTTGGAGTATAATTTCCAACCCAAGTGGAATTTTGTAATTTGGAGTTCATTTACCCTGTCAAAAATCAAATCTGCCAAGACTGGTCAAAATGAGCAGAATGAGGCTTCCTCAAGGCAGAGTGCTGTTGCAGTCAACTTTTGAAGGTCTTCCTCAATTCAAAATTGAGCTCATGATAGCTCATTGGAAATATATTTGTGTCTAGTTATCATTTGACTCATCAAGCAAGTCATTTTTCCAACCAAGCTAGGAGAAATCTTGATTTTCCCAAGGTCACTTCAGAGGTGCATCAATTCTCCCGAGGCGATTGTATTTTTGACATTTCTATAAAACCATTACACCTGTGTAAAAAGTGAAGGAGGTTTTTCTTCCTTGGCATGTTTTGTACCAAAACCTATCTCATTTTTCCAAAATTCATCATTTATTTCTCTGAAACATCATTTGAGTGAAACCTATTCCGATGTATGAAACAAGGGATTTGTCGAAATGAAGCGAAATGAAGGGGATAAGGGGCTTATAAATTCTTGAGAAAATTTTGGGAAGTAGGGAGGGATGTTAGGAAGCAGGGGAAAGTGGAATCTCAGAGATTGAGTGAGGGGAAGGGGTCCAAAAGGGCAAAACACAGGCCTAGCCTATAAAATTGCCAAGTTGTGGCAAGAAACTAGGGTTTGTGGAAAAATGAGGAATTTGGGGGATCTCAGTGATGGGAAGTGTTTAATAAGGTACATTAATGATAGGGGAAGGTTTATGAACATCAGGATACAAGTTTTTCTAATTATTTGACCATCCAAGAGAAATTACCTCCAAAACCCTAGGAGAGGGAAATGGACCTTACCAAGGCACAACTGAAGCATGAACAAGCTGTAAAATGACCCAATGGAACTTGAAATGATGATGAAAACCCTCTGAATGATGGCACACTCAGCTGAATGGTGACATGGACCGACATTTGGACAACTTTGAAAAGAGTGAAAACAAACCCTAGACCTAATGCTTAGTGACCAAATTTTGCTTGAAGACTCATTGAAATGACAAAATTTGACCTTGACACCTTAAAATCACTTTGTAAGAGCATGTTTGATCACTGAAGGAAAGCTGCAAAGGCTGACACTAACAGAACCTTCCCATAGACCTAAAAAACTGCTTTCTGTTCACAGTTTTTACCACACATTTTATCTATTTTCATGCATGAATCATCAGGTTTGATTGCAGGAATCAGTCTCAATATTCCCAGAAAAGTTCTCCAACACCTCTTGCTTCATCTTCCATTTTCCTTCCATCTCTACTGTTACACTCTGGTACATTGTGTTATGCCCCTGTGCATAGTGGTTATGCCTTATATTCCTTCCTTTTCTCTTATCACAACTACCACACCTTTTTTTTTATTCTCAAAAACTCCCCCAAAACCTTAAAGATCACTTTCTATCCCTTATTTTTGCTTTTTGTAGCTATCGTAACCATTTTAACTTGAAAACCCTCCAAACACTTTGAAGTTTGACCTCCGCCTTTCCTCCTCAAAATTCTCACTATCACATTTCACATTCACACTCTCCTTTCGACTACACTATCGCTTCTCCGCCAACCTTGCGATATTACAAAATCACAAATTTCAAATTGTAGTTTCTATTGGTTTCCTTTAAGACTTACCACTCCAATGCCGAATGTGATAACTCCATCGCATCGTACATCTCACTTCACATCTTTTTCCTTTTTCATTTTGAGACTTATTGCTCCTGTCTGCTGATTGCGATATTGGTATCATGCTCTGCCACCGATCCCACTGCCATGTCATCCAACTCATCTCGACCTTTGGCCTTTTCACAAATTGAACTTCACAACCTTTTCCCTTTTATTTTAAGACTTACTGCTCCCGACGCCAATTGCGATATGCTTTGTACTCCACCACATCGCAAATAACAGATCGCAGTTTTTACCTCGTCACAAATCGCATTTCGCAACCTTTTCCCTTTTCTTTAAAGACTTACCTCTCCTGACGCCGATTGTGATACTGTCATCGCACTCTGCTGCTGGTCCCAACGCCACATCACCCATTGAATTTCGCACTTCGCAACCTTTTCCTCAACAACACTTCTGCTATCCCTCCAACTTTGCAATAATGCGGTTGTGATACTGGATTTCGCACTTTGCATTTTTTATGCGGTTGCATTTTTCACTTTGTAGTTTTTGTCCCCATGGAATTTCGCATTTTGCTCCTGCTCCCGAACAACACTTCTGCTACTCCTCTAACTTTGCGATATTGTGATTGCGATATCGCATATTTCATATGCACTTCCATCCTCCATCGCAACTATGCCATCTCACTTTTCAAATTATTCCACTCCAAAGCATTTTTGTGCCATAATAAATCTTTAATAAGGTTTAACCCCGCTCTTTCCACCTCTAAGCCTTGTTTCATGTGTTGAGCCCTCCATTAGCACCTTTATCCCATTTTCCTCCAAAATGCAAGCCACGCTTTATCAAGTTTAGTTTATCATGAATAGTTGCATGGTTAGAAGCATGATAGCATGATAAATATATTAGAGGATAAGTAGGGTGTGTTTAGCCGATTGGCCTAGCTAGGTGCAACTTAGTTTATTTTATTTTCAGTCATTTCCTTTTGTAGAGTAAATTGGTTTCCTTTCTATCATTTCCTTTCTGCACATTAAATTAGTTTCATTTCCATCATTTCCTTTGTGAAAATTAAGTTAGTTTCCTTTTTGTCATTTCCTTCCAGCAATTTACTTTTCAGTTTTTATCGTAGTTTAAGAAATAGCACCCTTCCGTAAAGCAAAATAGGATGACATGAACATAATACATCTGCTATGTATATAGCACTATCACCTCCAAGTTTGTACGAACCCTGGGTTGATAAAGTAAAGTAGGGCAGCCCCTAGGAGTTGCAGCACTCTTGGTACAATACCAGGGCCCACCACTTTTTGGCGTCGTTGTGGGGGAGGTGTCTAGTAGATGTTTTGATTTTTTTTAGCATTATTTTCTGCTTTATTTTATTTTCATGTCATTTCAGAAATATTAAAAAAATACAAAAAGATATTATTTTCATGCCTCGTAGGAGTAGGAATACTCAAAGACAAATCTTACCTAAAACCCCCATATCACCTCCTAGCCACCCTTCACTCTTATTCAATGGCAGTGAGATTGAACCCCCTCTAGGAGAGCCTTCTGAATATTTTGAGGATTCTATTGGGGAAGAAGAGGAATACCTTGTTTCAACTGAGGGATTTTCTTCACCTATCTCAACCGTGGCTGGGATCTAGAGATCCTTTCCATAAGAGAGGCAGATGGGGAAACAAGGATGAAAAACATTAGCCCCTCAGCTCTTCCACACTTTCATGGACTTACCTCTGAGGACCCTGACACATTTATGTTTGAATTTTTTGTTGTTTGTAGGACTTATGACTACACATATGATGATCATAAGTTGAAGCTATTCCCCTCCACCCTTAAGGATGTGACCTTGCGCTGGTTCATGGGTCTGCCTAGGGATAGCATCACTACCTGGGCACAGATGGAAGAGACCTTCAACAACAAATACAGAGAATACTATAGGTCCAAGGAAACTAAGAATGAAATATTTAGGATGGCTCTATGACCTAATGAATCCCTAGAGGACTATGAAGAGAGGTTTCAATCAAACTATAAGAGAGCCAACTGTACTCTTGATCCCGAATCACTTAAACTTGTACTTCTTCGAGGGATCAATGATGAGATGATAGAAAATTTGAATATGCTATCAGGAGGAGATATCTACCAACTTCCTTATGAAACAATCAAAATTGTCTTCTAGAACCATTCAAGGGAATTTAGGAAGAAGGGCAAAGCTAGCCAAAACACATCCAATACCCCTTCCTCTTCTGCCTTCATAAAACATGAGATTAGAAACATGCTAGAGGACTTCAAGAGTGACATGCAACACACCTTTGCTTTCCAAATGGACACAATGCATGTCAAAAGGAAGCAGGAGGAAATAGAGAGAGCCTTGGCCATATTTTTTCCTAGATGTACCAGGAAGCACCCAACTAATGAATGTCTACTGAATTTCATAGAGGTTTTCTTAGTCTGTGAGGAGAATCATGCCATGGAAAAGTGTCCCTTCTTACCTAGACTTAAGGTTGTATATGAAGGTGGGGAAGCAATGCCACAACAACTCTGTTTCATCAACCAGAGAAGGCCTCAAGGCCATCGGCCATATCAAAAAGGTATGCAAGGTGCACCTTACTCTTATTATCACAACAATCAGAGCACACCCATGCAACCTTAGTACACCCCCACTCCTCCATCCTAGTCTACACCTCCTACTTGGCCTTACAACCCTTCATATCATCCTCAGCCAGTAAACCAACCATTTCAAAAACATGTTCCACAAAAACCTCAGTGGACCAATCCATCCCAAGGGTGGAGGCCTCAACAAAATCCACCACCTGCTCTAATGCCTCCACCCCAAACTCAACCTCAGCTTAGTCATGCTGCTCCACCTAGGCTACCTATAATTGCACAACCCAATTCGAACCCGAAAAACAGACAGGCACAACAGGATCCCAGTGGAGAAACATTCTCTCTAGATTATCCTATGGAGGTACAGGAGGTTAATATCAGGTTGGGAAGAGTACTTCCAGATAACCATACTCCATCTCCACCTGTAGAGGTTGAGGGGAAAAAGGTAGAAGGTAACATTCATATGCAACAACCTTCTTTTCCTGAGCACTCAATCCACCCTAGTCAGCACACCCCAGAGGAGACTGAACTCCTGGGAGAATTTGAAAATTTGTGTGTAAAGATACCACTTCTCCATGCCATTAAGAATGTCCCTATCTATAATAGGCTCATCAAATAAAAGTGCTTCAAGAAACCTGGGAGAAGGAAGAGAGATACCCCCACCATCAATGTGGTAAGACAACTATCTTACCTAATGCTGGGGAAGGTGATATTTCCAAAGTACCTGGACCCTTGTATTCCAATCGTTTATGTGCATATAGATGGTTTCATAGTCCCAAACACTTTGATTAATCTAGGGGTTTCCATCAATATCATGACCAAGGAAACTATCTTGAAAGTTAATCTCCAAGTGACTTTGAGGAAAACCACAATAGTTTTGCAACTTGCATATTGATCCATAGTAACTCCGGAAGGAATTGTTGAGGATGTTATGGTTACCATTGACTCTTGGGACTATCCTACAAATTTCCTGGTCCTGCAACCAAAAACCAAGTTTAATGGTTATCCCCTCATCTTATGGAGAACTTGGTTAGCTAATGAAGATGCTTATGTTAGTTGTCGGGTGGAAAACATGACTATAAAAAATGGGCCTTTGTCTAAACAGCTATTGTTATATCCTCCAGTGCAGCCTTCCATTGATCATGATCTCCCTATATGGTTGGAGGATGAAGAATATGAGTTATATAACACTGCCCCTATGTGTACCATAGATGTTATTCTTAGAGCGGGGCAGCTTGATGAAGACAAACTCATCGACCATGCCAATCAAAACCAGTCTGCCACTAACATTCCTTTTGAAACCTTAGTCAAAGAGTCTGAAAGCCAACTGTTATAGGTCAATTTGGGCACCATTCCCAATGACCTGGTTAACTGGGCATCATCTCTAGGACCAATGATCAAGGTTCTATCATTCCCTATCATTTCAGTTGATACATGCCCTAAGACAAGAAACAAGACAAATCAAGCAAGACTTTCATCAAGCAAAGGTTTCCATGGTTTGAAGCTTAGTATATAGCATATGAGAGCTCACTAATGCAGGATACAAGGGGCCTAAGTGAATTTCATATGCAGGTAGCCCCATGCAAGGCTGCTCTGCAAATCACTTCCTGATATTCACAGGTGTGTTGGTCACATTGGGAGTGAAATTCTCATTTTTTTGGAATCTCAACTTGGCCAGTGCCTTCTAGAAGAGTTCACACGTGTCAAGCTTCGGATCCAAGTGTCCATTTGAAATCTACATGATTGGAAACATGCCTTGCCTATTATTGGAAAGTCATTGATTGCAAAAAAACCTACAATTCATCTATAAATTGAGCACAGATCTAAGTGCTTGAAGAGGAATAATTTGAGTAGAGAAATGCTGGATAATTTTCAATTGAGAGCTAGATTTGTGAAGTTGCTACTGGAGAGATTTATATTGTGATGAGGCTTGGTAATGTTGCTGGAAGGTCACTTCAAATTAGTGACTAGGTTGTAACCTCTCCTTCTATCATCAATAAAGAGTACTGCTTATTTTTCCTATATGAATCTGTATTGGCTTTGATTTTCCGTATTGCAAGATATTAGTTGATGTGTATGGTTTATGCTTTACTAATTTAGCTAACTAGCTCGAATAGATATCTATATTATTGCATATTCTATTGTTTCATTGTTCTTTCTTGTAGGAAGGATTCGGCCTACAAACCGCTTGAATTTGAAGCTACAACGGAAGTGACAGAAGGAGCCATTTGGAAGCGATTGAACAAGTAACCATCCAATCCTCTCTATGTGTCTATTATGAGTTAGGAAAAATAGTCATATATTCTTTCACCTATTGTTCTAGACTAGCACCTGTCTAGGGAAGCGTGATTTATCCATAATTAACAATTTTGGCCCAACAAACTAGTGACTCCATTGAGGAGAATTTCTCTTAGTTCTAGGTGTTTTAGCCTCTAATTTTCTTTGTTTATCCACCCAGTAGTTGTTACACATAAAGATTAAACTTTTTCAGAGCTTAATTTGCAAATACAGTGAGTTAAACAGTAGTATTTATCTTTGTATATTGCACCGAACGCACCCTTAGACTCGACACAGTGCTTTGCAGAGCACTGTCTACCATCCAAGCCTGCGTTGCAGAGCATTGTCTCCCCTTGGAGACTGCATTGACTCCTGAAAGTGCCCAAATTCCCTTGAATTTGACTTTTCAATTTGCTTCAGTTTTGCTTGCTACTGTGTTCTGAAAAGTTTGATGCCCAATTTACCAGTGACTCTATATACTTCTTCTCCTTTGGCTGAAAATTTGTTCAATTTTGTTTAAAAAAAAAAAAATTTATCATTGACAAGTTGATTTCAAAGTACTTTATATGGTCACATTAAGAATCATTTTCTTTCGAAATAGGAAATTGTCGTAAAATCTTCATTTCCTTGATAGGAGAAATTGTTGTTGAAATCCTCATTTTTCCTTCAAAAGAGAAATTTTTGTTTGTATTATTCATTTCTCGAAAGTAAAAATCATTTGAATTATTGATCTAGTGCACCTAGTTTCCTTTCTACATTCATAACATTAAAGAAACTGAAAAGAAAAACTTGCATTTGCATGTAGAATAATGTGTGTTTTGCAAAAGGAACATTAGGAACTGTGCATTTAGTTTGTGATTCATTGATTTGTTTTTGTTCATTGATTTGTTTGCTCACAAATTATTTGCTCTCTTCCCTTAGTAGCTAGGTTCTTCATTGAAAAAGTTGAAAGCTGAAAGCTTGTTTATCATTCTTAGCTTGCATTTTAGGAATTTCATATACATCATCGCGGTGAACCTTTGAAAGGAAAATTGTTAAGAAAGATCAACATAAAATTAATCTCAATTTACATAACAACACATTAGAACCATAATGATAAAATTTAGAAGGTATAGGCTAGAGATGTGTTCCGGTGTTGTAAAACATAGCAGTTGTCGTTAACTTGTTTCCGATACATTCCGAGTGTGATACGTCACTCCAAGTACGTAAGTATATGATAGCTTTTCCACATACTTTCGGGTATATCAGGTGGTGTTACAGTACAATAAGTATAAAGGGGTGCCCTCACTGTGTGGTTTCACATCAGACAGCGCTAATACAGACTTGGGCCTCCATGTACTTTTAGGTATATTTGGGAGGACAACTTTTAGGTGTTATCCATCCATAGTGAATCGAGTCGGCCGCCTTGAAATTGTGATACATTGAACACAACATTCGGGGAGATTACATGCCTGTACTTCTTGGTTCACCAAGAGGTATTCTGTAGTTCACAGTTTCTTGGTAAACCCTTTTGCCTAGCATTACCCTCTTTTTTTTTTTTTTTTTTTTTGGATAAAATAAATCAGTAATCATGGAAGAACAAAATCCTATCCCCCGTCGTTTGCGTAGATTATCTTTAAAACCACCTTTACCACCGGAAGTTACTTCTGGTAGGAGAAGTCGATCACAATCATGATCTGTCGAATCAAGTACAATTCGTACCTCTGGTGAAACATCATCTTTTAACCCAAATTTAGCTCAAATTGTTTCCACACATCTCGGTTCATCTACTGTTGTCAAAATGGAGTCTTCACAGCTACCCGTGGTCACGATCCATTCAATCGTTGAGACCATACCTCCTGGACTCGATGTTTTTCAATCAAAAATTGATCCAGATCTTGTCTCTTCTTTTCCAGAACATCTGAATCCTGAAGTTGAACAACCGGAAGTTGTTTCTACCTTGGTCATCCCACAAATTTTTGTAGCTATTGAAACTCATATATCACACAATCAACTGTCTGAAATATATTTTTGGCCTGACTGTGAAGTTCTTCCTCCTGGTTTAATTGCAATTGAATAAATCCCACAAGACGATACACCTTTAACTCCAACCCATTTTGGGGGGGACCTTTACCTGTACGAATCTTTTCCTCAATCGTTTCGATATGCTTTTGTTGATCCTGTTGCCATTCAATCTCCCGTTGATTTTCAAGGGTATACATTTGGTCACACAACCATGTCTGAACCAACATCTTCGGTTGGGTATGTTGTTCCAATTACGTCATCTCCTACCCTTGCTACTCTGTCGATGTTCACTACCTCACCAGAGTCATATTTGCATGGTGGCCCTTCGGTCCCAACAGGTTACAAATCATTGTCTGGCACTTTCTCTGGTGCATCTTCACATTGATGGTCTTTGCCAATGTCATCATTCGTGTTTTAACTGGTAGTCCTATCGTTAGTACTGAATGACTTGATTCATTACATACATCATCAGGGCAATATCAAGTCGGTCCTTTTGGGTCAATTCCTTTGTACCATATCAACTACACTCCCAGCATTTGGAGAAAATTATTTTCTGTCTTATTATCCTCCTTATGCTGGGGGGAAACCTCTGGTCACCCAATATGACAATACTCAGTCACTTTTTGGTCATACTAATGTTGACATGAATGTTTGTCAATGGCAGTCCACTCTGGCTATCTAACCATAAACGGTTGTACATTTGTATCAACCAGTTTAACCTGTTAAACCCACTTCATTACCACTTGTTAATACATCTATACCCTTGTTACAGAATCAAAATATTGTACATCAACCTTATCAGGCAGGTTCTTCGACTCAATATCATCAAATTTTGGGTCCACAGATTCAAAATCCTTTGGTTAATTTACAACAACCTGTATCAGGAATAATTTATTCACAAGCTGGTGTACCATTTTATGGGATGTCACAAATGAAAACTGGTTATACATATCAACCGAATCCAACTTATACTAATTTGGGTTATAACATTGGTGGACAGACCCCTTGGCAGCCACAAGTGCAAATTCCTCAAACTTCCTTTCAACAAGTATCATATCCAGGTTTTGGTCAACAGAATTTTCAAGCGTTTGCTATGCAAAATAACCCCTATCTGGGTTACCAGCAGCAAATTCCGTATGCTGGTGCTCAAAGACCTATTTCCCAAGAAATTCCATCTTACCTTGGCTATGCTCAACCTGACCTTAATTGACAGTTTCCTTTTGTTGCAACCTTGGAATTACCAGATTTAAACCGGTTAACTAATGATCCTATAAATTATGCTCCTTGGTGGCCGGTGATACCTCATAAATTACCCTCCGATATTCCTAAATTCAATGGACACCTTGGAGAATATCTGTCGACTCATGTCATGACTTGTCATTTATGGTGTTCATCAAATTCCCTGAATGATGATTCTATTCAAATACGTCTTTTCTAGCGTACGCTCACAAGTCTGGCTGCTAAATGGTACTTTGAGTTACCTAGATCTTCTTTTGACAATTTCACTGCTTTAGCTACTATATTTTTGACCCATTTCTAGTTACCGATCATATGCGAAACTGGAGCAGAACCCTTGACCAACTTCAAACAGATTAATGCTACTCACATTTTTTTATCATATTCATGAGTGGCATCGTCGTCGACGAATGGTTAAGACATTTGTTCCCGATTAGCTCCTTGCTGAATGGTTCATTAAGTCCCTGTTACCATCTATAACTAAGGATGTGGCTAAAGGTGGCATCGTCACAGAAGAGCAAGTTATCAGTTGTGCCCAATATTTAGACTTGATTTATACTCAGTTTGGCACACTCTATGAAAAAATTCCTAATGTGCTGCGATCTAATTTCAATGTTCCTCCTCAAATAAAGGACTCTCATGTCGGAGACGGCTTGATAGGCACTGCAAACACACAACACGCTACTGCATCTAATCCTGCTCCTACTTCCAAAATTAATGTCATGTCATTTGACAAAGGCAAAAGTGACAAGCAACCAGGAGGTAAGAAAAAGGGTAATCAAATAAAATGAAAAATTCTAACCTACAGGAAAGATCATCTGATCAACCGTCTGGACCATGAAAATATCATTATCCATGCATAATCTATAATGAGGAACATTTTTTTAGGGATTGTCCTCACCATGCTAAAGTCTCAAAAATCATCAAGACTTCCCATGCATCAGCTGTATTGATAGACCCATTTCCAAATCCGGACACTAATTTGGTTGCTACAGATCCAGCTCCTAGTTCCCAAGTGTTAATGTTATCCACCACAAAGCCTTCACAAGATATTTTGGTGTCGACGCGGAATAAATAATGTGGTAGTATAACTACTGATCAACCTACTACCTCGACAACGAATCCATCTAATGAATCAGTACCACCTAATGTTATTCCTAAATTGACAATTAAGCCACCGAAGGGAGTAATTCATAAATCGAAATATAATCCTCGAGAAAGAGCTGCACAAAATTATAATATAGTTGAAGATTTGGCTCAATCCCCTTCAGCTATGTCTGCTCTTGAGGTATTACAAAATTTTCCCTCCCAAAAGTAGGCTTTATTATCAGCCATTGGTGGAATTGATCCGAATGATTCTAATCTTGTCGTCTTTAATCATACGGGCTATGTGCCACAATTACGAGCAGAATTAGAATTCTCCATACAAGTTAATGTTCTCAATCACCTTGTTCATCACACTATCACAAGGTATTATCAATAACCTGCATGTTGAATTAGGGGGGAAAACAATAAATATTGATGTCGAGGTTGTTGATGGGCCCCTTGACTATAATATTTTACTTGGAAGACCATGGGTATATGCAATGACTACCATTGTTTCTACATACTTTAGAATTATTTCCTTCCCACATAAAGGTACAATCACAGTCATCAATCAATTATCCTTCTTTGCCTCCGCTTCGCAGGTAACTGGGAGCATTCCGTTTGTTCACTTACCCCAACTAGAAATTTAGAACATTGGGGTAGGACTCTTAAAGGATTCCACTCGTATGTGAACCTTTGCATTACCGTCGCCTGTGACGTCGGTAGAAATTGCAAGCATAGAGACTTGCTACATGATCTCTTCCACTCTATCTGGCTTAAGGGAGAGTACAGGTGATTCTGATATTTCTATGTTGGATGATGTTTTACCACCTAGCCCTATTGAGCTGGCATAGCAATCAATCTATTTGGCTTGGGCGGAAAATCTGAAATCAGCATCGCCGAGTGTTTGGGTTGATCGTTCCTTAGATTTTGGTACTCCATTTGATCCATTTTCCTCAAAATTTTTGATAGATGAAAATATTTTGGAAGCTATGATGTCAGAAGGAGAACCATGGGAAGATTACCATCATCGTTCCCATCTTCCTGATTATGAAGAAAACAATCTCAGTGAACTATATCACCCATCCATAAAAACTTTCTTTTTGAATTCTTTACTGATTAATGAAATTGACTCTAAGCAAAATTTATCAAATATAGAAGAAACAATTTCTATTGATATTTTGACCAAACCTAGCGTTGTAGAAAATATTCATGTCGGTGTATCTTGTTCGCTATCAAAACTTGATTTATATCGCTCTCTTTTTCGTGAATTTAATGACGTATTGGCTTGGTTTTACGAGGAAATGCCAGGCATAGATACTAGTATAGTTTAACACACTATTAATATGTATCCTGATGTCAAACTAGTGCGTCAATGGCTTCATCTTGTTCATCCAAAGAAAGCTATTGCCATCAAAGCGGAAGTTGAAAAACGTTTGCGTGTTGGTTTCATTTACCCTGTTCCGCTAACTGAGTGGGTTTCCAATATCGTTCCTGTTACGAAAAAACAAGGAACTATTAGAGTGTACATCGATTATCGGGATGTCAATCATGCTTGTCCAAAAGACAACTATCCTACTCCCTTTATCGACCAGATTATTGACGATTGTGCTGGATGCGAAATATTTTTGTTCATGGATGGATTTTTCGACTACATTAAAATCAATATCCGCCCAGATGACCAACATAAGACATCATTCATCTATCCCTGGGGCACATTCTCATATAGGAAACTTCTTTTTGGTTTAAAGAACTCTAGGGAAAATTTTCATCAAGCACATTGTTCAACCATATCTAGATGATTTACCAGCGCATTCACGAAATCAGACTGATCACCCAATGCATTTGAGAACCATTTTCTTACACTGTCGACACTGCAAGATACGCCTCAATCCACATAAATATGTGTTTTGTGTTGGTTCCGGTCGATTTATCGGATTCGTAGTCTCAAAATAAGGAATTTGAATAGACCCACTAAAGGTACATGCCATTCTTGATTTTCTTGCACCATCAAACTCACTTCAGATACAAAAACTTCAAGGAAAGGCTAACTTCCTGAGAAGGTTCATTCCAAACTACGCTGAAATGGCTAAAGGATTTACTCGGTTATTGAAAAAGGGGGTTCCCTTCCATTGGGACCAAGTTGCGCAAGCTTCTTTTGATGT
Organism: Pinus albicaulis; assembly: GCA_034641835.2. Lineage (NCBI taxonomy): Eukaryota > Viridiplantae > Streptophyta > Pinopsida > Pinales > Pinaceae > Pinus > Pinus albicaulis. Next base: position 1,297,274,193 of record CM076579.1, read on the forward strand.
TGTCAAGGACCATCTTGTCCGAGCGTCATTAATGTATCCTCCTAATTATCAAAATGATTATTTCCTATATATCATCGTGGCTGAAACGACCATCGCTATGGTTTTGGTCCAAGTAGAAGATGGAATTGAACACCCAATCTATTATTTGAGTCATAATCTCAATGATACAGAAGTTAAGTAATCGTATGTGGAAAAGCTTGCCTTGGCAGCTGTTCAAGCTGTCCAAAGACTTCGCCCTTATATCATGCTCCAAAAAACAACAATAGTTTCAGATTGCAACCCCATGACTTATATCTTATCACGTCAATTGCTGGGGGTAAAATATTCAAATTGGATTATCATTTTGCAGGAATTTGATTTGGAATTCATCAAATCCAAGTCAAATAAGTCTTTAGTTTTGGCTGAGCTTCTCTTTGATCTTCCCTCTGATAGTACTACTACTACGTTGGAACCATCTATTCCAGACGAGTCTTTGTTTCTGATCGAATCATCTGATCCTTGGTATGGGGATTTCATCATTTATCTCCAAAATCAAAATTTTCGACCTAATACCTCTCACTCTGATCAGCGACATATTCGATACCAAGCCAAAGATTATCTAATTTTCAGCGATACACTTTATCATCATGGTGTCGATACCATTTTAAGGAGGTTCCTCACTCATGAGGAGGCTGGAAAAGTATTAAATGATTGTCATGCTGGGGCTTGTGGTGGACACTTATCTGGATATGCTACTGTGCAGAAGATACTCCATGCTGGTTACTTTTGGCCTACTATTTTTCGATATTTCATCCTTGCAGTCAGAAGTTGTCATGCGTGCCATATTTTTTATCATAAAATCTACAAACCGCGAGCGCCAATGCATCCTGTTGTCACTGCTGGACCATTTATGAAATGAGGTATTGAATTCATGACCTGTAACCATCCTTCGTTCGGGGGGGGCATGGTTATATTATTGTTGCAGTCGACTATTTTACCAAATGGGCCAAAGCGATGCCTACATTTAATAACACAAGACAGACAGTTGCATTGTTTTTCTTCAACCACATTATTGCACAGTTTGGGGTCCCACAGGCTATAGTTACGGATCATGGGAAGAATTTTTGCAACCATATGATGTCTGAATTGACTACCAAGTTAGGATTGTCACATGATAATTATAATCCTTATTATCCACAATCAAATGGATAAGTTGAGGCTATTAACAAAATTCTTCAAAGAATGCTTCAATGAATGATAGGAGTCCGTGAAAGGAACTGGCACTTGATCTTGTACTCTGCTTTGTGGGCGTATCGAACCTCGGTAAGAAACGCAACCGGATTTACTCCTTTTCAATTGGTGTATGGGCTGGAAGCTATCTTACCAATCCAATGTGAAATATCATCATTAAAACTCGCGATAGACTTGTTACCTGACACCTCAGAAGAAGAAGCATGTCTCCTTAACCTCATCCATCTAGATGAAACACATCGTGAAGCCCAATTTGCCAAAGAAGTGCATAAGAGACGTATAAAGGAGCAATACGACAAAAATTTCCAGCCTCGCATCTACTCAGAGGACGACTTGGTCCTTATTTACTATGAAGAAGTTGATGTAATAGCTACAGGGAAATTCGAGCCATTATGGCATGGCCCCTATATTGTCAAAAGAGTTCTTGCTAAAGGTGCCTAAGAGTTAGTTGATTACGATGGGATTCCATTGGCACAACCTAGAAATGGGTTGTATTTGAAACATTACTATGCTTAATCATGAGCGTAGTAATTTTTTGTATAATATTTTTTATATGTTGTTGATTTGCATTCACAATATTAATTTTTTTTTATAGCTTTCTTGACGTTAGTAGTCCGCTTTAAATTTTATGGCAGATGTCTGAATCCTCGGAACCATTTGTTGGATATGCTGATGGTGCTATTCGTAGTACGCAAAATCTATCCTCTGCAGCGTGGCCCATTTTTGCTCCGAATGGTGAGTTAGTGAGTTTTCAAGGGCTTTGTATTGTAGATCGACGAACAATATCGTTGAGTATAACGTGTTGATCGAACTTCTCTCTGATGCCATTTCATTTGGTATTAACCACATAATCATAAGGTTAGACTTACAACTTGTGGTATTACAACTTACTAGTGTTTATACTATTAGAAATCCAACACTTCTTAGATTTTTCCTAAGAGTTCGACTTTTGGAAAGACATTGTGATTTCATTCAATATCAACACATTTCTAGAAATTTGAACACTTCGACTGATTCATTAGCTAATCAAGTTTTAGACAGACATTTGTGACATAGGTAAAGAAAACATTCACATCATTGAATAGGATTGCACATTAAACATAGGAAAAAATCTGAAATCATATAGATAGATAGTTATAGTTGTTTACAAAATTTGTACCCAAGACACATTGGTCATCTGACCTCAAAATGTATGCAAAATGTCACAGGTAAACTAGTGGTGCTCATGGTAACATGCTATAGATCTAGCAATCCTATGGAGCAACCACATCCAATGGTTAGGAACCCCAATAGTGTGTCACTGCAGTCGCATGGGAAGCCCTTCGATCCGGAATCCCAAAGGTCAACCCCTCTATGTGCTGCTAAAGCTCAGCCAGAGTCTCAACCATATCAAGGTCCTGAAAGACTTCTCTTCCAACAGCCCTCTCTGTTGGCACATCTGTTTTGTGCTCTGGTTCCTCTACTGGTTGAACACGACTGATATCTTCATTACATTAAACATTTAGTTTAGTATTGGAAAGAAATAAAAACAAAAAGACATTGTATAAACCTTAGAAAAAACAAAAAACATGATCAAATCATTCTTACCTATTGCACCCCACTGAGCGCCTTCTGGTAATACTAAATCTGGATCTCCTCGGAAGTCGACGCCTGCGTATGCATACTCATTGATGGCGAAGATCTGTCGCTGAAACCAGGCGAAGAATGCAGTAGAGAACACAACGGTCAATTGGACTACATGCTGACCCATGATTTCTACCCATCTCTACATTCAAGGATCTCTAGGACTAGATATATCCAATGTTACATGCTGTGGCTGCATTAGTGGAATCCGTTCCAAAGCGAAGGAGATAAGGATTGAACCATAACTGAAATTTTTCTTCCTTCCTCCCTTTGCTTTATTCAATTTTTCCTTTATCTGAGATAGAACAGCTTCAGACCAGTTGAAGACTGTTGGCTCTAAGCACTCTAGCACATACTGCATATACAATCTGTTCGCTACATGTAGTGTAACTGTGCTAGCAAGTTTAGAGACTGTGAAAAGGATGGTTCTCAAAGGAAAATCCCTGACATCTCAGATGTTTATTTTTCCATATTTGCTAGGTTCTGCCCCTGGATAGCAATACTGCATAACGTAATCCCTCACTATCTCTCCTCCAATGGTAGAACCTGTGAGAGAAATGGGCAAACCTCCCCTCGAAAAACCTGTGAGAAAATACATGTCCTCAACTGTTATGGGAACCACTTTGTTTTTAATGTGAATTGACTCTATCGCCGAATCCCATGCTCGAACTAAGAACTCCAAGAATTCTATTTGAAGTACTTAAGTAGTCCACGATCTCTTAGGGCTCTTACAGTACCCAAATCATTCAAGGCAATCATATCTTTTTCTTCATGTTCTCTTTCCGTCCATGTAATCGTCATTATAATCCGATGGAAACCTGAAATTCAACCATAAGATCCATTAGATTCCATTCATTACAAAAAACTAGGCAAATTTTGGGCATATCATGAAAATCAAAAACTTGAAATGCACCCAATGCATTCCCTAGGCTGAGACAGTGCATTGCACATGTAGGTACCCTTCATTGTATTTTCTATGCAACGTAGGTTTCGATATTCAGGGGTGTGTTTCCCTCATTTTGGGCAGAATTTACCCTAGGGGCCTTAAAACCCTAAAAATATGTAAAGAATGGAAATGAAATGAATACTAAAGGGAAGAGGAGGTTCATGGTACTAACCTGGATCAAACGGCGATGAAGTCTATCCACAGAAACAACCACAATCAATGACTGAAGTTCGGGGGCAAAATCAGGTTCAGAGCTCCAAAATGCAAATGGTAACTATGGAATGGTAAAAATGAATAGTGAAGCTACTTTTTATAATCATTTAATTATTTGCAAGTTAAATTTATTGCTATGACTATATTTTTATTATGTTTTTATCATGAAAAAGGTATTTTTAATCCATTTGATGTTGTTCTGAATAGAAAATACAACTGATGAACAGATTAGTCATGTAGATTTATTCAAAGAATGACTTGACCACAAAGCATACTTTTTCTCCTTATTTTTTGAGCTTTGTTAAAAACAAAAAAGGATTTGAAGCGCACTTTTATCTCTTTTTCAAGCTTCGATAACAGCAAAAAAGGAACCCATGGAGTCTTCTTTAAGCTCTTTTCAGATTTCAATAATGTGAAAATATTTCCGAGCACTTGTCTTTTCAAGTTCGTTAAAGTAAATGAATTGATATCTACTTAGTATTAGTTTAACCCTTTTCCGGATTGAGATAGATTATTTACAAAAAAGGAATACCTTGGTTAAACATGACCAAAGAGGTTCTCTAAGATATTATTTTACACTTTTTCAGATCTGAGTGACAAATTTACAAAAAAGTACTTTTGGAGTTCTCTTTCATCCTCTTTTTCAAAATCTCTAAATATGAAAAAGGACCAGGCTATCACTGTCGTTAAGCTCGTTGAAACATAAAATAGCGATGGGTTTGTTGATCATGGCAAGAATTGAGTTTCATTCATCGCTAGACTTGTTAAATTATTAAATAGCGATACATTATTCACCCGAAGGGTTGAATTATAGATCAAGCAAATGTTATCTTCCTCAAGATTGTTAAAAAATAAAGAGGTATTGGTCGACAAATGACCAAGGAAAATTTGGGAAAAGTAAGCAAAGTTTCTTTTTGGTAGCAAGTCGCTCTTTAAAATGACACTTCTTTCACTCCATGTCCGTGACTGTTTGGGTTGGTTAATCATCTTGATGGTTCATTCACACTTATGGTTCATCATACCTTCACTTCGGTTTTGGGTCAATGCTGCCAACTCATTACAGTGTCACCAATATGTTCAAGAGAAGTCATCCAGTGATTAAAAACTCATCCTTCTGCAATACTCATAAACCTTCATTTTCATGATCGTCATCCCTGAAATTTGCTATATCAAGTCATACCCTTGTCTCCAAAATTAGTAACTCCAAGTTTTGCAATAAGGTGACTTCTTGTCGACAACAAATAAATATCCAGGAAGTTCACTTCGGAACATCAGATTCTAGTACCATGAGGCTTATTACAGCATCGATAAGATCCTTGCTTCCAGACTTTTGACCAAAAGATTTTGTTTGGCATTGGAAATAAAATCATTTATTCATGCCTTATGAAATGTACCGTAGTACCTGGAGGGACATTGACAGTAATGGTGGTTCTCTCGCGTTTGTTAATAGATCACATCATTGGCTGGTAATCAAACGATGTATTTCCATGTTCGACTACAAATCATATATTCACATGGCCAGACTTGTACCCGAATGATCAAGTGAACGAGATAAGAAGACCCCGAATCTAGTTTCAGCCATCCGGGCTGCGATTTCAGGATTTTTGTACACATCATCTATATGATGACCTTACATACAGATTGTCATCCAAACATGGGCCTATATCTGTAAGCATGTTTGCATCTAGGCAACATTCTAATGAATACGACTTTGTGAATTATGTACATGTTATTAGATTGTTTTATGTGTTGAATATGGGAATGCCTACCCTCAGCAATTATGCTCAAAAGAGGATATATCATGATGTAATGTATTGTAAGATTGATGTAGGTGACCACTCCGCTTTGTTTCTAGACTCATTATAGTGTAAAGCATCTCAATCAAATGTTCTTATTATTTGGATCTCATGTTTTAGGGGGAAATTGTTATAGGTCACTTTGGGCACCATTCCCAATGTAATATTCCTACTTAGCCTAAGCTAAGAGGACTATTCATTTTTGTTTTACTTTTTGTTGCATGAAAAAATGAATAAAGGGAGGACATGTAAAACTCCTGAAAATACTGAATAAATCAATGCCCATGTGAACAAAGATAAATCAGGGGCATGTAAATAAATCACTTGCAGGTGTGAAAGGGGTTTACGCTGTGAGACTGGGTCAACCTTGACCAAATCTACAACATTGTCTAGGTTCAATGTATCTCCTAAAGGGACAACGTAGTTCTAGAATGGGCCCCCTCATGTGAAAGGAGCTAACTCATCAAGGTGGTTTAGTGTTTGCAAAATATTTCATCTTATAAAAGGAATGGGAGGGCAGCAAGAAAAGGTTGTTGATTGATTATATTTCTAAGTATCTTGTCTGCTTAGACAAATACTATTCTCTGCTGTTTAGTGGAGAATTGTGTTGCTTAGCACTTGGAGTTCATATGCAGGGATTTCACCTCTTCCTTTGAGGATTCTTGGAGGAGAATTTGCTGATTTGATCCACTATCATGCTTGAGGCCAAGCTCTACTTCCAATTGCAGTGAAAATCCAGTGAGGGTTTGTCTACTTTTGCAAGCTGCAGAAAGTGGGATTCTAGATCTGCAGAGATCTAGCTTGTTTTGGGAGCCTCTTCTCATGGAGTGTGTATTTTAACCTCCTAGAAGAGTTCCTCTCCTATTTTTGCTTCAGATATATATATTGGAAACTGGCCATCTATATTATTCAAGCTACAGTGCAGTTTTCAATGAGGGATTGCGTTATTTTCATATATGACTCTTCAGGGTGTTTTGATCCCAGTTTTGATTAGAGATCTCTGGTGTTGGGCTTTGCCTTTCACTTTGGTGATCCATGGATTAGCTTGCTGATCCATGTTCTATTTAGATATAATCTATTGTAATGTAAAGTTATATTCAAAAATTACTGCAGCATTTTACAGATCTGCAACTTAAAACTCAGATCTACTCTTGTTAATGCATGATTTGGTCAAAACCCCAAGGGGATCTTGTAAATAAGACTATCTAGTTTCCAGATCTGATATGGATCTGATGTTTTTTCCACATATCTGTCTTAGATCTGAGTTGTAATATTCAGCTGCTGAAGCTCCTTAAAATAATGTTTTTGAGCCATTTCTGCAGTTATATATGTGTTGCAGCCCTCTTTTTTAAAGATTTCTTGCTATATTATCTCATGTATTCTACTGTATATTGAAAGGGCTTCATTGTACTTCTGATTTTCTACTGTATACTTATAAATTAATCATATTTAATGGCCTCCTTCTCATACTATCAAAGACTGCGTTATTCTTGAAGCTGCTTGTTGTGCATAGCTGTAGCCCCTCTTGTAGGGTGTTTTCCAGCTAGACTAGGTGGTGGGAGATCTGTTTACCACACCTATTTTGATTTGTTTTTGCTCCCCTTTTGGATATACATTCCAAATCTACTGATCTAAGGGATCTAAGGGCTATAAACTCATTTCTTTAAATCAATCTCCCAGGAGTGCGTTATTTTTACAAGCTTGCTATGCAATCCCTATTTTGGGATATTACAGTGGTATCGGAGCTCCTTTCTTGGAACAACCTGTGCTTTCCTCGGAGCCTCACAACCATGTTTCATTCAGAAGAAGATGAACCTCTTACTGAGAGGGAGAAGAGGTATTAGAAAATAAGTCACAAGAAGTATGATTATACTACTAAAGATCAAGACAAGGGTAAAGCCCCTGAGACTGCAAATGACAAAGAAGGATAAGATTTTGCAAGAAATCTTCTGGTGGCCATGAAAGATATTACCAAGGAGATCAAAGAGATGAGGATGGACAGAATGGGGGAATCTCCTGGGATATTTCATCTGGGGGAATGCTCTGACATGTCTCTTCATTGGACTGGTCAACTAGTGAACCAGCCACAAGCCCCACAAGCCTCACAATGCTCCACTATGCCTACTTTCTTGGCTGTGGAGAATGAAGGACCAGAAGAGAAAGCTTCCCTTGAATATTACTTTGTGGAGTATGATTCTTAGAGTCATAGATTCAAGGACAACTTGGGTTTCCAAGACTTTTGTCACCTCAAGGATAGAAGGAGACCAAGGCAGCAGTATACAGATAGTGGGTTATTTCATAATTAGGATAGACACCACTCTATGGGTAGATTCTTCTTTCCCAAATTTGATGGATCATCCTCCAGCTTTGCCAAGGCATGGGTATAAAATTTGGATATTTACTTTTAGTTGAATAAAGTCTCTGAGATTGAAGCCATCAAGATTGCAGCGCTGCACTTTGAGGGTGAAGCACACAATTGGTGGTTCCATGGATTTTCTACATTGGGGCATATCAATGTGATTACCTATTCTAATTTTACTAGAAGACTGGTGGAGAGGTTTGACAGGAAGGATCCTGAAGCACCCTTCATAAGCCTTGCAAAGCTTAAGCAATTAGGAGATGCGAAGACTTATATCTCTAAGTTTCTGAGATTATCAGTCATGGTCCATGATCTATCTGTAGCCAGGAGGGTCTACATGTTCATTGATGGCTTGGAGGAACCTTTGCATGGGTTGGTTAAGTATACCAAGCCCATCACTCTGCATGATGCCATTGAGAGGGCTAGAGACCTTAAAGATGCCTTGCCAAAAGAAAAGGCAACTTTCCAGAGCAAGGCCCCTCACTTTTCTAAGGGGAAGGAAGGAAAAGTTGCTCCTCCTAAGGAGAGCTCTTTGAAGAAACCTCTCGACATGGAACTCATGAGGGAGTTGAGGAAGAAGAGATTGTGTTTCACCTACCAAGAGTCATGGGCACTGGGACATAGATGTGTTGCTGGGAAAGCACACTACATAGAGGTCTTCTCAGATTTTGAGGAGGAGGATGGAGATAATGAACCAAGGAGGGGTCACAGTGCTGATGATGATGAGGAAGATCAAACACCATCCAGATATGGGAAGGGGCCCTTTGCTCCAACAAGTGGGACTCTTGCATCTTTGAGAGGAGTGCCCAAGTACTTAACTCTAAGAGTACAAGGTTCAGTCATGAATCAGAGAGTATATGTCCTGATTGACAATGGGGAAACCCACAACTTTATTGATTCCCATCTTGTGCAAAGGAGGGGAGTCCCCACTGATACTTTTGAGGGATTTTTTGTTTTGGTCCTAGGAGATAGGACCATGCAATGCATGCAATATGTTCCCTCACTCTCTGTCACTATGGGATCCTACACTCTGGTGGATCACTTCTTTGTAGTTGACATACCAGACACCAACATCATTTTGGGTGTCCAATGGTTGGTTACCTTGGGGAAGGTTACCACTGATTGGAAAGCTTTGCATATGGAGTGGGTGGACTTGAAGAGTGGGAAACCACAAATGAATTAAGGCATGCACACTTATCCTTCACCTGGTACTTCCACACAAACAACATAGATGGACCTGCGCTGTGTAAGCAGGGATCTCACAGTCCCTTCTCTCATGTTCATGAGAATGCTGCAAGGGACCTTCTTATCTAGTGGCAAGCCACCTGGAATGTCATCAGCTTCAGATATTGTGGGGAAAGCCTCACAAAGTGTTTCTCCAAATCTAGATCCAAGCAGGATTGGAGAAATAAAAGACCAAGCTACAACGCTGGAGGGCTTGGGACAGCCCAAGGATGAGTGGGATATTCTTCCTGTATCACTATCACCCTCTCTGTTTTCTGAATCTACGCTGTGGGAGGAGAAGAATGAGAGGGTCAGCCTTCCAACAAAAAAATTTGGCATGAGAAATTTAAAAGAGGAAATCAGCAACATGACAAGCACTTCCATGGGTGTATCAGCAGCGTTGTCATTGTTTAGTAGTGTGGATCTGTATTGGAAATCTCAACTTCTTGTAGAGTATTTCAAAGATCTCCACACAGGTATGATATTAGATGGCACGCAGCAAGGAGAGGGCTACTTAGTCCAAGGGGAAGTCATCTATTATTATGGTAAGATCTTCTTGGCAAGAGCTTCCATGCTCAAGCAGAAGATCCTACAAGGAGCACATGAAGCATTCTTCCTCAGCCATATGCATTCCATGAAGATCTATACCCTGATCTTGAGGAGCTTTGATTGGGAAGGCATGAGGGAGGAATTACATCAAAACTTTCAAGAGTGCATTAGCTACAGAGGATGGGGGCAGCCAATGGACTCTTTGTAAGAGTCATTTCAGCCAGCTCTTCCTTTTCTTGAGAGGAGGGAAATACTCATGCACAATTCCATGTGTATGGAGGGCTTTGATGGTAAAGGATCTGATCATGCCAAGCAGGTTGTATTTTATGATTTATTACATTCCTTTGCCATGTTTTTGCAGGATATGACTCCTAAAGGGAGTGAGAGATCAAGTGGATCTCATGGCTTTTTGGAGGCCAAAATAAATGTTGAACTTGGCCACTCCCTTATTGTGCAAAGGGAGATTCCTTCTCATGATGGGTGCTTTCAAAAAGCACCAAACTTACCTATCACTTTCAGCCATGTTAAGGTGACTTATGCAATGATTTTTTGGTGGGAATACGACTTAACACGCCTTGTTATCATGCAAGAAAGCGATGCACTGCGCTGGCATCACATGTGGGATGTTGACCCACCCCCTCAAGTTCAGATTCTAGCTTGCATATATGTAGTATTGCTTCCCTGCATAGATGATATACTTTTATTTTTTATAGGATTGTATGGACAGAGGATGGGTAGTGTATATGTACCACATGGTTTAGAACATGGAAAATTTTAGGGGCTAATATTCGCAGGTGGGCTAATTTTCAATGGTTTTTCCAAAAAAAAAAGATTTTCCAATTTCCATTTTTTTATAAAAATGATTTGCCCAAATTTTACAATATAAAATTATTTTACGTTAAAAATCACCAACATTATATAGACAATATATATAATATTATTAGAAATTTGAATAATTTTACAAATACATCAATAAAATTTTTATAGTTTGCATATTAGGGATTACTGAGATTCGCCAACTTTTTAAACTTCAAGATAATATTCCATCCTTAAAATTATCCCTGGTTTAGAACTCCTAATTGTACTTCATGACACATGTTTTAGAAGTAGCATTACTCCAGCCATGTTTATTTCTGTTGAGTTTTTCACTCCTGGTGGGCTGGACTATGCACATATTATGTTAACCTTGGAAGAACAATTCATGAGGTATTGGCTTGATGAGCACTTGGTTTATGTTGGGGACTTGATCCTTGATGATGACATCAATGGAGGAGGAGAAGTACTATAGCTCTTACCCTATTAGTTTCTTGAGGATAAGAAAAATTTTGGAGGGGAGGACTGTAATATTCCTACTTGGCCTAAGCTAAGAGGAATGTTCATTTTTGTTTTACTTTATGTTGCATGAATAAATGAATAAAGGGAGGACATGTAAAAATCCTGAAAATACTGAATAAATCAACGCCCATGTGAAAAAATATAAATCAGGGCCATGTAAATAAATCACTTGCAGGTGTGAAAGGGGTTTGAGCTGTGAGATTGGGTCAACCTTGACCAAATCTACAGCTCTGTCTAGGTTCAATGTATCTCCTAAAGGGATAGCGCAGTTCTAGAAGGAGGCCCCTAATGTGAAAGGAGCTAACTCATCAAGGTGGTTTAGGGTTTGCAAAATCTTTCATCTTATAAAATGAAGGGGAGGGCAGCAAGAAAAGGTTGTTGATTGATTATATTTCTGAGTATCTTGTCTGCTTAGACAAATACTATTCTATGTTGTTTAGTGGAGAATTGTGTTGCTTAGCACTTGGAGTTCCTATGCAGGGATTTCACCTCTTCCTTTGAGGATTATTGGAGGAGAATTTGTTGATTTTATCCACTATCAGGCTTGAGGCCAAGCTCTACTTCCAATTGTAGTGCAGATCCAGTGAGGGTTTGTTTGCTTATTCTAGATCTGCAGAGATCTAGCTTGTTTTGGGAGCCTCTTCTCATGGAGTGTGTCTTTTAACCTCCTGGAAGAGTGCCTCTCTTGTTTTTGCTTCATATTTGTATCTTGGCAGCTGGCCATTTATATTATTCAAGCTACATCATAGTTTTCATTGAGGGACTACGTTATTTTCATATGTGACTCTTCAGGGTGTTTTGATCCCAGTTTTGATTAGAGATCTCTGGTTCTGGGCTTTGCCTTTCACTTTGGTGATCCATGGATTAGCTTGCTGATCCGTGTTCTGTTTAGATCTGATCTATTGTAATATAAAGTTATATTTAGAAATTACTGCAGCATTTTACAGATCTGCAACTTAAAACTCAGATCCACTCTTTTTTATGCATGATTTGGTCAAAATCCCAAGGGGATCTTGTAAATAAGACTATCTAGTTTCCAGAGCTGATATGGATCTGATTTTTTGTCCAAATATCTATCCTAGATCCGAGTTGTAATATTCAGCTACTGAAGCTCCTTAAAATAACGTTGTTGATCCGTTTCTGCAGTTATATATGTGCTGCAGCCCTTTTTTCTGAATATTTCTTGCTATATTGTCTCATATATTCTAATGTATATTGAAAGGGCTTAATTTTACTTCTAATTTTTTGTTGTATACTTATAAATTAATCATATTTTATGGCCTCCTGCTCATACTGTCAAAGACTGCATTATTCCTGAAGCTGCTTGTTGTGCATAGCTGCAGCCCCTGTAGGGTGTTTTCCAGCTAGACTAGGTGGTGAGAGATCTATTTACCACACCTAGTTTGATTTGTTTTTTCTTCCCTTTTTGATCTAGATTCAAGATCTGTTGATATAAGGGATCCAAGGGCTATAAACTCATTTCTGTACATCAATATCCCAGGAGTGCGTTATTTTTACAAGCTTTCTGTACAATCCCTATTTTGGGAGATTACACCCAATGACCTAGTTAACTAGGCATCATCTCTGGGACCAATGATCAAGGGTCTATCATTCCCTATAATATCAGTTGCTACATGCCCTAAGACAAGAAACAAGACAAATCAAGCAAGACTTTCATCAAGAAAAGGTTTCCATGGTTTGAAGCTTATTGTATAGCATATGAGAGCTCACCAATACAGGGTCTAAGGGGCCTAAGTGCGTTGCATATGCAGGTAGCCCCATGCAAGGCTGCTCTACAAAGCACTTCCCAACATTCACAGGTGCGTTGGTCACATTGGGTGCGAAATTCTCATTGTTCCGAATCTCCACTTGGCCAGTGCCTTCTAGAAGAATTCACATGTGTCAAGCTTCGGATCCAAGTGTCCATTTGACATCTACATGACTGGAAACATGTCTTGCCTATTATTAGAAAGTCACTGATTGCAAAACAACCTATAGTTCATATATAAATTGAGCACAAATATAAGTTCTTGAAGAGGAAGAATTTGAGTAGAGAAATGCTGGAGAATTTTCAATTGAGAGCTAGATTTGTGAAGCTGCTGTTGGAGAGATTTATACTGTGATGAGGCTTGGGAACGTTGCTGGAAGGTGACTCAAAATCAGTCACTAGGTTGTAACCTCTCCTTCTATCATCAATAAAGAATACTGCTTATTTTTCCTATATGCATTTGTATTGGCTTTGATTTTCCATATTGCAAGATCTTAGTTGATGTGTATGGTTTATGCTTTACTGATTTAGCTAACTAGCTTGAATAGATATCTATATTATTGCATATTCTTTTGTTTTAGTGTTCTTACTTGCAAGAAGCATTCACTCTACAAACCTCTTGAATTTGAAGCTGCAACGAAAGAGACAGAAGGAGCCATTTGGAAGTGACTGAACAAATAACCATCCAATCCTCTCTGTGTATATATTCTGAGTTAGGAAAAATAGTCGTATAGTCTTTCACTTGTTGTTCTAGACTAGAACCTATCTAGGGAAGTGTGATTTATCCGTAATTCACAATTTTGGCCCAACACCAACCTTGGATGGAAGTGAACTCAGTTGATTCAACCTCTGAATCCACCAAGGCTATTGATTTTTTCCCATCCAGATCTCTGAAAATCAATCCAAACCTCTCGAATGAAGAAGAGAAGCATCTATGCCAGCTTTTGAAAGAGATTCTAGATGCATTTTCTTCAGATTACAGGGACATGAAAGGGGTGCATCCTTTAGTGTGAAAACATCATATTTACATCTGTTGGAGTGTATTTGGTGCACGTATATATGGAATCACACCAACTTAAGGGGTGTGGTCTACCCACTTATGTTATTGGTAACAGACAGAAAAAGAAGTGGAGTCAAGCAAGTTAGTGGAACAAGCTAGAATCATAAGCATACTAGATAGAGAAATAGCATGCATATATAAACTAAAAACTAAAACAAATAAACACGAGCTATGAAAAGATTCAAACAACAACAATAATATGAGTAGTGCCTCTTGGCCTCTCTTATTGAGTGCTGGTAGGAATAAGAGTGAAAATTTACCCTCTTGCCAAAGGGCCCCTAGGACATGGGTTCTAAGTCTCGATGCAATGATGTTTTTATCCCAAGCTTGCCTTGGTGCAGTCTCCCTCTCTCTCTACTGTGGTGGACTGAACTTGTTGGATGGCCAACAATTGAGTCCCCTCTATCTTTAGCTCCGGATCACACACTGCTGGTATTTCTTGGGATATTTTGGCCAGCATAAAAATGTGTTCACCCATTCTTCATCTCATGGTGGCCTTATATAGGATATTTCAAATCCTCCTTCCCTCTCTTGGTACATTGTGGATGGTGACCCAAGAGAGGGGTATGATTCCTTTGTGTGCTCCAAATATTTCATTGTGTGCTCACTTGATGTTTAAGGAGGTGTTGGTGGCTATCCTTAGGCGAATTCAAGTGAGGAATCACTTGTCCTATGCTTTGTGTGGTCCCGAAAAGTGACATTTCGCCACTCCCTGGATTACGCGCATTTCGGGTCATAAGGCACGCAAAGGTGCTCTTCATGAAATATAATATGCGCAAAAGCATTTAGGACTTGTTCAAATTTTATTTTTCCTCGGGCATTAGAGATTTTGAAATACTTTCCAGATTCTATAATGTCTTCCAGCCCTATAAATTGTTCTGCTTGACATTAGATAATGTTGTCTTCTGCTGTATGATTTTCCAGTGTTAACAGTTTCCCCCTAATGTGTGAGATCTAGGAAGAATTGTACAGTCGAAATTCATTGTAGTTTCTTTTCTGTATATCGTGCATAGAGAGAGAGAGAGACTTGCGTGAAGCTTGGAATTGAAAACACCCTGCACCAGTTCCAAGAATGACCATGTCCTAAGGGACCCCTGTAAGAAAATATAATACAATACATATGCAAATTTTCTACGAGGTGGGCATGTCCCATGCTCGTGATGATGTGGCTAGTTAAACAAATCTATTTGACAGATATATGTTCTATCTGTATCACTGATATGGTAGTGACCTGGTGGTTGCTGACGATGATTATTGATGCCCTCAAGGGAATTTTTTCTTTGAAAATAGGCGGAATATGGTACCCATATGCGTAAACTCAGTATGGCATATAGCTGTGCATTGTATGCATAGGTGCTAATTGGGACCTTCCCGTGTAAGCATTGCTGAAAGAGACGCTTATGGAGGCACAAGTCTTCGACAAATTTGATCAAAGTGCAATGATTGTAAGGTATGATACCATATTGACATGAGATCTTTTGTTATAGTCGAATTTCAGGAGGATTGATGACATCTATGGGCAATGATGTCTCCCATAGTGCCACTCGAGGATGCCCCTTTTTTGGAGAGGGGTAATCCAAGGTACTGCTTCCTTTTTGGAAAATGGGTGTCAAAGTCGACAAAAAGGAAGCCTCAACCGAATTAGGGGTCACCGAAATGAGGGATTGGGGACCTGGATGTGATAGGTTTAACATAGGCATGTTGGTGAGGGGTGACTGAAAACTGATGATGGGGATTCAATGGCCCAAGGTTGGAGTATACTAAGCAGCTTGGTGACAATCATAGTTATTTCTAATGGGGAAATCCATGGAGTCGGTAGGACTTCCAGGGTGGGTATAAAATGGCTATTAATGTCATGGTGGCTTGTGCATGGGGGTGTAATACTCCTACCAAGGGTGTTCAGGGATTGCTTCTATGGTAGAAAAATATGGATGGGAGGGTGAAGGGGCGTAGTGTGTAGAAATTTTAATAACTGATATATTATTCACCAAGATTCTCCTGATCACACACTATTTAATATTCATGCACAATACAGAATCTCTTCTACCATTGATCATTAATTTCGGAAATAAAAACAATCGCATGCGCACATTAAAACCATAAACAATCACACATATGAACACAGTATTTCATGGGAAAGCTTAAAGCGGAAAACCCCCAACTATATGTATATTATATGTCATAGAGATCATGTAAAAATCATTGTACAAATCTCCTCACAAGCTCTCAGCACAACCTCCAATTGCTACACACTAATCAAGCTATATCTAGCAAAACACATGCTCCAATCTCTGCCACCTGATAGCCAGCCTCTATTGTGTAATCAATACTGTAGGATGGCTCATTAAATAACTTGAACCACCTGACTTGTGCTGCACAATCCTCATGGGCTTCTCCAATCACTGGTTGTTGCAAATATGCAACAGTATAGTCACAACTGATAGTTAACCTACTCTTTCACCTATCTCTGCACTGGTCTCCACTGAAACTGTCCATGCAATGAAGTTAACTGATGTATTCTTTAGTTGATTTATGAGTTTATAATTAGTGAATTAATTAATAATTAATTCACACCACTCTCACTAATTGTATCTATTAGTTAACTTGGATACAAAAAGCTCAAATATGTTTAGATTAGTTAAACTGAATACAACTCCACTAACTTCCTCAATCAACTCCACCAAACTCTGTCACATGAGTTCTAACTGAAGTATCCATGCAATAGCTCCACTTAACCCTTAGGAATAACATAATTCCTTCTGTCAGCTCCTGTGCCACATCTGTGCACTTAACTGAAGTGCTCCAAGAGAATAAGATAATGTTTAGAGTCCAAATATTATTAAGAGCTAATAATATTCGACATATCTATTTTTAGGCTGGCAATCTAAAAATAGATTCTGCCCAATATGTTTAAAAATAGAAGTCCATCTATTTTTTCCAACTTGACCAACCATCCACAAATAGCATCCTGCAACTCATAGAACATGATCCATATGTCTAAAAATGGACATAGTCTAAAAATAGACTTTGCGCCAAAAATAGCCTGCGGGCCCACTTAGTGAAGGCGACTTCTTTTCACTAAGCTCCATCATCTTGTTGCATTCTCAACACTCCCTCTCAACAAGATATGGATTATCTGCAACCCCTATCCTGCCTCTGTGGTATTCTAATTTGCTCCTGGTGAGCGCCTTCGTCAAGATATCAGCATCCTGATCCTCCGTGGGAATATATGAAAGTAACATGATTCTCCGCTGCACACAATCTCTGATATGATGGTACCTGATGTCGATGTGTTTGGATCTATCATGAAATACTGGATTAGCTGAGAGTTTAATGCAACTCTGGTTATCACAATAAATCACGGTAGGCTCCAAGTGTGACCCGAACAACCCGACCAGGATCTTCCTCATCCATATGGCCTCGCATGCAGCCAGCTAACATGCTGCTCTGACCTCACCCCAGGCCCAGAGTACCATGGATCTACGCTGCCTTTCACATTTGTACCAAGAAACTATTGTCGAGCCAGATATTGAAAATCCCTCAGGATGTGCTCTTTAAATCCCATTGAACCACACTTGTCTACATCTACAAAGCCACACGGCTTCACCTCATCCCCGATTGTTTGTACCACAGTCCATATCCAGATGTGCCCCTGAGATACCTCAGGACATGCTTGCCTGCCTTCCAAAAGAGCTTGGTAGGCTTAACCATAGCTTGTGAAAGCTGGTTAACAGCATAGCATATGTCCGGTCGTGTATTGACCAAATACATGAGTGAACCAACCAACAGTCGATAAGCAATGGCATCCACTACCTCTGCCGATGTAGCATCCTCTTTCCTCCAACCACCAGGAAGAGGAGTGTCGATAGGCTTGCAGCCTTGCATGTTGAACTTCTCCAATATCTCCTGGGCATAGTTTCCTTGAGACACAAACAATCCACCCTTCCATTGCCAAATTTCCAATCCCGGGGAATCCGGGGAAATAATGAAGGAGGCCCAAGTCCTTCATCTCAAACTCCTTTGCAAGATCAGCCTTGCATGAGAGTATCAACAGTTCATCACCCGTCAAAATCAAATCATCTACATAAAGTACAATGATCAACAACTTACCCTCCACCACAATCTGGTATAGGTTCGGATCCGCCTCACTCTTGGAGAATCCAAGTCCGGTGAAATAGCTGTCTATCTGTGTGTACCAAGCACGAAGTGCTTGTTTCAACCCATACATCGCTCTCTTGAGCCTACACACATGCAACTCGCTGCTGAAGATCTCGAAACCTTCGGGCTGCTCTATGTACACCTCATCCTCAATCATCCCATTGAGAAATGCAGTATTAACATCCATCTGATGAATGTGCCACCCCATCTATGCTGAGAGAGCAAGAATCGTCTGTATGGAAGAATACCTTGTGACAGGTGCAAAGGTCTCCTCATAATCGATCCCCTCAATTTGTGAAAAGCCTTGATCAGCTACTCCCATCAGCTACTTTCTTCACTTTGTAGATCCATCTCGAACCCACCACTGATTTCCCTTCTGGCCTTGGGACAATCTCCCATGCACTGTTTCTGACAATTGAATCATACTCTTCCACCATGGCATCTACCCATGCGGGATCCTCCACAGCTTCCTTGAAAGAGGATGGCTCCGTCATGATACACTTGCTCATTAGAGCCATGTATCCAATATATCAGTCAGGTGATTGTCTCTGTCTGCGCTGTGATGTAGGTGCTCCTACAACCTTCTCTACATCTTGAGCCAGTCGCTCAGCTTCTGTAGTGCACTTCTGCCCTCTGATGGTTGGCGCTACTTGAGTGGTCTCTTCCACTCCATGAACCTCATCTTGTAGCTGATCCACATCCTGAGATTCATCCTTAGGAACTAATAGCTCCTCATCTACATGCAAGTGTGGCTCCCTCTCAAGCGAACACTTCATGGCCTTCTCCTCATGAAATTTGATATCCTGTCGCACAACAGTCTTGCGATTATTTGGAAAATACACACGATAATTGTGGGGTGTATCAGTGTACCCCACAAATATCCCAACCTCTGCGGTCAGCTCCAGCTTCTTCCTGGCATCCTTCGTCACATGAATGTAAACAGGTGAACCAAAAATCCTCAAATGGGAAATATCAAGCCTCTTACCAGAAAATGCCTCCTCGGGTGTACTCATGCCAAGTATCCTGTGAGGACAACGGTTCTGCACATATACTGCAGTATTGCATGCCTCCGCCCACAAGTGAATGGGTAGGCCCTGATCATGCAACATCGCCCGTGCAGCACCCACGATCGTTCTGTTCTTCCGCTTAGCAACCCCGTTCTGCTGTGGGTTATGAGGTGCTATGAGCTCTCTTCGAATTCCTTCTGCGCTGCAAAAGTCCTTGAATTCGCCAGAGATGAATTCACCACCATTGTCGCTCCTAAGAGCCTTCACCTGCTTCCCCGATTATTTCTCAACCAGTGCCTTGAACTCACAGAACTTTGAGTATGTCTCGCTCTTCTTCTGCATGAAGAAGATCCAGCACTTACGAGAAAAATCATCAACAAATATCACATAGTACCTGTGCTTTGCTGTCGAAGCTACTGAGAAAGGTCCACACACGTCTGTGTGAATTCTCTCAAGGATCATCATGGCGTGACTATCCTTCTCGTGAAGTGTGGCCTTCACAAATTTTCCCAAAGTACATCCCTTGCACTGATGTGACTGCGCAAGTGTACCTTTGGGAAGCCCAATAGAAATCTGTTGCAGTATCTTCAAAGCTCCATGGTGAAGGTGGCCCAATCTCCGGTGCCACAACTCGCCATCATCCCGGCTCACCACTCCTTCTGCCTTGCTTGCCATTGCTCCGCAGCCATCTATCTGCAATTGATAAAGGTTCTTAACTTGAACCCCTATCCTCCGGGTCTCACTAGTTGCCTTACTATGTAGGAAAGCCTTTCCCTCGCTAAAGACAACATCATATCCCTTGTCTTCTAACATCGCCACAGAGATAAGATTCTTCTTCAATCCTGGAACATGCATCACTTCCTTCAATACGAAGGGTTTACCAGACTCCCTCTTAAAGGAAATGGTACCGATATCGGTCGCACTGTATCTACCATCATCGCCCATCTCGATGTGCACTCCAAGATCTTTCTAATCCAGATCAGTAAACAAATCTCGATCTCTTGTCATGTGAAAAGACGCATCACTGTCAAGAAACCACACTGAACCCATCACACTTGAGACCAAGCATGCGATCAGTGAAAAATCCAGCTCAAACTACGAGGCTAAGGCCTCTTTAGCTGCAGATCTAGCAGCCTTCTTATTTTTCTTCTTGTGTGGACAATTATGGCGTAATGTCCATGTTGGTGACAGTGAAAGCAATTCACCTTGGACATGTCCTGCTTCTTGCCTTTCACACCGGATTGAGAAGCATTCTTCTTGCTCTTCCCCTTCCTTGCTTTGGCAGCCAAAGTGAAATTTTATTCATCAAAGTTCTTTGATGAAGATTCGTCCATGGTACTTTGCCTTATCTCCTCTTGCACAAGATCCGACCAAAGTCGCTCCCATCCTGGCAATTTCTCCCGACCATTGACAGAGTCCTGATAGGAATTCCAACTCTTCAGAAGCCCAAGGAGAGCCAAGCTCACCAAGTCCTCGTCATCCACAGTAACCCCCACACTTCCCAGCTCATCCTTGCATTGGATGAACTTCGTGAGGTACTTGGGCATACTGTCACCTTTCTCCATTTTTATGTTCCTGAGTTTATCCTTGAGCGCCAACTTCCTCTGGTCGCTCTTTCTTTGAAATAAAACTGTCAAAGCTTTCCACATCAAGAATGGAGAAGATTTACCATGAAGGCTGGACACTATGTGATCCTTCACACCTTCCAACAGAATCCTTCGACACTTTGCTGTCTTCTTTTTCCATGCGTCAAGTACGGCAGCATCACTAGAAGTAGGTTTTGGAATTTCTGAATCTATGAACTCCTTCAACCCATTGTCATCCAGCACCGCCTCCATATTTTCCTTCCATGCAATATAATTCAAGCTGCCCTCAAGGGCATACTCCAATCACAATTCGTTGAAAGATATCTCAACTTCAACACCAATAAAACACTACTGCAAATTTGAATTCCACCAGCTCAAAACTCAACCACTTCAATGTTTTGCAATTGCTCCAATGATCAATATCACTCTGATACCATGTAGACATTTGAATAAATGATATATTATTCACCAATATTCTCCTGATCACACACTATTTAATATTCATGCACAATATAGAATCTCTTCTACCATTGATCATTAATTGCAGAAATAAAAACAATCGCATGCGCACATTAAAACCATAAACAATCACACATATGAACACAGTATTTCATGGGAAAGCTTAAAGTTGAAAACCCCCAACTATATGTATATTATATGTCATAGATATCATGTAACAATCATTGTATAAAGCTCCTCACAAGCTCTCAGCACAACCTCCAATTGCTACACACTAATCAAGCTAGATCTAGCAAAACACATGCTCCAATCTCTGCCACCTGATAGCCAGCCTCTATTGTGTAATCAATACTGTAGGATGGCTCATTAAATATCTTGAATCACCTGCCTTGTACTGCACAATCCTCATGGGCTTCTCCAATCACTGGTTGTTGCAAATATGCAACAGTATAGTCACAACTGATAGTTAACCTGCTCTTTCACCTATCTATGCACTGGTCTCCACTGAAACTATCCATGCACTGCAGTTAACTGATGTATTCTTTAGTTGATTAATGAGTTTATAATTAGTGAATTAATTAATAATTAATTCACAACACTCTTCCCTATTTGTATCAATCAGTTAAACTAGATACAAATAGCTCAACTATGTTTAGATTAGTTAAACTGAACACAACTCCATTAACTGCTCAATCAACTCCACCAAACTCTGTCACATGAGTTCTAACTGAAGTATCCATGCAATAGCTCCACTTAACCCTTAGGAATAGCGTAATTCCTTCTGTCAGCTCCTGTGCTACATCTGTGCACTTAACTGAAGTGCTCCAAGAGAATAAGATAATGTTTAGAGTCCAAATATTATTAAGAGCTAATAATATTCGACATATCTATTTTTAGACCGGCAATCTAAAAATAGATTCCGCCCAATATATCTAAAAATAGAAGTCCATCTATTTTTTCTGACTTGACCAACCATCCACAAATAGCATCCTGCAACTCATAGAACATGATCCATATGTCTAAAAATAGACATAGTCTAAAAATACACTTTCCGCCAAAAATAGCCTGTGGGCCCACTTAGTGAAGGCGACTCCTTTCCACTAAGCTCATCATCTTGTTGCAATCTCAACATAGTGCCCCATTCAAGGTCTTTGTACACTTACCAAAAGAATAAAATAATGGGGTTTGGTTTGTACAAAACACATATATGGGTATACCCCAAAACATGAAAGTGTTCACTCACTAATGTTGTGAGGAAGGTGTTTTGCTGAGGTTGGGGGTCCCATTGGTTGGTATCATGTGTGGGGTTGATGAAGTGGATGAAAACATATTGCAGATGGGATTATTCTGGTGGAGGTATGGTGGGCCAAATGCGAGGCGCATTAGTGTGCTTTTGATCCGCTTGTACAACCTGGTCATCCAGGAAGGGGTTTTTAGCTTATATGGTAAACTTGACCTTATGCATGGTGAATGGATGGGCATGAGGTGCTTCCTGGAATAAGTGGTATGGCCATGGCGTCACTTTTGCTGTGATATGTGGTCTACTGTGGGTGACAAGTGCAATGGAGGGGAGGCTCTATCGACCAATGAGGATGTTTATCATGTGCAAGGGGAGGTGATGATAAACACAGTCTGATATGAGGACCCTATGGTTGATTTCTAATGGAGAAATGATGTCAGGATATGTAGAGTTGATTGGGACTCTATCATGCTGGGGGTAGAATGATACCTTCTCTGGAAATTTCAGTAGATGGCATTGTGGATGGTTTGCGAGATTTTCCTGCAAAAATAACTACCTCAAGTGAAAGAATCTTATTTATCAAATATTATTGAAATTCATGAGCTTTAAAAAAGAAGATGAGCGAGGGCATACCTACCAATGCTGAAAATTTAATTTCTTGGGAGTGCGATTATGTGGGATCACCTTTGTTTGTTATGGAGTGTTGATCACAGTGCAGCTTACGGTTCAGTGGACGGACCTTTTGATCTCTCATTATGGTCCTCCCAAGTTTTTTAAAAGGGCGATATATAGGTGAATATGGACCTAATTCAATTCATTTATACTTGCTAAGTTTTTTAGAGGTCAGAGGCTTCTGCGTAGCAGTTCTTATCATTGCGGTCAGCCAGAGTACTAGGGATTAGCGATACCATGCCCAAGTAACCTGCATGATGTTCTGCACTTTAATTTTTCAGTTTGATGGTACCAGGGTCCATACAGACTGGGTTTGTACGAATTTTGGTGTTTTTTCCCTAGATTGTGCGGGCGATCGGGGAAAAGGCATGCTTTCTTTGTGCGTATTTTTGGGGGATAAGCACGTTAAAGTGCTTTTCTCCCCTTCTTTGGCACGCCTTAAGTGTGCCTGTGCAAAATACAGGCACGCAAAGCCGAGGAAAAAAAATATTTTGGTTTTTTTTTCCAATTTTTGTGTTTTTTTCTATATTGATGGGTACCTGTTTTGATGACAGGTTATTGTGGAGGGAGTAGGATTAGCCTGAGCTCCATACCGCATTGGTTGTTGATGCTAGGGCACGCCATCAGCTAGTACAATGGGGGCTCCTAAAGTTTGTAGAGAATGAGCTTCTTCAGTCGCAGGACCGATTTCTATGCTACTTGATCTGCCACTGTCGCAGGACGTGCAACATGTTCGTGTTGCGGGGGACGAACCTAGTCATCCGCCCTAGACAAATGTGTAGTTTGTGACCAAGTTACTACATCATGGTGAGGCGCTGAGGTATCCACTCCATCCAGGAGAGTGGATCTAGAGAGGTTTTAGAGACCTCACTATGGTGGGGCACCTCTTACAGAGAAGTGCATCAACATTGCATCTGTGAAAAATTTGTTAGAGCGATGTGCTCTAGCAGTGATTGTACGAATTGCAGGTTCATCAGCTCTGCATCGAGCATTAGGCCCACAGGTTGGAGCACTTCGTCAGTTAAGGTCCAGGCATTTCTTTGATTTTGCCCATTTTTGCTATTACGGGATGTTGGCGCAACTCAAAAAGGTCCACAGTGGATCGAAGTTGTTTGCGTATGCCAGCGTTTTGTGCAGCATTATGTATGAGAGGGTAGTGTTGTTGAGGCCAGTGGTGGCGGTCCCTCCTGGGGGGCCACGGGAGCCTCGTATGAGGAGGTGGGCTTCGGTGATGCTGTGAGGCAGTGGTGGCATGGTGGGGCATTATTGGAATGCCACGACAGAGGCTTGGTTCGAGGTGAAACCACAAATGTTCTTGCCATTCCCATATGCAGGGATGGACTTTCAGGGGGATCCGAATATGGGTCTCCCTCTTGGTTATTCTTAGGGGCCAATAGGTACATTTTTTTTATGTTTTCTGCATTTATTTGAGTATATATGTACTTATGTGTTTTTCTAGTGACACTGACATAGTTTTGGTTATTCTTGCAGATGTTGGCGAGGTGGATCATCCTGTGGGTCAGTTGGCTAGCCACGATCCTCTACGGTGACCTAGGGGTTGTCAAGGAGGAGATGCTGCTAGAGAACTTGGCTACTGCCGAGGCTGTGGCTGAGAGGGCTCGTGCCGACGCAGTAGTGACACGTGAAGATATGACGGATGCTCGTATCACAAAATTGACTGCTCCGATGTTAGTTCTAGAGGATGCTTGGGGTCAAGTGGATCGCTTGACTCAGGGGATGCCTACTCGGGGATTTATGGATGACCTCGATGAGGTCTGGTTGGAAACTATGATGGCTTGCGAGAGGGACTATCAATGTATTTTATGTCGGGTGGCAGTCTCGGTGGTGACGGTAGCTCTAGTGGTGGCACTGGGAGTGGTTGTGGGTCCAGGTGCCCCTCTTGCGGGGGCACTGCCCTAGAGTATACTTATACAGATGGAAAGCACCATGTGGATGCTTCCCCTATTTTTAAAGAATTTTTATATCTTTGGGCTGGTCATTGGGTCAATGACACTATTTTGTACTTAAACATATACATTGTGACATATATATATATATATGAGAGATTTTCTTTTTTTTTGCAGCTCTACATGATGTGTCACCTGTTTTGATTTATGTATGATGTTATGTTGATGGATATCTATATTTTTGGTTTTTATGTATGATGGTTTATTTGAGATGCATTCCAGTTTAGGATATTGTTAGCTATGAGATCAACTGTTTGGTTTTGACTCCTTGTTACATGTGTAAATGTGATATAGTCAAATTGTCTACTTAATCCTTTTGCACGCAAATATTTTCCAAATAGATGACATGTATCTCTTGTCTCAAATGTTTGGTTCAACTATGACACTACTAACTGGGAATTGAGGTAGACAAGCATATGGCATATACCCTGATGGAGGGCATCACACATAAATCTGATGACAATGTCATATTCTGCTTGATTTTTTGTTGCTGAGCCGATGCACACACCGTTTGAGAAAATTGGCGATCGGTCATGGTGGTAGATGACCTAGGCAGCTGCGGCTAAATTTTGAGACTATCTTGATGCTCCATCAAAAAATCCGAAATAGGGTTCAGGTTGGTGATCAATGGTGGCACCTTGAGTGCTTTTAATAAGTCTTTTGGTCAAAAATTTTCAATGGTCGAGGTTGTGTACGTTCACTCTAGGGAAGGGCTGCTTTGGCCCTTATCGGTAGAATTTCTTGAGGTAAAGGCCATTGACGGGGTTGTTGAGGTCTGTCTCGTCTAGTTCCGTCAAGATGTATGCCCCCTGTCAGAGGCAATTTTTGATGATGTAGGGTCCTTTCCACAAGGTTTCAAACTTTCCTGTCCCTAGGGCTTCTTTTGCGACATCATAGCAGAGGACTATCTCTCCCTCGATGAATGAGCAAGGATTGGTGTGGTGGTCGAATGATGCTTTTACCCTTTTCTTGTGGGCCTCATTGTGTTCCAGTGACTGTCTTCGACTTTTGTCGACGAGCTATAGTTGCACTAGGCACTGTTCTAGAGGTTGGGTATCATCAAGGAGTTCGATGGCGGCATGCAAATTTGGGATCTTACAGAAATCAATGCAAAAGCGCAAAGTACCTTGATCTTTTGCGACAGGAATAGGGTGGAAATAATGGGATGTGGGGGCAGCTACAATCCTATTTCCGATATGTGATGATACAAATCATATATGGTGGATTATGTCATCAAATTTTGGTGGGGGATGAATCTCCGTAATGGGATTCTGTGTGAGCGCAAGGTTGGTTTCCCCACTAGGATGGTCAATTTCCTGTAGGTGGAAATTGTGCCTGTTGCAGAGGTGCCTGAATGTTTCCATTAGTGGGAATAACTCTGGTGTGTGATTTTGGCCAGTGCAGATAGTGCATGGTATCAAAGTGCCAAAGGAATACATTTTATGGGAATCAACGCTACTCGATGTCCCAGATGTGGATGCTTGGAAAGGATTTGTTGTCAAAGAGGTGGTCTTCTGCTTCCACTTCCTTACTTTTGCCTTGGGTGTGTCTAACCCTTTGGGGGAGTGTAGACTCAACGCTGCTCTTGCCACTCTTAACATGGGGAGGTGTACGCATTTAATCATATGGTGAAAGTGTGAACAAATCCGGAAATAGGTGCGCATGACCTTCTCTTCATTAGAGAGCAGTTTATGAGGGAGAGAAGAGACTATGCGAAGACTATTTGCAAGGGGCTTCAGTTCTCTGCACTAATTGATTCGGTGGTCATTCAGGTCACATAGTCCACATGTTATCCTCGGCTTAGCCTGGGTGAGGTTGGGTTGGTGTGTCGTCCTAGTTCTCCCACCAAGCCCATGTGGGGGTGGGGTTGTTAACCCAAAGGTGTACTTTTTATACCATTTACAGAGGTCATCCTCCCTCTTCTCTATGGTATGAATCATATCGATGGTAGGATGAAGTTGCGAGGCATAAGTGCAGTGTCACTCGTAATTATTTCCTTGACATATTAGGTAGAATATCCTTGATATGGGGGTTTCGTTGTGCTCAGTTTGAGGTCTGGCGAGGAACCAGTATCGTAACGCTACTAAATCAGGACAAGTGGCAACCACATGATTGGGCATTTTGCATAACGTGCATGTTGGTCTTCTATGTTGAGAGCGGTTGGAGGTAACTAGGGGTTCTTTGATTGGCCACTTTTCAACTAACAAGAACATGATGGATCTGATCTTTGCATCTTCTTGGGTTGTGGAGCTATCCATGGACTCTGCATTCATGTCATCTTCTTGGGAGAGGCTGACTATGGTTGAGTGTAAGCTAGCGAGGGCTAGCCAAAATCGGGGGATATAGTGAAAATTCTCCAAAAGGTGATTGTTGGCGCTATCTCAAAATAAGACCCTGATAGGCTGCTGATCAAGAAGACCTTGAGTAACTATTTCAAACCAGACTTTTAGTTGAGGCTTAGCCTCCTCAACCTGAGAGGGCTCTCTCAATAGGTTTATGATTTTCAAATAAGGATTATATGGCTAACTCTATGAGTAAAATGGATAAAAATGGATAATTGGTTGTACTTCTAATCAACAAACATCTATTGGGATTATGGAGTCAAGTGTGTTTTCACAAAACATGATTATTAGCTTCATATGGAAGTCAGGGTATTTCATGGTTTAGATGCCATTAGGGGAATTTTGAGGTCTCAAATGGGCCTCCTAAGGAAATAATAAAATAATAGTTAAACCAATAAAATAATATTTATGAATTTGCAATTCACTTTTTGCACCACAATCCATGTAACCATAGTTAAATTCAATTCAAAAGTTGCACCAAAATAAAATTAATAAAAAAATTGTATTGATGTGACTATAAATAAGAATGAGATTATCAAGGAAAAGTCACTATCATTGAACAACTAATGCATTTGTCCTTTTTACTTAAATAACTTAAAATAATATATAAATGTTGAAAATTCAACAAGATGATGGAGCTTAGTGAAATGAAGTCGCCTTCACTAAGTGGGCCCGCAGGCTATTTTTTGGCACAAAGTCTATTTTTAGACTATGTCTATTTTTAGACATATGGATCATGTACTGGGAGTTGTAGTATGCTATTCTTGGATGATTGGTCGAGTTGGTAAAAATAGATGGACTTCTATTTTTAGACATACAGGTTGAAGTCTATTTTTAGACTTCCTGTCTAAAAATAGGTCAGTCAAATATTATTAGCCCTTAATAATATTTGGACTATAAACTTCAGTTTATCCTCTTGCAGCACTTCAGTTGTAGCTACGGATGTGGCCCATGCACCTGACAGAGGAAATTATGCTATTCCTAGGGGTTTGGTGAGCTCATGCATGGTTGACTTCAGTTAGAACTCAGGTGGCGGAGTTTGGTGGAGTTGATGAGACAGTTGGTAGACTTGTGTTCTGTTTAACTTAGTTGAACTAGTTGTGTTTAGTTTAACTGGCTAATACACTAGAGATGAGTGGAGTGAATTAAATATTATTTAATTCACTAATTATTAACTCATCATTCAACTCAAGAACACATCAGTTGACTGCAGTGCATGAACAGTTCAGTGAAGACCAGTGGAAGAGGTAGATGAAAGGGTGAGTTTTCTATTAGTTGTGACATTAGTTGTGCATGATACTCGCACAAGCATTGGAGGAGATTTCCCATGAGGATTGCGCAGTTGAAGCCAAGGAGATTCGAACTTGGATCTCTCATTCAACCAACTTGGATTGCGCAATAGAGGCAAGCAAATAGTGGATGAGTTTTGAACCTGTGACTTGTTCAAAACTGAGCTAGTTTGTGTGTAACCTTTGGAGACAGTATTGAGTACTTGTGAGGAGTATTGTAATGAGATTGTTACATGTTCTCTTCTATTATAATATACAAAATAGCTGGGGTTTTTCAGCTATAAGCTTTCCCCATTACATACTGTGTCAGATGTGTGTTTGATTATTGTGTTTATGTGTGCATGCGACTGTTTCTATTTCCGCATATTAATGATCAATTGTAGAAGAGGTTATGTGTTGTACATGAATTCGAATTAGTGTATGATTAGGATAATCTCAGTGGATAAATATTCATTATTCAGCAAATTTCTACATGGTATCAGAGCGAATTGATCATCGGGATCTATTACAGTGATTACAATTTTATTTCGGTAGACAGAGTCTATATCGGGCCAGGTAGCCTCTGGATCCATCCTTTCTCTAAAAGGTGATATATCCAGTAAATTCCCATACAGTTGATCTCTGTGCTAGAAATAATTTGTTCTCACAGATCCAGAAGCTGTTGAGTTTTGAGCTTGGAATTCGAATTTTGCAGCAGATTGGTTTCTTGGTGCCGGAGTTGAAATTTCTTTCAACGGTTTGCGACTCGAATATGCTCTTGAAGGCTGTTCGAATTATGTTGCATGGAAAGATCGGATGGAGGCAGTATTAGAAGATAACGGGCTGAAGGATTTCGTAGATATGGATGTCCAAAAGCCTACTGATCCTGCTGAAGTCGAAGCTTGGCAAAAGAAGATGGCGAAATGTCGAAGGATTCTGTTGGAGGGCGTGAAGGATCACATTGTATCCAGCCTGCATGGAAAATATTCTCCATATTTAATGTGGAAAGCACTGACAGATCTATTCCAGAGCAAGAGCTACCAAAGGAAGCTGGCGCTCAAGGATAAACTCAGAAACATTAAGATGGAGAAAGGCGACAGCATCGCCAAGTACCTCACGAAGTTCACTCAATGCAGAGATGAGCTGGGAAGTGTGGGGGTGACTGTCGATGAAGAGGACTTGGTGGACCTGGCTCTCCTTGGTATTCCGAAGAGTTGGCATTCCTATTAGGACTCTGTCAATGGTCGGGAGAAGTTGTCGGGATGGGAGCGACTTTGGGCGGATCTCATGCAAGAGGAGATAAGGCAGACTACCAGGGACGGATATTCATCAAAGTTATCTGATGAAGAAATTTGTGCTTTGGCTGCCCAAGAAGAGAAGGGGAAGAGAAAGAAAGCTTCTCAGTCTAGTGCGAAAGGCAAGAAGCAAGACATGTCCAAGGTGAAGTGTTTTCACTGTCACCAGCACGGACACTATGCCACAAATTGTCCGCAGAAGAAGAAAAATAAGAAGGCTGTTGGATCTGTAGCGGGAGAGGCATTGGCCTCCCAGTTCGAATTGGATTTTTCACTGATTGCATGCTTGGTCTCAAGTGTGATGGGATCAGTATGGTTCTTGGACAGTGGTGTGTCATTCAACATGACAGGAGATCGGGATCTGTTTTCAGATCTGGAGGAAAAAGATCTTGGAGTGCACATCGAGATGGGTGATGATGGTAGATACAATGCGACCAGTATCGGTACCATTTCCTTTGAGAGGGAGTCTGGTAAACCCTTTGTATTGAAGGAAGTATTGCATGTTCCAGGATTGATGAAGAATCTGATCTCTGTGGCGATGTTGGAAGACAAGGGGTATGATGTGGTCTTCAGTGAAGGAAAATCTTTCCTGCGCAGTAAGACAACTGGAGAGACCCGGAAGATAGGGGTTCGAGTCAAGAACCTTTATCAGTTGCAAGTAGATGGCTGTGCAGCAATGGCATGCAAGGCTGGAGAAGTGGTGAGCCAAGATGATGAGGGCGAGCTGTGGCACAAGAGATTGGGCCACCTTCACCATGGAGCTTTGAAGATCCTGCAACAGATTTCTACTGGGCTTCCTAAGGGCACCCTTGCACAGTCAGATCAGTGCAAGGGGTGTACCTTGGGGAAGTATGTGAAAGCCACCTTTCACGAGAAGGATAGTCGCGCCACAACGATCCTTGAGAGAGTTCACACAGACGTGTGTGGTCCTTTCTCTGTAGCTTCGACAGCAAAGCACAAGTACTATGTGATCTTTGTTGATGATTTCTCTCGGAAGTGATGGATCTTCTTCATGCAGAAGAAGAGCGAGACATACTCAAAGTTCTGTGAGTTCAAGGCGCTGGTTGAGAAGGAATCGGGGAAGCATGTGAAGGCTCTTAGGAGCGACAATGGTGGTGAATTCATCTCTGCCGAATTCAAGGACTTTTGCAGCACAGAAGGAATTCGGAGAGAGCTCATAGCACCTCATAACCCACAGTAGAACGGGGTTGCTAAGCGGAAGAACAGAACGATCATGGGTGCTGCACGGGCGATGTTGCATGATCAGGGCCTACCCATTCACTTGTGGGCGGAGGCATGCAATACTGCAGTATATTTGCAGAACCATTGTCCTCACAAGATACTTGGCATGAGTACACCCGAGGAGGCATTTTCTGGTAAGAGGCCTGATATTTCCCATTTGAGGATTTTTGGTTCACCTGTCTACATTCATGTGACGAAGGATGCCAGGAAGAAGCTGGAGCCGACCGCAGAGGTTGGGATATTTGTGGGGTACACTGATACGCCCCACAACTATCATGTGTATTTGCCAGACAGTCGCAAGACTGTTGTGCAACGGGATATCAAATTTCAGGAGGAGAAAGCCATGAAGTGTTCGCTTGAGAGGGAGCCACACTTGCATGCAGATGAGGAGCTATTAGTTCCTAAGGATGAGCTTCCAGATGTGGATCAGCCACAAGAGGAATTTCATGGAGTGGAAGATACCACTCATGCAGCGCCAACCATCAGAGGGCGCAAGCGCACTACAGAAGCTGAGCGACTGGCTCAAGATGCAGAGAATATTGTAGGACCACCTACAGCACAGCGCAGACAGAGACAGTCACCGGACCGGTACACTAGATACATGGCTCTTG
This sequence comes from Pinus albicaulis, assembly GCA_034641835.2. Classification (NCBI taxonomy): domain Eukaryota; kingdom Viridiplantae; phylum Streptophyta; class Pinopsida; order Pinales; family Pinaceae; genus Pinus; species Pinus albicaulis. The sequence goes on from CM076579.1 coordinate 1,297,306,143, forward strand.
TGAGCAAATGTGTCATGACAGAGCCATCCTCTTTCGAGGAAGCTGTGGAGGACCCCGCATGGGTAGATGCCATGGTGGAAGAGTATGATTCGATTATCAGAAACAGTGCATGGGAGATAGTCCCGCGACCGGAGGGGAAATCAGTGGTGGGTTCACGATGGATGTACAAAGTGAAGCAGGCGGCTGACGGGAGTGTGGAGAAGTAGAAGGCAAGATTTGTTGCCCGTGGCTTCTCACAGACCGAGGGGATCGATTATGAGGATACTTTTTCACCTGTCGCAAGGTACTCTTCCATACGAACAATCCTAGCTCTCTCAGCGCAGATGGGATGGCACATCCATTAGATGGATGTGAAGATTCCTCAACGAAGTCATTGAGGAGGAGGTGTACATAGAGTAGCCTAAAGGTTTCGAGATCTTCAGCAGTGAGTCGCGTGTGTGCCGACTCAAGAGAGCACTGTACGGGCTGAAGCAAGCACCTCATGCTTGGTACACATGGATAGACAGTTACTTCACTGGACTTGGATTCTCCAAGAGTGAGGAGGATCCTAACCTATACCAGATTGTGGTGGAGGGGAAGTTGCTGATCATTGTACTGTATGTAGATGATCTGATTTTGATGGGTGATGAGCTATTGATACTTTCATGCAAGGAGGATCTTGCTAGAGAGTTTGAGATGAAGGACTTGGGTCTCCTTCATTATTTCCTGGGATTGGAGATTTGGCAGTGCAGTGGTGGACTGTTTGTTTCTCAGGGTAAGTATGCCCGAGAGATACTAGAGAGGTTCAACATGCATGGTTGCAAGCCTGTTGATACTCCTCTTCCAGGTGGTTGGAGGAAGGAGGATGCTACTTCAGCAGAGGTAGTGGATGCCACTGTCTATCGACAGTTGGTGGGGTCGCTTATGTATCTGGTCAATACATGACCCGATATATGCTATGATGTTAACCAGCTTTCGCAAGCTATTGTTAAGCCTACCAAGCTCTTCTGGAAGGTAGGAAAGCATGTATTGTGTTATCTTAGTGGCACATCGGGATATGGTCTGTGGTACATATAGGAGGATGGAGCGAAGCTTTCCGGCTTCACTGATGCAGATTGGGCAGGGAGCCCAACGGACTAAAAGAGCACATCCGGAGGAGTTTTCAGTATCGGGTCGACAGTAGTTTCCTGGTACAGCAGGAAGTAGAGATCTGTGGCACTCAGTTCAGCAGAGGCTGAGTACATGGCAGCAAGCTTGGCTGCATGCGAGGCTATTTGGATGAGGAAGATCCTCGTCGGATTGTTCGGGTCACACTTGGAGCCTACTGTGATTTATTGTGATAACCAGAGTTGCATTAAAATCTCGACTAATCCAGTATTTCATGATAGATCCAAACACATCGACATCAGGTACCATCATATCAGAGATTGTGTTCAGCGGAGAATCATGATGCTTTCATATGTTCCCACGGAGGATCAGGATGCCGACATCCTGACGAAGGCGCTCACCAGAAGCAAGTTTGAATTCCACAGAGGCAGGATAGGGGTTGCAGATAATCCATATCTTGCTGAGAGGGAGTGTTGAAAATGCAGCAAGATGATGGAGCTTAGTGAAATGAAGTCGCCTTCACTAAGTGGGCCCGCAGGCTATTTTTTGGCGCAAAGTCTATTTTTAGACTATGTCTATTTTTAGACATATGGAGCATGGTCTAGGAGTTGCAGTATGATATTCTTGGATGATTGGTCGAGTTGGTAAAAATAGATGGACCTCTATTTTTAGACATACAAGTCGAAGTCTATTTTTAGACTGCCTGTCTAAAAATAGGTCAGTCAAATATTATTAGCCCTTAATAATATTTGGACTATAAACTTCAGTTTATCCTCTTGCAACACTTCAGTTGGAGCTATGGATGTGGCCCATGCACCTGAAAGAAGGAATTATGCTATTCCTAGGGGTTTTGTGAGCTCATGCATGTTTGACTTCAGTTAGAACTCAAGTGGCGGAGTTTGGTGGAGTTGATGAGACAGTTGGTAGACTTGTGTTTTGTTTAACTTAGTTGAACTAGTTGTGTTTAGTTTAACTGGCTAATACACTAGAGATGAGTGGAGTGAATTAAATATTATTTAATTCACTAATTATTAACTCATCATTCAACTCAAGAACACATCAATTGACTGCAGTGTATGAACAGTTCAGTGAAGACCAGTGGAAGAGGTAGATGAAAGGGTGAGTTTGCTATTAGTTGTGACATTAGTTGTGCATGAGACTTGCACAAGAATTGGAGGAGATTGCCCATGAGGATTGCACAGTTGAAGCCAAGGAGATTCGAACTTGGATCTCTCATTCAACCAACTTGGATTGTGCAATAGAGGCAGGCAAATAGTGGATGAGTTTTGAACCTGTGACTTGTTCAAAACTGAGCTAGTTTGTGTGTAACCTTTGGAGACAGTACTGAGTACTTGTGAGGAGTATTGTACTGAGATTGTTACATGTTCTCTTCTATTATAATATAAAAAATAGCTGGGGGTTTTCAGCTATAAGCTTTCCCCATTACATACTGTGTCAGATGTGTGTTTGATTATTGTGTTTATGTGCGCATGCGACTGTTTCTATTTCCGCATATTGATGATCAATTGTAGAAGAGGTTATGTGTTGTACATGAATTCGAATTAGTGTATGATCAGGATAATCTCGGTGGATAAATCTTCATTATTCAGCAAATTTCTACAATAAATAAAAATTTATAAACACTTAATTATATGATATGTTATTAATTAAAATATATATTATTTAAATTGTATAATGACATGTAATTAATATACTATATAAAAATAATATAATATAATATAATATAATATAATGTAATGTAATAAATATATAGGGATATACATTGTTTCTTTCAAGAAATATGAAATGGCAATAATCTATTTTTATTCAAAAAGTGTGAAATGACATTTATTATGAGTACTTTACTTTGACTTTAAAAGTACTTAGAGAATTACCATGGTTAACCATGAGTTTTTATCCACCAATGAGAATGTGACAAGTAAGTACCTTTAATTCAAGAAATTCCACCTCAACCATTAGGGATGATGTCATCCCCTAAAATGTGATTGGTTCTCATAAAGTGAATTTTGATTGTACATTTTCCTTAGGAGGCCCATTTTAGACCTCAAAATTCCCCTAATGATCAACAGAACAGTAGGACAGAAAATAAACATAGTTCATGAACATATGAAGGAAGTTAGAGCCCCTTCAGTGAATTCTAAGTAACATACATTCATGACACTGCAAGTAATTGAAAAATGAAAACCATGAGAATATCAAACATCAATAACCCTTTCTGAATCCTGAGTGATGAAACCAATATCTCTGTATCAATATAAAAACACAGTTTCTGCTACAACAAAACAATATGCTTGTTAATGAAAATTGCCAACCCTATGAAATTCGAATTCTTGTCTCTTATAGAGTCATCATTACATTCTTGGATTCTCTCCAAACACTTTAGAAAAATTCGAATTTTCTAGCTTGACACCTATCAACTGCTAAAACAAACTTTTAATTACATCTGACAGTTAAACTATCTGTTCTAGAGTCCTAATACAACTAGGATTAAAATTATTTATTATAACTTAACAACCTTATCTAAACATTAAATCTTCTATTTTACAGCTGCTCCTCCTAAAATTAGACCTTGATGATGTCCATCTCCTTGCTATTAGAATGTATTGATTTGCCTCTTATCTGCCCTGAAAGATAGGAACATGCTCCCTGAAAAATAGCTATAGTGCTTCATTTATGTTTCTTCAAACCATCTGCTGACCAAATTGTGCTAAAAAACATGTGGAAATGTCTTATTAAACTCATGTGACTTCGCCCTTCCAGCTGTGCCCAAACCAAAATTTTGAAGGAGTGCCAAAACTGTTAACATTGCTACGCTACGAAACTATCAGCTATTTTCGTAGCGCAAAATTTTACCTTTGAAAACTTCACTTGGAACCTTAATTTTTCTGTGTTTTTCCATTGGATCTTCACTTGTGATATTTATACATTCTTCAGCAGCATCAAGGTTTAAAAACAAGCCTTTTCACCCTTTGAAACCTTGCAAAATTGTTCAAATTGCATCCTACAGCAGTTCCGTAGCACGCTACGAAACCGCTGTTCATGACACTTACAGCAGTTTCGTAGTGCACTACGAAACTGTTGTGTCTATCTTTTCACATATTTTTCCAAAATTTTAAGTTTCAAACCTTTACTGCGATCCTTCCAGTTATATTTAAGCTCTCATAATCAACAAAAATCAACTCTGAACTGCTTTCAAAAATGAAATCTTTCCACATAACCCCAAAAATGTGTTAGGAGATGTCACTTACTATTTACACTCATTTTTGTTGTGGTTGATCTTCAGGCTTTGCTAGCTGTATTTCAATATCTTCAAATTTCCTTTTAAGCCTTCTATTATTAGCTCTTAGTTCGGTATTAACCATCCTTATGAACTTTTCTTCCTTGATTGCAGGGACGGTCCATATGTAGAATTGATCCTCACTGCTGATTGACTCAATGTTTGAAACCTTTTATAGCTCCCACATGCCTTTCAACCTCTCAAAGTTTGACATTTCTACAGAATGCATTCTCATTTTCTTCTTCAATTTATCAATTTTAATGTTTGCAAGTCTAATTTTGTCTTTAACCTCCTCATAACTACTCTTTTCTCTCTGAGTATTAAAAACTCTGCTTCTGTCTTCTTCAAGCATTGGAGATGATATATTTATGGGTTCTTCAAAAACATTTGCATCCTCACCTCCTGTTTGGTCTATCTCCATGTCTGTCTGCCTAGTCAAGGGTTTTCTAGGCTTAAAGACAAACTCTGACACTTCATCCTCAAAATCTAATTTTTTGGATGTTTTCAATTTCTTTGATTTTCCACCTGTATCCAGTTTGATGAAATTTGCTTGAACCAGGGGAGGCTCTTCAATGTCAATAGCTTGTAATATATCATTCAAGTCACCTCTTAATTCCAATTTTTCATTTGTGACCACAGCCTTACCCTTCTTGTTTGACCTTTGGCTCCTAGTCAACTTCTTCTGAGCTATTTGACTAGTTGATTGTTCCTGAATTGTCTCTTTGACACGAGTTCTCTTCTTCTGTGCAGATTGAGGAGTCCTTTGGATATTCAGTGATGTGTTTGTCATTGGTTCCTTTACCTTTTTCCTGGGCTTAATCTTGACAAACCTCCTTTATTTTGTTTTTGCGAGTTCAGTAGTCTTTAATGGAGATGTTTCTTTGACTTGATGGCTAGCACCTGTTTCTTCAACCCCAATTCCACTCATAAATAGAAATGCAGACCATTCTCTATTCACTTTCTGAAGCTCATGCAAAACTATTAACTTGACTAGACCATGATGAAATAATGAGGTTTCACATGCCTGAGTTTTCATCTGTACTTTGTCTGCCATCTTGGCCAGACTTCAAAATAGAAAGAAAGGTAAGTCTAGAGAGATTATTCCTGTGAAATGCAATAAGAGTTTAAAGTGGTAAGTGTACACCTTGTGGTATCTCCCTTCGCAGGTGAAGTACCTTTGGATGTTGTAGAGCAGATTGGAAAATGCATCCTTGACATAACTTCTTGGCACAAATTTTTTCAAATCAGTATCCATAAACATTGGTTTCAAAAATATTTTGCAAGGTTGCATTTCAAACCTAAAATTCTTGAACCATCTATCTTCCCCCCTTGGAATTTTTGTGACTGTTGATATAACTTCAGGAGAAATTGATAAATTGAGAAAACCAACCTTTGTGTTTGACCATGTGAAGTTAATAGCAAACTCTTTGGTAACCTGATTATGCCCTCCTTGAAGCTTTTCGCAGAATCTCCAACACCCTACCTTCTTGAAGGCTTCTTCAATAGATTTATCTCTTGTGAGAGCTTCTAAACCTTCAGGTTCTATTCTTAGACAGTGACCAGACCTGTGATTTCTTTTTTCTTCTATCATCTTCCTCCTGAAAACCCTGTGTCTTCAACAAACCTATAATAGAACTCCTTGTTGGATAAACTGGCTCGCTTGAAAATTTGGTTCAACCTCGCTTGATTGTAATTCTGCCTTGCTTGATTGAAATTCAGCCTCGCTTGAAAACTTAAGGAAAGCTCTGGTTCCTTATCATGAGCTTCTCTTTCAAACATTAGATATGCATGCAATGTTTTCTTTGTATGAGACAAAATCGATGATAACCAACCCTTTTTCAAAATTGAAAAGGACCAATGAAAAATGACCCCTAACGAATCTCATAATGATTTCATAATTTCTTTGGATGGTTGCATGCATGAGGGAGGATTTGTGGACTAACACCTAATCATGAAAATTTAACCAAAATTGATGGATGTGATAGCTAAACCAAAAAATTTCGAATCCCCGATTTCGTAGAGCTGGTAATGTGATTTCGAGATTTTGCGCTACGAAAAGACTAGCATTTTCGTAGCGCAGAAGTAGTTTTTTACACTGAGCGCGCTACGAAAACGTGGTTTCCTGGATTATTCAAAAAAAAAAAAAACTTAAAATATGGTTTTCAAAACGTGGTATGAGACTTCTAAAGAGTAAAGAAAGGTTTATGAACTTTATTTCGTGATGAAATGAGACTTCTAACCTATGTCTTAGACCCTATAAAACATAAAAATGACTCAAAACCTATCTAATACCTTGACTTAGGAGCAAGTATAAACTGACCAAGTTTAGAAAATTTTAATAGTGATAACAGGTGCATAACGGACATGTGAATTGTGCTACCCGCAATCCAACGTAGTAAACCCTTTCTATAGGATACCATCTGTGGATGAGTTCCAGGGTTGCGCACTCTTTGAGGAAGTGACCAAATTCATTGTAGAGTGTGCAACGTATAATAGGAGGGGGAATGACTGGGGGTCTTTCTTGTGCCCTTCGTTGTTCCTATAGGTATAGGATGGTACGAGGTTTATTTTTGGATGCCTAGGTCGAGGGATCCTCTTGATAGGATTGCTCGATGGTGTGTAAGGTGTCCCTATATCGCGGGATATCTAGAAAATGATGGGTATAGTGCCCGTAGTTGCTGCAGAGAGCGCATGCATGATTGGTACGCAGTGCTTTGCCTTTACCTTTGGTGGTAGGTTCCTTTTTATGGGAATGCTGTGTCACGATGTTTGTCTCAAAGCCAAGGTGTGGTTTTAATTCATCTAGCTCCGGACAGATATAGGTAGGGTGACCTATTACATCGCATATGGCGTAGATTAGTGATTCCCATTGTATGGCAGGGGTCACCATATTCTTTCCTCTCTTCTAAGTTTTCTTACTCGTGATCACCAATTTTTCAATGGGAAGTTCCCTTGGAGGGGTGGTTTTCACCATTTCTTGGATGAGTGGGGCCTCTTCGAGACTTAGGGGCTTCAATATTGTGGCAGTGACATGAGTGGCTCCTATTCTTGCTAGGGGAATGAGGTACCAAACTGGTATTTCCAATGATATGTTTGGTAATACCAATGTTGCCAAAACCTGTTGGGAGACGAAACCAGCTGGGGGGTAGAGGAAAGGGGTTTGGGAGGCAGTGTAGGCTAGAGAGGCTGCTATGGCCAATGACTCGGTGCCATTACTACTTGTGTCTGTGTCCTGACTAGCTTCTGCGCTTGATGTGGACATCTTGCACACCGGAGCTGCTGTGACATTGGGCAATGACTCAGGGATTATGGGAGGATCTCCTAAGAATGACCCTAGAACGAACGATAGTTTGAACTGACCGAGGCCATATTACTGGTACCATGAGAGAGAATTCGAGGATTTATCTACATAGGGTAGAATTACATTAGTGTTTTTTAGGGGTCGCTTCTTGATATGCGTCAATTGGTATACAGTAATGATGCGGTCCTCATGGGGAGGCATCATGATGTGAAAGACAGAAGAGGCTATGGCAGACATGGCATACATATAACTCTTCCCAAGGAGTATATTCTAGTCTAGGTGAGTGTCCAAGACTTCAATGTCTATGTGGACTATCTTTCCGGCTAAGCAGATCAGGACATTTTGGTAGAGGCTGATGGGGGTTGATGGACGATCGTCGTATGCTCTAAGCGTAATGACTGAGGGTTTTAGTTTGGGAGATCCTAACTTCTGCCAAATTTTTTTGGACATGATGCACGTGGATGCACCCTCGTTTATGACACATCAGTGAATTGTGATATTTTGGACCGACACTGGTATCTGGAAGGTGACCATGGAAGGAAGCCTAGGGGTGGCTTTGTCTAATTCAAAAGCCATTAGGCGCGTATCGGTAGGGTCGATAACACCCAACGTGGAAATTAGGGCTTTCCGTTGTTTTTGGAATGACTGCAATACTTCCAAAGCTGACTTAGCAGTGGGAGATTGTGCTAAATCGTCCAAGATACTATAATTATGGGCCTCTTTGGAGTAGTTTCCTGCTTGCCTATTGGGTCCCTTCGCCATTTTTGGCAATGGTTCTATAGGCATCTTTGAAATGTTCAAAGGTGCAGTCGGTGCACTGGTACTTTCCCTCGACGTATTGGTGTCTGGTGGGGTGTCGTAATTGCGATTCCATGTTTGGAAAAACATCTCTTATCCAGTCATGTAGAATTAATGGCTGCTTTTCTTAGAGTCGTTTGTATTTTGCTGCTCAATGCTTACCGTCCCTTGATGGGGGAAAGGTTCTTGCATCACAGCTGGTTGTTGGGAAGATCCTCCTTGTCCTGAGTTACTCTGTAGCTTCTTCAGCTCAGGGATATTGGGACAGTGGTGAGTATAGTGGTTGTACTCACTACATATCAAACAAGAATGGTTTGTTCAAAGAGGTGGCCTTTTGCTCTGCCATTGGGCATTTCTCGGCTCCTGGTTCCGATTTCGGTTGGAGTTGCCTCCAGCTTTGGATTGTGATGGGCATTGCTGGCTATTGCCCCCTTGTCCAGGGTTCCCTTTTGGCTTGTTTTTTTATTTTTTCTTTACCACGCTAGGAGATTTGTTCTCCTGATTGTATTGGTGTGGTTGGTTTTGGGATGGCTACACAAAGTTCACCTATGCATTGGTCTACATAGGTGGGTCTTGTGCTGGGGACTGAGCATAACACGGTCCCTGGTTTGCACCTGGTTGTTGGAGGGGAGCTCTTATGTCAGTGTTTCTTTCTGTGTACTATGTCCCCTAAGCCAGAGGATAAGGTGCTCCTTGGTGATACGCTGACGCCCTATTAGTAAAATTTTGCTGAGGCATATGATGACTTTGAAAACTGGGTTGGGGTATGTTCTGGGTAGAAATGTATGTGTAACTAGGGTTTCGACTACTACTTCCTAGGTATCCTTGGGTCAATGACTCAATTATTCCTTCTGCAGAGTTCGATGTGCCTGGAAATTCTTGATAATTTTATAGGCGTGGGGTGTTAGGCAGGGTGTTGTAAATGTATCCTGACTGTGTATAAATCAGCTCAAGCTGTTGGGCTTTACTGATGGCGTCCTCTTCAAATGTGGGCCTTTGCTACACCAAATCATTTGAAATCTATGCCATAAAAGTTTTCAGGAACAAATCTAAAAGAACCCGATCGTCGAGTTTAGCTTTACATAAACTACGACGCTGCCTCCATTCATGGAGATGGACCGAGATATGGATGGTGGGGGTCTGTCTAAAATGTGCCAGTGATTCCATTCCAGAATCACGGTGAATCGGTAATTTAAAATATGTTAGGAACGTGGTGGCGAGGGCGCCAAAGGTTCCATATGAAGCTGAGGGTTGCTCCACATACCACTTCGCGTCTACTCCAGTCAGAGTACGTTGAAATAATCTCAATTGAATAGTGTCATCAATGATAGTGTTCGATGAGCAACATAGGTGGAAGGTCATGACATGATTACCTAGGTCTTCCGCTTGCTTTCCTTTGAACTTTGGAATATCTAAAGGGAGCTTCATGGGCATGGGGGGCCATGTGGGGTTGTGTGCGATGGGGTCATTCGTTAGCTTGGTTAAATCAGGCATATTCAACGAAGCTAAGAAAGGTGTCTAGGAGGTTGACGCCATTGCAATGTGCGAAAACAAAAAGTTCTGGTTAGGAAGAGGGTTGGTCTACGACGTACCCTACTATGTATTCGGCTGGCTTCTCGAATGGGATGCACTCCTCTGACCCCTAGGGGTTGTGAGAGGAGTGGTCTATGTTTTGGTGTTGGGAGACCGATTAGGGTTCCCAACTAAGTATTCCCCAATAAAGGACAGACCAATAATGGTGGCAGCGTTCCGTCTTTGACGCCTAAATGAAGAAAGACATGGAACCCCTCCCGGTAATGAGGGGAGGTCCAAAAGACGCCTAGATCAACGAGGTCTCGTTGGGTCCGTTATGGTGTCGACTAGGTTTTGTTTTGAAATTTTTTTTTAGGATAGAGTCTATGATCTAAGAAAAATTCTTGTCACATACATAAAACAAAGCGAAAATAAAATCAATTCTCCCTTTAAATTAATTTATGTGATCAAGAAATCAAAAAATTGGTTTTTGTTTGTTTGCGTATGATACTCAAAATCCTAGAAGACCTATTCGTCCTCACACACTCAAATGTAACTGGGCCTTGAGAATATATCTTACGAGTGCTGGCACAATGTCCAGTAAGGGCTGGCGACGCCCCCAGTTAGCCAAAGAAAATCCACCAAGGTAAGGGTAGAGGGTGTGAAGCTTGCTTGCACCATCACCTATACGGAAAGGATGCCTTAGTTTTGGTCATTAAAGTACCATCATCCCACATGAGCGTTCGAGTCTTGCTCTTCCTGGTAAGTCAGCTAATAGTATCGAGTATCAACCAAGTCAGGTAGCCTTGATTGATACCTGCCCGTACTGCGCCTAACCCTAACCCCCTTTGAAACGGGTCTTTGCATCACTCAGGTTTTCTTTTCTGTGGGCTGATAGGTGTATTTGAAGCTCCCTAAATAGTCAAATTCTATGTTTCAAGATGAAGAATGATCAAGGCGGCTTATTGGATGCCTACCCCCTTGATTCTAACTTAGGCTATGAATTCTTTTGTGTCCCCTGTGGGAGAACTTAGTGAGTTTGGTTAAGTTAGTTTTAGGTGTCTTTTCTTCTCTTAGTGAGTGAATGTGTGTGAGCATAAAGCGAACAAGCACATACTTTGAACGTGTGGATATTCGATGATCCTTTTCAAAATCCCCTATTTAAACTATGTTGTATTGTTCCTTATTCAAAACAAAAACATGTGCAGATTATGGGCGGCTTTCTCTTTTTCCTAGTTAATCTATGTGATCAGCTATAGGGAGATGGCGAGTTGCAAATAGGGATAATTCATATGCTTACCTAGGATCATCGGAGGGTGAAAAGGTAGTACATATTACTTTCTCTTCTATAAACAATTCAATCCTAGTCCTGAAAATCTTAGTGCAAAAATTGAATTAAACTAAAACTTTTACACTAGAAAAAAGAAACTAGCTACGCATGCATGGTCTTGGGCCACTTACTTTGGCTAGTTATCTAGGTGTATTGGTACCAAAATTTTCAAAACATAAATTCTTTTTGGAATGCAAGTTATTCCCCCCCCCCCACTTAAACTATGTGTGAACTTTGCAAAAATCAACTTGAAATAAAACTAACACTGAGCCTACAAAAAGAAGCTAAGAGTGAGCTTTAGCAAGCTGCGGGGTACCACAACCAGTGTTGGTAGGTGTATTAGGGGCTGCCAAGCACTTTACAAGTAGCAAAATATAGAAATAAGGGAAAATTTTCTCTTTCTGTCTTTTGCACGCAAAAGGCTGAAACAGGCACAATGTTTGCGCACAGGTCAGCTCTGAACACACGCCCTGGGCGCATCTGTGGAAAGAAAAAACATGAAAATTCCTGCAAGTAAATTTTGGAGCTGTTCTACTTCAGTCTATCACTTGGGATGACTTAGGGACTTTAAGAGAAATCAGGGGAAATTCAGCTCCACTCTATAGCACAGACATAGGTCTCTGTAAAAAAATTACAAGAACATAAACTTGGTAATAAACATTAGTCGAGTCGCCAATCCTGTTGGAGTGTGTTTTGTGCACGTATGTGTGAAATCACACCAACTTAAGGGGTGTGGTATACCCACTTAAGTTATTGGTAACAGGCAGAAAAAGAAGTGGATTCAAGCAAGTTAGTGGAACAAGCTAGAATCATAAGCATACTAGATAGAGAAATAGCATGCATAGATAAACTAAAACAAAACTAAAAACTAAAACAAATAAACATGAGCTCTGAAAAGAGTCAAACGACAAAAATAATACGAATAGTGGCTCTTGGCCCCTCTTATTTATCACTGGTAGGAAAAAGAGTGAAACTTTACCCTCTTGCCAAATGGCCCCTAGAACACGTGTTCTAAGTATCGATGCAAGGATGTTTTTATCCCAAGCTTGCCTCAGTGCAGTCTCCCTCTCTCTCTACTGTGGTGGAATGAACTTGTTGGATGGCCAACAGTTGAGTCCCCTCTATATTTAGCTGCATATCACACACTATTGGTATTTCTTAGGAAATTCTAGCCAGCATAAAAATGTGTTCACCCATTCTTCATCTCATGGTGGCCTTATATAGGAGATTTAAAATCCTCTTTCCCTCTCTTGGTACATTGTGGATGGTGACCCAAGAGAGGGGTATGATTCCTTTGTGTGCTCCAAATATTCCATTAAGTGTTGACTTGATGTTTAAGGAGGCATTGGTGGTTTTCCTTAGGTGGCTTCAAGTGAGGAATCACTTCTCCTCTGCTTTGTGTGGTCCCGGAAAGTGACATTTCGCCACTCCCAGGATTTCGAGCATTTCGGGTCATAAGGTGCGCAAAGGCGCTCTTCATGAAGGATAATGTGTGCAAAAACATTTAGGACTTGTTAAAATTTGATTTTTCCTCAGACCTTAGAGATTTTTAAATACTTTCCAGATTTTGTAATGTCTTCTAGCCTTGTAAATTATTCTACTTGACATTAGATAATGTCGTCTTCTGCTATACGATTTTCCAGTGTTAACAACATCAAAGAAGGATGAAAGCCTGTGAGACAACCCCAAAGAAGGATGAAATCATCTCTGAAGGACATAGCCAAAGAAGAGACGTAGAAACTATTGGATGCGGGGTTCATATATCCTATATACGACAGTGGGTGGGTATCTCCTCTTGTCCTAGTCTTACAGAAGAATGGGAAGTGGAAAATTTGTGTTGATTATCGAGAAATTAACAAAGCCACCAAGAAAGACCATTTCCATTTTCCCTTTATAGAACAAGTCTTGGATGGCCTTGCAGGGAAGAAGTTATTTTCCTTCTTAGATGGGTTCAGTGGGTAAAATTAGATTCAAATCAGCCCTGAAGACCATGATAAGACTAATTTTTCCTACCCTTGGGGTACCTTCACTTATATATTCCAACCCTTTGGGTTTTGCAATGCCCCAACTACTTTCCAAAGAGTTGTCCTGAGCATCTTTTCTGAGTTAGTCCATGACTCTGTCGAAATCTACATGGATTATTTAACACCCTATGGTGATGACTTTTAGGAAGCTCTCTCCAATTTGGGTAAAGTACTAAGAAGGTGCATTGAGATGCATCTCTCCTTGAGCCTAGAAAAGTGTGAATTCCTGAAGAAATCAGGGGCTGTATTAGGACACTCCATATCCCAAGTAGGAATACAAGTAGACCCAGACAAAATAACTATCATCAAATGGGTACCTGCTCCTCAAAAAAAGAAAGATGTAAGGAGTTTCTTAGGCTTAGCCGGTTACTATAGAAGGTTCATCAGATATTTTAGCAATATGGCTTCACCATTATTTTGGTTACTGGCCAAAGCTTCTGAGTTTATTTGGCCTGGCCATTGTCAAGAGGCTTTCGAGCTCATTAAGAAAAAATTGACTACTGCCCCCATCCTTCGATGTCCAAATTGGACTCTTCCTTTCCACATCCACACTGATGCATCTGACAAAGCTGTAGTGGCAGCATTAGGAAAATTAGAGGACAAAATCCCTTATCCCATTTATTTCATTAGTAAGAAGTTGTCCAAGGTTGAACTAAATTATATTGTTACTGAGAAGGAGATGTTAGCCATTTGCCATGCTTTGAAAAAGTTCAAGCATTATGTAACTAGATATCAGACCTTTGTTCACACTGACCATGAAACCATCAAGTATTTAATGAAAAAACCAGATGTTAATGTTAGAATAATTGGATGGTTGTTACTTTTGCAACAATTTGATTTGACTATTGTTGATAATCCTTGAAAGGAGAATGTTGTTGCAGATATTTTGTCCAAGTTACCTCTCCCTGTAGGTGAAGAAGGAATGGTGGATGACTAGCTTCCATATGAGAATCTCTTTGTTATATCAACACTCTCACCATGGTTTTCTGATATAGCCAACTACTTGGTTGCTGTGAGACTCCCTCCTAATTTTTCATTTAGGGAGAGGAGCAGAATCATCAGAAAAATCACCCCTTTCACATGGGTTGGGGGAAACCTTTTCAAGCTAGGCCCTGATCAAATCCTAAGGAGATGTGTGAGGGAGGAAGAATTTTTTGCTATCCCCTCTGAATGTCATGAAAACCAATGTGGAGGCCACTTTGCTACAAAGAGGTCTGCTTACAAAGTTTTGCAGGCAGGATACTATTGGCTTACCCTTCACTAAGATTCCAGAAGATACACCAGCAAGTGTGAACGTTGCCAAAGGATGGGGAAACCCATACAAATGGATGAGATGCCTTTGCACCCTTAGGTGGCTCTTGAGCCATTTGAAAAGTGGGGCATGGAATTTGTTGGACCTATTGATCCACCATCCAGACAAAAGAAGTATATCATAGTCTGCACTGATTATCTGACAAAGTGGGATGAAACAAAAGCAGTGAAGGTAGAAATCGACAAGAAAGTAGAAAAAATTATGAGATAGAATGTGTTTTACAAGTTTGGATACACCAGAGAAATAGTCACTGATCAGGGAGCACAATTCACCTCTCACCTCATTGAGAATATTTTGAGGAAGCACAAGATTAAACATATAAATTCTACTGCCTATCACCCTCGAGTGAATTGCTAAGTAGAAGTAACTAACAGATATTTAGAGAGCATCCTCACCAAGATTGTTAGCAATAGCAGAAAATATTTGTCAAATAGATTGGTAGAAGCTACTTGGGCCTACAACACTACTTGGAGGACAACGACAGGATTCAATCCTTATGAACTAGTTTATGGTAAGAAGCCTATACTTCCAGTCGAGTTTGAATTCAATACTTTAAGAATGGCAGATAATTAAATATATATCTATCAAATTCCCAAAAAGAGAGGTTGATGTAACTAAATGGATTGGATGAGTTCAGAATGCAGGCACTTATTCACATGGAAGGTAGTTCAGCTGCAAAGGAAGTTATGGCATGACAAGAACAACAAAGAAAATACCTTCCAAGAATGATATTGGGTGTTGTTGTATGATTCAAGGTTTAAATATTTCAAAGGCAAGATGATGACAAGATGGCTGGGAACTTACACAGTGGAAAAATGCTTCGATAATGTCGTAGTTCAAATCAGAACCATAGATGAGGAAGGAATCCCCTTGCTTGTCAATGGTCACAGACTTAAAATTTACAAGAAGCCTTTGCTAAGGGCAGACTTCATAAATTCAATAAGCAGAGAAGTGTATGTGATGGGAAACTCCATAGTTTCCCACACCTTCAGAAAAATAAAGAGAAACAAAATAAATATCCATGGGTGAAAACCTCTTCGAGGCACCCAAGGCAAGCTTGTGGGTTGAAAACCTCAATGGAGGCAGCTCACTTTCTCTCAAAAGAAAAAAGGAAAAGAAAAATAAAAAGAGAATAAATATCCATGGGTGAAAACCTCTCTAAGGTTCCCAAGGAAAGTTTGTGGGTTGAAAACCTCCATTTCTTTCAAAAAAAAAAAAAAAAAAAAAAATATATATATATATATATATATACATCTGCATCTCTTTGTTTTCTGTGTTTTATTTTTTGCAAGTTATTAATGGTTTATGGAAACACAGGGAAGCATTCATCTTCTTTTCCCTTCTTCTATTTTACCATCCATCCCATCATTCACTCCATTCATTTTCATAACACTACAAGGAAAAGACCCTCTAGCGGATGTTTTTGAGGAAACCCTTATAAAAATACCCCAAACATCTATTTCTAGCAGAGGTTACTGTAGAAATTATATAACTGATATGTTATACATCCAAGATTATCTTGATCACGCACTATTTGACTTCATGCACAATACAGAACCTCTTCTACTATTGATCATTACTTGCGGAAATAAAATCAATTGCATGCACACATTAAAACCATAAAAATTCACACATATGAACACAGTAATTTATGGGAAAGCTTAAAGCTGAAAACCCCCAACTATATATATATATTATATGTCATAGAGATCATGTAACAATCATCATACAAAGCTCCTCACAAGCTCTCAGTACAATCTCCAATTGCTACACACTAATCAGGTCTGATCTAGCAAATCTCATGCTCCAATCTCTGCCACCTGCTAGCCTGCCTCTACTGCGAAATCACTACTGAAGAATGGATCTGAATGAACTCGAATTGGTCCAGCCTTAGTCACACAATCCTCATTGGCATCTCCAACCACTGTGTGTTGCAAATCATGCAACACTATAGTCACAACTGATAGTCACACTGCTCTTTCACCTACCTCTTCACTGGTCTCCACTGAAACTATCCATGCACTATAGTTAACTGATGTATTCTTTAGTTGATTAATGAGTTAATAATTAGTGAATTAATTAATAATTAATTCACACCACTCTCACTAGTGTATCAATCAGTTAGACTAGATACAACTAGCTCAACTGTGTCTAACTGAGTTAAACTGAACACAACTCCACCAACTACTTCTCCAACTCAACTAAACTCTGTCACATGAGTTCTAACCGAAGTCTCCATCCAATAGCTCCACTTAACCCTCAAGAATAGTGTAATTTCTTCTGTCAGCTGCTATGCCACATCTGTGCACTTAACTGAAGTGCTCCAAGAGAATAAGATAATGTTTAGAGTCCAAATATTATTAAGAGCTAATAATATTTGACATATCTATTTTTAGACTGGCAATCTAAAAATAGATTCCTCCCAATATGTCTAAAAATAGAAGTCCATCTATTTTTCCAACTTGACCAACCATCCACAAATAGCATCCTGCAACTCATAGAATATGATCGACATGTCTAAAAATAAACATAGTCTAAAAATAGACTTGCGCCAAAAATAGCCTGTGGGCCCACTTAGTGAAGGCGACTCTTTTCACTAAGCTCATCATCTTGTTGCAATCTCAACACTCCCTCTCAACAAGATAGGGATTATCTGCCACCCCGATCCTGCCCCTGTGGTATTCGAATTTGCTCCTAGTGAGCGCCTTCATCAAGATATCAGCATCCTGATCCTCCGTAGGAATGTAAGAAAGTAACATGATCTTCCGCTGAACACAATCTCTGATATGATGATACCGGATGTCAATGTGTTTAGATCTATCATGAAATATTGGATTAACCAAGAGTTTGATGCAACTATGATTATCACAATATATCACAGTAGGATCTAAGTGTGAACCGAACAACCCGACCAGGATCTTCCTCCTCCATATAGCCTCGCATGCAGCCAAACTTGCTGCCATGTACTCGACCTCTGCTAAACTGAGTGCCACGGATCTCTGCTTCCTGTTGCACCAAGAAAATTTTGTCAACCCGATACTGAAAATCCCTCTAGATGTGCTCTTTCTGTCCATTGGGCTCCTTGCCCAATCTGCATCCGTGAAGCCACACAACTTCACCTCATCCGGCTATCTATACCATAATCCATATCCCGATGTGCCTCTGAGATATCTCAATACATGCTTGCCTGCCTTAAAAAAGAGCTTGGTAGGCTTAACCATAGATTGTGAAAGCTAGTTAACAATATAGCATATGTCAGGTCATGTATTGACTAGATACATAAGCGACCCCAGCAACTCTCGGTAAACAGTGGCATCCACTACCTCTGCCGATGTAACATTCTCTTTCCTCCATCCACCAGGAAGAGGAGTGTCGATAGGCTTGCAGCCTTGCATGTTGAACTTCTCCAGTATCTCTCAGGCATATTTGCCTTGAGACACAAACAATCCATCACTGCACTGCCAAATTTCCAATCCCAGGAAATAATGAAGGAGGCCTAAGTCCTTCATCTCAAACTCTTTTGCAAGATAAACCTTGCATGAGAGTATCAATTGTTCATCACTGGTCAGTATCAAATCATCTACATAAAGTACAAGGATCAGCAACTTACCCTCAACCACTATCTGGTACAGGTTGGGATACGCCTCGCTCTTAGTAAAACCAAGTTCGGTGAAATAACTGTCAATTCGTGTGTACCAAGCACGAGGTTCTTGTTTCAACCCATACAGCGCTCTTTTGAGCCCGCACACATGCGACTCGCTGTTGAAGATCTCGAAACCTTTGGGCTGCTCTATGTACACCTCCTCCTTAATCACTCCATTGAGGAACACAGTCTTCACATCCATCTGATGAATGTGCCACCCCATCTGTGCTGAGAGAGCAAGAATCATTTGTATGGAAGAATACCTTGCGACAGGTGCAAAGTTTTCCTCATAATCGATCCCCTCAATCTGTGAGAAGCCTCGGGAAAAAAATATTGCCTTGTACTTCTCGATGCCCCCATCAGCTGCTTGCTTCACTTTGTAGATCCATCTCGAACCTACCACTGATTTCCCTTCCGGCCTTGGGACAATCTCCCATGCACTGTTTCTGAAAATCGAATCATACTCTTCCACCATGGCATCTACCCATGCAGGGTCCTCCACAGCTTCCTCGAAAGAGGATGGCTCTGTCATGATACACTTGCTCATCAGAGCCATGTATCCAATATATCGGTTAGGTGACTGTCTCTGTCTGCGCTGTGATGTAGGTGCTCCTACAATATTCTCTGCATCAAGAATCAGTCGCTTAGCTTCTGTAGTGCGCTTCCGCCCTCTGATGGTTGGCATTGCATGAGTGGTTTCTTCCACTCCATGAACCTCCTCTTGTGGCTGATCCACATCCTGAGGCTCATCCTTAGGAACTAATAGCTCCTCATCTGCATGCAAGTGTGGCTCCCTCTCAAGCGAACACTTCATGGCTTTCTCCTCATGAAATTTGATATCTCGTCGCACAACGGTCTTCCGACTGTCTGGAAAATACACATGATAGTTGTGGGGTGTATCAGTTTACGCCATAAATATCCCAACCTCTGCAGTCGACTCTAGATTCTTCCTAGCATCCTTCATCACATGAATGTAAACAGGTGAGCCAAAAATCTTCAAATGAGAAATATCAGGCTTCTTACCAGAAAACACCTCCTCGGGTGTACTCATGCCAAGTATCCTATGAGGACAAAGATTTTGCACATAAACCGTAGTATTACATGCCTCAGCCCACAAGTGTATGGGAAGGCCCTGATCATGCAACATCGGTCATGCAACACCCACAATCATCTTTTTCTTTCGCTCAACAACCCCATTCTGCTGTGGGTTATGAGGCACTATGAGCTCTTTTCGAATTCCTTCTGCGCTGCCAAAGTCCTTGAATTAGCCAGAGATGAATTCACCACCATTGTTTCTCCTAAGAGCCTTCACCTACTTCCCTGATTCTTTCTCAACCAGTGCCTTGAACTCACAGAACTTTGAGTATGTCTCGCTCTTCTTCTGCATGAAGAAGATCCAGCACTTACGAGAAAAATCATCAACAAAGATCACATAATACCTGTGCTTTGATGTCGAAGCTACTGAGAAAGGTCCACACACGTCTGTGTGAATTCTCTCAAGGATCATCGTGGTGCGACTATCCTTCTCATGAAAGGTGGCTTTCACAAATTTTCCCAAAATACATCCCTTGCACTGATATGACTGTGCAAGTTTAACTTTGGGAAGCCCGGTAGAAATCTGCTGCAAAATTTTCAAAGCACCATGGTGAAGATGGCCCAATCTCCTGTGCCATAGCTCGCCCTCATCCCGGCTCACCACTCCTTCTGCCTTGCCTGCAATTGCTGCGTAGCCATCTACCTGCAATTGATAAAGGTTCTTAACTCAAACCCCTATCCTCCGGGTTTCACCAGTTGCCTTACTGCGCAGGAAAGCCTTTCCCTCGCTAAAGACAACATCATATCCCTTGTCTTCCAACATGGCCACCGAGATCATATTCTTCTTCAATCCTGGAACATGCATGAAATCCTTCAATATGAAAGGTTTACAAAACTCCCTCTCAAAGGAAATGGTCCCGATACGAGTCGCACTGTATCTACCATCATCGCCCATCCTTATGTGCACTCCAAGATCCTTCTGATCCAGATCACTGAACAAATATTTGTCTCCGGTCATATGAAAAGACACATCACTGTCAAGAAACCACACTGATCCGTTCACACTTGAGACCAAGCATGCGATCAGTGAAAAATCCAGCTCAAACTGCAAGGCTAAGGCCTTTCCAGCTGCAGATCCAACAACCTTCTTATTTTTCTTCTTCTGTGGACAATTAGTGGCGTAATGTCCGTGTTGGTGACAGTGAAAGAACTTCACCTTGGACATTTCCTGCTTCTTGCCTTTCGCACCGGATTGAGAAGCATTGTTCTTGCTCTTCCCCTTCCTTGCTTTAGCAGCCAAAGCACAATTTTCGTCATCTACATTCTTCGATGAAGATCTGTCCCTGGTACTCCGCCTTATCTCCTCTTGCACAAGATCCGACCAAAGTCACTCCCATCCTGGCAGTTTCTCCTGACCATTGAAAGAGTCCTAATAGGAATGCAAACTCTTCAAAAGCCCAAGGAGAGCCAAGCTCACCAAGTCCTTTTCATCTACAGTAACCCCCACACTTCCCAGCTCATCCCTGCACTGGACAAACTTCGTGAGGTACTTGGGTATACTATCGCCTTTCTCCATTTTTATGTTCCTGAGTTTATCCTTGAGCGCCAAATTCCTCTGGTCGCTCTTGGTTTGGAACAAGTCTATCAAATCTTTCCACATCAAGAATGGAGAAGCTTTACCATGAAGGCTGGAAACTATGTGATCCTTCACACCTTCCAACAGAATCCTTTGACATTTTTCTGTCTTCTTTTGCCATGCGTCAAGTGCGACAGCATCGCTAGAAGCAGTTTTTGGAATTTCTGCATCTATGAACTCCTTCAACCCATTGTCCTCCAACACCGCCTCCATCCTGTCCTTCCATGTAATATAATTTGAGCTGCCATCAAGGGCATACTCCAATTGCAATCCATTGAAAGACATCTCAACTTTGACACCAAGAAAACACTGCTGCAAATTCGAATTCCACCAACACAAAACTCAACCGCTTCAATGTTTTGCAATTGTTCCAATGATCAATATCGCTCTGATACCATGCATAAATTATATAACTGATATGTTATACATTCAATATTCTCTTGATCACACACTATTTGACTTCATGCACAATACATAACCTCTTCTACTATTGATCATTACTTGCGGAAATAAAATCAATTGCATGCACACATTAAAACCATAAAAATTCACACATATGAACACAATAATTTATGGGAAAGCTTAAAGCTGAAAACCCCCAACTATATATATATATTATATGTCATAGAGATCATGTAACAATCATCATACAAAACTCCTCACAAGCTCTCAGTACAATCTCAAATTTCTACACACTAATCAGGTCCGATCTAGCAAATCTCATGCTCCAATCTCTGCCACCTGCTAGCCTGCCTCTACTACGCAATCACTGCTGAAGAATGGCTCTGAATGAAATCAAATTGGTCCAGCCTTTCTCACACAATCCTCATTGGCATCTCCAACCACTGTGTGTTGCAAATCATGCAACACTATAGTCACAACTAATAGTCACACTGCTCTTTCACCTACCTCTTCACTGGTCTCCACTGAAACTGTCCATGTACTGTAGTTAACTGATGTATTATTTAGTTGATTAATGATTTAATAATTAGTGAATTAATTAATAATTAATTCACACCAATCTCACTAGTGTATCAATTAGTTAGACTAGATACAACTAATTCAACTATGTTTAACTAAGTTAAACTGAACACAACTTCACCAACTACCTCAATAACTCCACCAAACTCTGTCACATGAGTTCTAACTGAAGTCTCCATGCAATAGCTCCAATTAACCCTCAGGAATAGCATAATTCCTTCTGTCATCTCCTGTGCCACATCTGTGCACTTAACTGAAGTGATCCAAGAGAATAAGATAATGTTTATAGTCCAAATATTATTAAGAGCTAATAATATTCAACATATCTATTTTTAGACTGGAAATTTAAAAATAGATTCCACCCAATATGTCTAAAAATAGAAGTCTATCTATCTTTCCAACTTGACCAACCATCCACAAATAGCATCCTGCAACTCATAGAATATGATTGACATGTCTAAAAATAGACTTGCGCCAAAAATAGCCTATGGGCCCACTTAGTGAAGGCAACTCTTTTCACTAAGCTCATCATCTTGTTGCAATCTCAACAGTTACTAGAGGAGGTTGGCGGGCAGAGGTTTTTGCGGATGTTTTTCATCCGGTGCATTAATCATTCTAAACCGCACTTGTGCGTTCAACAAGAGAAAGCACTGGTGCACACAAAACATTGGCACACCAGACACGTGCACTCCTTACAGACCCGCTTGGTGCATATTATTACTGTAGCGCACCGGTGCTTTACAAATATTATGCACCGGTGCATCATAAAACCTCGCACCAAAACAGAAACCGCCCGGTCCGGTTGTAAGCAACTGCACCGGTGCGCCTATAAAACATCGCGCACCAGAACAGGGTTAAATAAAAAAACAATTACAGCCAAAAAACTACATTTTCACTTTTCTCAGTGCTCTAGAGCTCTCAAGCATCGATGCAATTTATCCTTGTCTGAGCCGCCCTGACATCGGTGCTCCCATTGCACGCATTGCATCCACTACTACTATGCATTGCCCACCAATCTCCAGCTTGAATATTGCAAAACGGTGGGTAAATTTTCTTTTGCAAATTCTACAGCCAATATGCCTCCTCGACGATCAAATGTACAGGTATTTTTGTTGTTTTCCCATAATTAAGCCTTTTAGAGGAATTTAAAATTACCTTAAAATTAACCATTTAAAAGAAAAAAAATTGTCGCGCCGTGCGCTCGAGCCATTCGTCTCACACTGGTTCACGGTGCTGCCTGTAAATTTACAGGCAACACCGCAACCGGTGCTAACAGTATTCGCACCGATTCCATGGTGGTACCGAAAGGCGCACTGTGTTATTTTAAAATTTTTAAAAAAGTGCGGTGCGGTCAGTTACCCAATGGCACTATTGACCATGTGGAATAGCAACAATGTGGTGTGTTGACTTAAATATCCGCCTCGGGGTAGGTATTTTTGTCAGTGCACTGCATTCCGCATTTCTAAAATACTGCACCATTGACTATGTAATAATTTCAGGAGGTTGGTGCGCTGACCGAACTATACGCCCTGGGGCATAGAGTTCAGTCAACACATCGCACTCCTAACACCGTACATAGTTAACGATGCACTGAAAATTTTCAGGTGCACCACCGCCGGTGCATTGAATATTATTTGGTGCATCGACATTGGTGCACGACAAAAAAAGACACACTGGAATTGGTGCATGCCTGTTTTTTGTGGCGCATCGATTGTTTTGTTTTTTTTCATAAAAATTATATATATATATATATATATATATATATATATTCCTAAATACATGTCTCCTTTAATAAAAAAAAATTGTATTTAATATGTCAATCATTTAGAGACGTGAAAGGAGAGAAGAGGGGGGACAACAACAACAACAGGTGGACTAGTATAACATGGTTCGCTTGTGGGAGGCATGAGAGAGGGAGAGAGATGCGTACACTCACCCTATTATAATAGCTACCCAGGGGCTCCTAAGGCAGGTAGGCCTCCTCAAGTTCTATGAGGAGGCTACTTCCCTAAAGGGCCATGGTCTATTTTTGAGACATCTTATCCGCAGGTGGAATGCCCACCTATAAGATTTTCAGGTTGGTCCTAGCTAGTGGTACACGCCCACTAAGGAGGACATATATTTCATTACAGGGCTATCGAGGAGAGGGGTGGATTTTCCCTCATTCCCATAGGTTCTATTTGGCTATGCAATAGGGAGTCAGTTGGTGTACTCCCAGAGATACATTAGCACAGGTATATTGTCTCCTTTAGATTTTCAGGTCTCCGGAGGTCAGTTACATATTGGCGCATTCAGCAGTTAGGAGGTGAGGTGCCTCTCACTTCCGATTTCTACCATTTCGCACAACACTAGTGACATGAAATGCATTAGTTGCTTGATTCTATATTATGTTGATTCTTTAGTACAGGAGCCACAACTGGGCAGGAGGTCTGCCATTTTTTTGTGGCAGTTTTGTACAACCTTAGATAGATGTCGTGCTCATGCACAAGGGAGGGTCAACTTCCCTTTTGATTCAGAGATTTTTTGTTTATTTTTTTTAGAGGTTTCCAGAGATGAGGCCTACTTTTGTTCAGCAGCCTCGTAGGCCGATGTTCAAGGCACGAATGCACATGTGGGGGCAGATGATGCCCAAGAGGGGCAAGACTATGTTTCTAGCGAGGATATCGCATGATGCACTGGAGTTGCTAGCCAATGTTAACGAGCATCCCTTCATTATGGTCCACTGTCCTTATGCTGGTTTATATTGGCAAGGGTGAGCCAACATCCTCTTCACAGATGATGAGCCGCCGGATGATAGAGGTAATATTACTGTTTCATTTAAATTTATTCTAACATGTTCTTTAACTTGTTTTTATTAAATTGTGTAATGAAATTGTCTAATTATTGTTGTGTACTTGTATATATTTTTCAGACATTGGGTATTTTGATGGCGAGAAAATGTCGACACCACCACATGATCCAGGTGTGGATCCTGATGATGATTATGGTATGCCAGATGCCAAGGATCATCAAGATGTCGGTGCAGAGAGAACTTCTCCTGCTAGTGTGCCTGTACCGCCTTTTCTAGGCGTGGTAGGATTGATAGCAGATACAGGATGGAGTTGGGCAACCAACTCACTACATTGATTGTTGAGGCATGCATCAAGCCCACTACTATGAGAGACATACATGCTGATGGTAGGTTGTTACATATGTGGAGAGGCATGCTGCATGACATGTGCAACTTGATGTAGCATTTTGTAGGAACTATGACCTTAGTTACGCGGTTGAGGAGGACCGTTGCACGTTATAGGCGTGGTCAAGACACAACACATGATCGACAGTTTGCGAGCAGTGACGCATCATCTGATGATCATTAACCTCACATCGCAGTGACGCATCATCTGATGATCATTAACCTCACATCGCACTAGATGAGAAACCTCCACTAGCATTGAGCAGTAGTCATCATGGAGAGCAGGCTGGACCATCAGAAACATCTAGTCAGCAGCCTGCAACATCCAGCAGTACTCATGATCATGAGCAGGCTAGACCATCGACCGTCAAGGCTGCACCATTGACTGAGCAAGCCTCGACTAATACTGCTATTAATGATGTACCACCAGCTGATCCATGACATTTATATTATAGTTGTATATTTTTGACATTATTCAGTTATATATATATATATGGTCCATGTATTTTATGTTCATGTTGCAGTTGTACTTAATTTACATGTTGGTGATCATCATGATGTGTATATTGTTAGGTTATGTTAGATATGTTCATTTAATGTGCAACTTGCAGATAGATGTGTATGTGACAAACATTATTTGACATGAGATGTATATTTGATGTTTGTGTTGTGATGATCTTATACAATGCTAATTCTGTTATGTTAGATGATCATGATCACGATGATGTTAGCGAATTTGAATGTGTTTTTTAGTCGAATACGATGTTTGTACGATGGTTATCATGATCGTGATGTTTATTAACTAATTTAATATTAAATGACCTCATATTTATGAAATATTATGTCATGATTGTAATTGTAATTTTAATTTTAATTGTATGTAAAATTGTAAATAATTGTAAAATAATAAATCTAGAATAATATGAATTTTTGTAACATAATAAAGTTTAGAAAATAATGCAAATAAATTCATGTACTTTATAATTATCATTATTTTATTATGATCTTACATGCCAAAAAAAAAAAACTTTATATAGTATGCCATTTTTATCGAGATCAACACAATTGCAAATTATCAAGTGAAATATTGATTTTAACATTAATTCAAAATACATATTATAATTTTTCGAAAAAAATGGCCTTATAAGGTATAAGGTAATTAAGTCCTCTTCTTTATAAAAAACCATCTTAAAAGGTATAAATATTGATGAATTAATAACACATGTACCATTTCACATGTACTAATTCCATTGAACATATTTTAGAAGAATTCAAGTATATTACCACTATGTTGCCTCTTATGGATGCTAATTCCATGAACATATTTTATAAGAATTCGAGTGTCAAGAATGCAATAAAAAATAAATAAATAAATTGGACTATTTTGCATTTTATTAAAAGGTTTTTGAGATTTTTTGTGATGTTTATGTGTTCATGGGACAGTCGACAGTACTGCCCCTGCCGTATTGGTATTTTAGTTGATTTTTTCTAGCAGCGATATGATCGAATCATGTAGCTATGCATTTAACAAAGAACCCATATATCTTGGGAATATGATTGAAGATTTTTGTAATATACTTGAGCACTATTCCATTTCTTCACCATATTAGCACAAAATAGAAAGAATAATTACTTTCACCATAATAACACACAACTTTCAAAAAAGAAAACACTATATTCTGTGTTTTGAGGCATTTTACGCAAACGATAGGCATTTCTATGGAGTTTTATCCATATTCTGCAATTTAATGAGGGTTGGAGGAAGCTTACAATCATTTATCTATTAGTAACTGCACCCTTCGGTAGAACCAAAAAAAATTCATGCAGATTCCTCTGAGCGAAGTGGACTGGCCATAATCAATTCCTTCGAGACCTCAATAGAAGAAATAAATATGCATGTCAGAGGCTCCTGTTGGCACCTTTTCTTGTTGTAGGTTGTGGAAAGGTTCAAGTTTCTTTTTATGAAAGAAGAAGATGTGTAGTTTTGAAAATAAATGGCCCAAATATTTTCATAGCAAAATGTACATTTCCAACATGTCTAAAAACTAAAATATCTTCAACTTTAATAAATTGTTCATAAAGAAAACTTTCCCAACCATTTGTGAAAACTGCCCACGTCTTAGCATAGCACAGGTTCACATGCCACAATTGGCCACTTAGGCCATGTAGTATTGCATCTTCACATGCCCCACATTGCATTCTCTCCACATAATCGGTGGGGACCTCCTGCAATAAACAAAATGCATTGGAAGAATAGTTATTTCCATAAATAATTTATCCAATTATAATTCTAATTCTAATTCTCAAGAATAAACAAAATTATAATTCTAATTGCATATTTCCATCAAGAATAAACAAAATTCTAATTCTCAATTTCTATGGTTGGAGTTCACTAAATGAAAGGTGCACCTGCAGTAATTTAAGGTCTTAACCAAAGTAAATAGGTGTCAATGTACATATAACTGCACCAGTGTCATGTTACCAATGGACGCACCGGTGATGAATAACCGCAAAAAAAAAAAAAAAAAAAAAAAAAAGAAGAAGTGCAAATCTATTTTCTTTAAGTGAAAAAAAAGCAGTAAATTGAAAAATGGGCGGCAAAATATTTCAAAAATCTAATTTCATAAAATAATTCTTTAATTACTAAACAATTTTCATCATTTCACTATTTTTGCAAAATTTTCAGCCAGAGATTTGCCGGAGATGTACTTGGAGCAAGAGAGCATGGGAGCACTGTGGAGCAGCGAAATATATTCAAACATAAGTATTCAGACAATCAAAATTCCAAACATTTGGTGATTCAAACCCTGTAGCATAGAATTTCAATCGATCTCATGATTAAATTTGATTAATTTTTATTTTTATTTTTATTTTTTTCTGCAGTTTTTTTACGAAGTAAGAAAAAAATTTCAATTTTTTTTTCATTTTCAGAAACAAAAAGAAAAAATCCATTTTTACCCTAAACCCTTCATTCTTTTTTTTTTCTACCCTTTCTTCTCCCTGTTTTTGTGATTTCAAAATTAGGGCTTTTCATTTTAGATTGAAATCCAACCCACAAGACAACTTTCATAGTTGGATCCCAATCCATGTCGGCCCTTACGTGAATTTTTGAAAAAAAATATTTTTTTTTATCGGTGCACCCTGCGTAACATAGCGCCCGATGCACTGTATTATCCCAGCGCACTATGAAAGTACTGTGGAATAAAAATTTAAAAACAATTTTTTTGAATCACTGTGCTAGGTTACGCATTGGTGCACTAGGTTACACAGGGCACACAGATAACGTTCTATTTCATTATGGTGCACCGCGAACGTGCTGTTTCATAAAAAAATGTTTTATTGTGTTAATCAGTGCACCATGTAACATATAACGCACCACACTAGGTCTCCTAGTTGACAGAGAGCACTCTATCGTGGTCCCTTGTTTGCGCTGGGTGTTTATGCTACAAAAACTAACACTGGACGATTTTTATTATTTTCTTTGTTTTAATCAATGCGGTGGTTAAAATGTAATGCACTGGTTCTCCTTGTTGACATAGAGCACTATACGGTCTATTAAAATATTTGTGTGATGCGTTTATAAGACCCCCACTTACCGAAGTCGGTGCGTACAACATGAATGGCACACCGGTTTCTTGAGAGGGATTTTTTTTTACCTGAAAAGTTGAAAATTTATTTATAAATATATTAATGAATGATATGGTACAGGTTTCATATTGATAAAGAAATGACTGACAAGAGATTAAGTGACAAAAATACTATAACACATCAAGAAAAGAAAAAAAGGAAAGTTCTTTGTGTTAGCTCCTCATAATTTGCTAGATTGATTGAGATCCAAATGGATAGGGTAACATCAAACCAAGCTTTGGAATCCAAGGACCTAGCCTTCCTGGATTCGGAGAGCGATCTCTCTAGTAGGTGCAAATATGTGAAACTTCTTTGCTAATTAGGATTGATTTTAGGCTAGATGTTAAGTGCAGGGTATTTTGATTGTTTTTGTTTGGGTATGATGCTCAGATGGATTTATATAGAAAACATGGAAGATTTTTAAGTCATTGGGAAATGGAGTCTAACAAGGTCATGATAAGCTCATCAATGGTTTCAAGAGCATTTGCAGGGCAATTTTGATTTGGTTGGTGGATCTTTAAGGTTGTGAAGATTTATGAGGTGAACATTAAGCTTGAGAATAAAAGCTAGTGAAGGGAAGAACTAAATCCTTAATAAATTTTTAGACTAAGGGAGTTAGAAAATCATAAGCATGGAAAGAGAATCAAAGGCATAAGTGAAACCTAATCCTTTTTATTTCAACCTGAACACAAATGATTATCCAAGACAAACATTAAAATGAGATTATGGAAAGGAAAGAAACTTATTTAAATTTCATAGGTTTCATTATCAAGAGCAGAAAAACATTTAAGATGCACAAGTAGTTATAACCACAAAAGAAGAGAAAACTCTGAACATCTAAAGTTACAACTGTGAAGTTTCTTTGAAACAAATTCAGCTAAGTAAAGGAAAAGAGCATGATTCAAACAAACTTCTTTGATAAACCTAGGTAAAGCTGCTTTAAAGAATTGATTCCAAAACAGAGTATTTCAGTAGCAAGAATATGCAAGACTAGCCATAAATCATACTTGACATTAACTAATCTAAACCATTCAAGAAATGGATAAGCTAATAACTTCTTAGAGAGCAAGAGATGGATTCCCTAATATATCTCAACAAAAGAAAACGTTAAGGCAGTGAAGGACAAACAGAAGTAAGGTGCCATCAAGAAACATTTCTTAATATAATTTTTTGTCCTACTGCAACATAGCAAGATGGAAAACATAATGGAAAACTAGAAAACATGAAAATAAGAAACACTTCACCATCAACCAAGCTTATGGATCCTGCAAACAGTCTCTCTCCATCAACAAGCAAACCAGGGCATGCATGAGCTCCAAGACATCAAATTTCCATAAAAAAAATCCAAGTGACTATGTATTTGCTTCAGCATAAGTCATCAAAATACAAAAAAATACACAAGACCCTCATTCTCTATTTATGGAGCAAATGAGGAGGTGGAAACCCTAAGAGGCTTCCATAAACCCTAATTTAGCCATAAATGTCATAAATGTGCTTAATGACCATGCAAGGCCCAAGACACATAAGAGATAAGATAATAAATGAAAAATATCAAAACATAACTCCCAAATCAAATCAGGAGTGATTTGCCCAAGAAAATACTAAAAGACCAATTTGCCATTAATTAGTATATTTTGTTGACTTTTTGGCCAAAAGCTGTCTCTATGTGTATCTCCATATCAGCAGAAAATGGGGTCTGTTGTAGCTGAGTTTTGGACCCCTTCCCGGCATTGGATTTGGCCCCGTGATGGCTCGTTGGAAAGCTTGAAGAGGCTAATTTCCATAAGTTCTTGATTTGTGCTGAATGGATGCCATTTACCTATTCAAAAATCCAATCTCCCATGACTGATCAGCACGCCGCACTAGGCCTAAAAAGGAGGCAGAAATGTCATTTTTGACGTGTGTTTTGACCTTTTGAGGGGGAAAAAATTCTCCAATTGACCTGAAATTTTGTGGGTAGACTGCTGGTGACATGAAAAACCCAAAAATGTAAAATTTAGTAGCTTAGGATGCCCCAAAAAATATTTTAGCGCCTAGGATGCTGCACTCCTAGGGGCCAAAATTTGAAAAAAACAAAAAGTTTCCGAATTTTCTTCAAAATTGGTGTGTAGACCCCTCAAGGGGTTTTAGACACCTTCTGAGAAGCATCAACCAAGATCCTGAGGCTGTCATGCACTTTGGGCCTTTTTAGCTCTTCTAGCTCCAGGAGGGCTTACTTCAATTTGGCATTAGCAAGCATGCTCTTCCTTGCATAGCGTTTGACCATTTTTTTCTGCAAGGAAAGGCCCCTCTTCACCTCTTTGAAATTTTTGTGCTC
Organism: Pinus albicaulis; assembly: GCA_034641835.2. Classification (NCBI taxonomy): domain Eukaryota; kingdom Viridiplantae; phylum Streptophyta; class Pinopsida; order Pinales; family Pinaceae; genus Pinus; species Pinus albicaulis. The sequence continues at coordinate 1,297,337,218 of CM076579.1, forward strand.
CTGTTTATAATAGTAGATGACCATTTGTGCCCTTTCAAAGTCCTTTTCCCATTCTTGAAGCTGGGCATATTTTTCTAAGAGGAGCAATTTTGTACTCATCCCTTGGTCCTCATTATCACTGTCTAGATCAACAAAGAGAGGCCCTTGAGAAGCCTTTTTGATCCTTTTTCTCCTCCTGACTGGTGCCTTTTGCTCAACACTCTTCATTTTTTCTTTGCCTTTGTCGGATGCTTTGGTATTTTGTGAGGAGATGGCCCTTTTCCTTTTAGAGGCAACAAACACACCCCTTTTCCCTCTGTGATAAGTGCATGAGAGAGGGAAAATAATGGGAGTCTCAAAGGAAATGTTGTCACCATCTTGTCCTTCAATATGCTCTACATTTTCTCTACCTTCCTCACTCTGATTTTCTTTTTCTTCTACGGACTGATTTTTTTCAAGACAGTCATGACAGTTGTCATGACTGTCATGACTCTTTCTTGGACTATCTTGGGCACTTAGATAGTTTTCTTCCTCATCTGGTTGTTCTCCCTCTTCATTGTCCTCTTATTCACTGTTTTCTTCTTCATTGTTTTCCTCTTCCTCATCATTGTTATCCTCTTCCTCATCATCATGTTCACTGCTTTCATCCTTGTGGCTAATTTCACTGAGGTTATATTTGTGGCTGCCATTACTAGTTTCATCTGTGTTTTCTCCTTCATTATCTTGCTGTTCTTGCCCATTGTTGCTTTCTTCTTGGCCACCTTCCTCTCCTTCATTTTCTTATTCATCTACGTCATCTTCCTTTTCAATGCTTTCCTCATGATCATCACTGCTTTCTTCATGATCATGGATGCTTTCTTCATGGCCACCACTGCTTTCTTCATGGCTACTTCCCTCCTCTTCATCATTCTCTTCATTTTCATCATCTTCTTCTTCACTGCTCTCTCCTTGTCCATCATTATCTGTCTCATCTTCCTCCTAACTATTGCCTCCTATTTGTTCTTCACTAGGGCTACTATCAGCCCCTTCACTTGGTAATTTATGGGAGGAGGTAATAGGTGAAATTATTTGTGGAGAAGGCATATGGGGAGATGATGGATGTGTGGAGGTAGATGTTTGTGAAGTGGAAGGAAAGTTTTTGATCCTTTTCTCCTCCTGACTAGTGCCTTTTTCTCAACACTCTTCATTTTTTCTTTGCCTTTGTCCAATGCTTTGGTATTTTGTGAGGAGATGGCCCTTTACCTTTTAGAGGCAGAAAACACACCCCTTTTCCCTCTATGATAAATGCATGAGAGAGGGAAATAATGGGAGTCTCAAAGGCAATGTTGTCATCATTTTTTCCTTCAATCCGCTCTACATTTTCTATACCTTCCTCACTATGATTCTCTTTTTCTTCTACGGACTGATTTTTGTCATGACTGTCATGACTCTTTCTTGGACTGTCTTGGGCACTTAGATAGTTGTCTTCCTCATCTGGTTGTTCTCCCTCTTCACTATTTTCCTCTTCCTCATCATTTTTATCCTCTTCCTCATCATCATGTTCACTGCTTTCATCCTTGTGGCTGCTTTCACTGAGGTTATCTTTGTGGCTTCCATTGCTAGTTTCATCTATGTTTTCTCCTTAATTATCTTGATACTCTTGGCCATTTTTTCTTTCTTCTTGGCCACCTTCCTCTCCTTCATTTTCTTCTTCATCTACATCATCTTCCTTTTCAATTATTTCCTCATGATCATCATTTATTTCTTCATGATCATGGCTACTTCCCTCCTCTTCATCATTTTCTTCATTTTCATCATCTTCTTCTTCACTGCTCTCTCATTGTCCATCATTATCTGTCTCATCTTCCTCCTGACTATTTCCTACTATTTGCTCTTCACTAGGCCTACTATCAGCTCCTTCACTTGGTAATTTAGGGGAGGAGGTAATAGGTGAAATTATTTGTGGAGAAGGCATATGGGGAGATGATGGATGTTTGGAGGTAGATGGTTGTGAAGTGGAAGGCAATTTATATTGGATGAAGCCCCAGGGGTCTACAAACACATCATGTGAGATGAAGGTCTCCCAATATATACCTTGTATCTCTAGCTAATATAGGACAATCATCTTGATCAGGGAGTGATGAAAGAGGCTAGGCATTTGGTGGTCATAGCTTTTCCTCTTGACAGCGGAGGCCATTTTATCAATACTCTGGAAAAGGTAATAAGGTAGGTTTATCATCTTGACTTTGGTAAAATGCATCAACAACTTGACATGATATGAGTAGAGCCGAGAGTATCTTCCCTCACATGTGAAAAAACTGATAATCTGCCTCATTAATGCTGCATACCTCTCTAGCAAATGAGAAAAAGGGAAAATAGATTTACAATGTTGCTGATAGGTGGGTTTCAAATAAGGCCCATAATAACCCAAATCCAACTTCCTTTGTTTGAACCAAAACTCACCAATGTATGGTATACTTGTTGCCTTGGAAATGATTTCAGATGAAAGCTCAAATTGGACCCCTGCTAGATTAACTTGGTGGTTTTGTAGGCTACAGGCAAATAATCTAGTCAAGTTCAGATGACTGTTGACTTGCTTGACCTTCTCACAAAAATTGTAGCACCCTACATCCTGGAAACATGAAAGGATCATAGGAGAGGAAGTGATTGGAGTGGTGTCTAGGGGCTCAAATATTTTAGCTTTTCCTCCATGATGTTTTGGCTTGGTGGCAGTGTGACTCTCATCACCACTGGTGTGACTGTCTCCCTCTGACATGATGGCTGGTCCAAAATAGTAGAAGAAACCTAGGGCTTTTATTGAGGGTTTTTGGAGTGAAAAAAGTGGTGTAGGTCTACTCTTTGAAAAAAAGGAAAGCTAAGGTGAAGACAACTTTCAAAACTTGTTCTTGGTGGTGGAGGTCAGACTTATAGCTACTCAGTCCTTTCTTTGCACTCAAGACCAAAATTTCTTCCAATCCTAGCTCAAAGACATAAAAATTTATTTTTGCATAATCTAGGGTTTGGTCAAATTTTGACTATGGATGACCTCTTTGATTTTAGGAAAATAATGCTTGGGAGGAGAAAAAGGGGTTTTACCAACCTTGTATTTAGCTTGCAGAATTTTAGAGGCCAAAAAAATGATTTTGAAGGTCTTTGGCAGGATCTGCAGAATGCTGCCAGGAGCGTAGCGCCTGTGCGTAGTGCTGGGCCAGTCGGGCTGTCGGAGCATAGCGTCGGGCGGTCTCCCGGGTGCCTGTGGTAGTTTCTGGGCCTGTGCGTAGCGCCAACCCAGGCGTGTAGCACCATGCTACAAGCGCATAGCACAATGTAATTTTACATTGCCTGGCTCGCCTCTATGCATAGAACTGGAGGCTAGGGGTGTAGCACTGTGCTCTGCGCATAGCGCCAGCCAATTTTCATAGTTTGCCCCAAAAAAAAAACTGCACTCTCCTCTAATGGTTTCCTTTCCTTGCAAAGTGGAAAATGGTGTGGGGGGTAATTTAGAAGGGGCCCTTTATAGCCTTTTTTGAAAATAAATTAAAAGGACAATCCCATCTTTGTAAAGTTCATGTTTCCCTCTATCCTTCCATGTGTCTTTTTATTGATATTTCATTGTGTGGAAAACTTTTTGGCACAGTTTTTGCAAATTTTTTACTTACGCTTTTATCATATTTTTGCAAGATAATCCCTTGTCAAGGATGCCCTTGTTGAGGTCTTCAACCGAGATGTAAATCACGGGAAAAAATGCTTCTTAAGCCATTTCTGTTAATGAATTATGTCCCATTTTGTCTAAGGAAAAAACTCTATTTTTTGCCTCTTTGGTGAGATGAGACTCTGCATACTTATACTCTTTATCCCTTTCCTTCAGTGCAGATGACCTAATGCTATCCATGGAAGTAACCTTGGGGAGATGACTTCTACCTTTGTGGTGTTTGTGGTGATTTTCTTGTTTGTCACCATTGTTTTGTGACTAATAAAAACACCCCTTTTCTCCTTGAACATAGGTCCTTTGATGATCAGTATTTTTACTAGTTTACCATAAAATCATGGTGTTTCTGTTTGTCTTAAGTTTACTGTGTCTCTTATCAAAAAATGGCTTTATGAACTCTTTCATAGGTACTTCCCTTTTTTTTCTATCTCTACTTCAGATTACTCTTCAAGGTATTTTTGCAGAAAGGTTTGGAGGTGATAGTTTATCCTTTGTATGTTTAGGTGCTGAAATAAGAGGTTTCTTTTGGAGGTCCCTTTGACATCCCCTCTGATGTTTATGGAAGAGAATTTTTATTCCATTACCTTGCCTTTTTTCTAACCTAATGTCCTTTTGACCACTCTTGCAGAGATGTGAGCAAAGAACAACTATCTCCTTGCAAGATTCATGTCTTTAGGAATAAAAAGTTCCTTAACTGATCTCTTTGGTGTATATAGGACTAGTGACTTGTCCCCTTATTTTGAATGTATTCCCTTTATATAGAATAAGAAGAAGAATTTTTAGGGCACCAAATCCATCCTATGACTTTGTGAAACCCTATGTGATCTAGTGGAGGCCTTCTTGGACTTGGTTTTTGGGCTGGGATCTAGACTTAGGGTTTACAAGGGTAAGACAGGATCTATGCCAAGCTTTGTGTATTCGTGGGCCTAAGATGCAACACACATACTTGAATATCTAAGGGGCTCTACAGAGACACCCAGTTTTTGAGAGTTGCTTAAAGGAGGCACAACAAAGCTGGTTTGTTTGGCAGGTTTAAGAGGTGGTGGGGAATTGTGTAGGCAAGCAAGAAAACAGAGGTTTTTGAGCCAAGGAGATAATTTAGGTTTAAAAATGAATGTCTTGAGCCCCTGATGGGTCTTCCGGGAGTAGTGGGCCAGTTATGACTATATAGGATAACAAAATAGTGAAAATTCTACCTTGAGGATAATGAAGGTAGTGAAATTTCTAGAACTCACAATGTTCTATAAACTTTGTTTCTAGAAATCGTGGGGAAATCATTTAGTCATCACCAAAGAAAAAATTTATTGATGACTAACAGTGGCTCCACTTGGGGAGGGTAGCTCCTTTTCAGGAGGTGTCCAGAACTTCAGATTTATGGCTTATGAAGACTAGTGCCTCATCCACTGGGCAGATTTTACCTCCTTCACTTGTTGATGCTTGCTTGAAGTTGTGATCTTAGAATCTGAAAAACATGATTAACATCAACATCATCTCTACCTACCCAACCTACTTACTTGACATTTTTTCTTCCTTGGGTGCACTTGAACTGGTAAACCCTTGACATTTTCTTCTTTTGAAAGCAAAACAAATTATCTACTTCTACTCTTATCACTTCTAAGAGTTCAGATTAGGCCAGTAAAACCTTCTTATTCTCTACCTAGACTACTCATTTTTCAAGATTGAGTTGTTTGACAAACCTTATTCACTAATCCTGAAAACAAAAATTGAAAAACATAGACAAATCAAAATTAAGTAGTCTGATTTGCTATGATCTATGGCATTATGTACAAGCTGCACATAGAATTTATTAGTAGAAAATTAAAACAAAATACTGAAGGCTTAAGATCTGAAAGCATAATAAACATCCTTCTTTCTTTCTTTGGCTCAGGTTTTAATATTTTTAGAGTCATTTTCCTTCTATCCTAATCTATTCTATTTGATAAGCCAAGATTATATGGTCTTTTGACAAGTTCTTTCTTTCATTATCCTATCAGAAAAATAAATTAAAACATGTTTCAGCCATGATTTAGATTGGGTAACTGAACAAGACTTCTATTTTTAGAAACAAGTAGTGGCATTTAGACTTGCACACTTTCAGCAACATTTTTATTATTATTATTTAGGTATGGGGCTGTACCTTTCTTTCAACTTCTGCCCTCTTTTTCCCTTTTCTATTTTTTAAGGTTTTTTTCTTTACATCCTTTCATCAAACAATGGTATGTACAATGAATGAGAAAAATAAACTAAGTTTCTTGACAAAAGTAATGTTTAAGCATCCTCCCATTTATAGGACCTCCAAACATTTCAGTTCCATCAAGTTCTTGCAAAAAGAAAGCATTGTTGCCTCTAGCTGACTGAATGATGTAAGGGCCTTTCCATAGATTTTCAAACTTACCATGTTTCCCTTGTCTTCCCTTCTTGAATCCCATTTCAGAACCATGTCTCCAATCTAGAAATCATTTTCTTTGTTTCTCCTATCAAATATTTTCTTGATATTGTCCTGAATAGCTTGTGTCCTTTTGTAAACTTCTTCCCTTTACTGCTGCAAATGAATGGTTTGGTTCAGCCTCCTCTACATGTCATTTTCTTCTGATTGTACTTCTTGAAGAAGCTTCATGACTAGAACTCCCAAAGATGTGGGGAAAACTACGTCCATGCCATACACTAGTTGATAGGGAGACATACCAATAGATTTATTGGTGGTTAGTCTATCAACCCATAGTGCATGCACTAGTTTGCTATGCCATGCTTTTTGATTTTGTTCTAAGAGCTTCTTAATGATGCTTACCAAGCTCTTGTTAGAGGACTCAGCTATTCCATTACCTCGTGGGTAGTAATTAGTGGAGTGACCTAGGGTGATGTGATATTTATAGAAAAATTCCACCATTTTCTTAGATGTAAAGGTAGCAACGTTATCGGTGATGATCTTCTTAGGACAACCAAACCTGGATAGGATGTTGGTTTCAAGGAATATGATGATGACTGAGTCAGTGGAATTTCTAGAAGGGATGGCTTCTATCCACTTGGTGAAATAATCAGTGGCAGTGAGGATCCACTTATGTTGGGAAGATGAAGTAGGATGGATCTCTCCTATGAAGTCCAAACCCCACTGCTGAAAAGGGGCTTCAAAATTGATGGGGTGCAAGGGTAAAGGTAGGAGATTTATTTTTCCATCAAAGATTTGGCACTTATGGCAAGTCATGACTAGTTTGTGAGTATCGGAAAATAGGGTAGGCCAATAGTAGCCAGCTCTAAGGATCTTGTTGGTTGTGGTCTTCTAGTAGAGGTGACCCCCACATTCTCCCTTATGTAATTCATGCATGATTTTCTCTGCATCATCTTCAAGCAAACATTTAAGCAACAAAACAGGAAAACTCTTCCAATAAAATACTCCATCTAGAATGCAAAAATTTAATGCTTTTTGTTTTAAGAATCTTGCTTTGGTTTTTGACAAAGAAGGGGGAGCATTGAGATAAAGAAGCACATAAATAATATTAGCATACCAAGGTGAATTTAGAAACATTTCTTCAATATATGGTGTTGTACTTTCTTCATTTTCTTCTAACATACCAACCATATTCATGTCTAAAGCTTGGAAATTTGAGTCAGCCATAAGTTTTGCAAGTCCTTGTCCTTTAATCAATTTAGTGGATATGATTTCTAAATCATATTCTAAAATGGTAGCAATCCACTTGCCCCTTTTACCATCAGGGTCTTGATTAAGTATATCTTTGAAAACTGTGTTTGGGACAAAGGCTATGATATGTGAATGCAAAATATAAACTCTAAAATCTTTCAAAGCTTTGATTAAGGCAAAGGCTTGTTTCTCCATAATGTTATACTTTAGAGGGGCATCCATTAAGGCTTTGTTGAAGAAATATATGGGATGTTCTTGCCCCATGATGTTCTTTTGCAACAACACTGCTGCCACAGTATGTTCAGAGGAAAAGGAGAAAATGTAAAAGTCCTTGGTGAAGTCAGGGCTGATTAAGACTCGTGTTTGTGTGAGTGCTTGTTTTACTAGCTCAAAAGATTGTTTTGCTTCCATATTCCACTTCACTTCTACTTCCTTTTTCAACATATTTGTGATATTTCTTAGGAGATCAGCAATGTTAGGGATGAATCTTCTTAGGAAGTTAATATTTCCAATGAAAGATTGCAGCTCTTTAATGTTTCTAGGATGGCTGATTTGTAATATGCCTTCTATTCTTTTGGGATCTATCTTGATTCCTTTCTCAAAGATGATATGACCTAAGAGTTTTCCTTCCTGAAGGCCAAACAAAGTTTTCTTAGGATTTAGAGACAGGCCATACTTTCTACATTTTTGAAAGACTTTTCTCAGGTGGACTAAGTGTTCCTCATTAGTCTTAGAGTAGATAGTGATGTCATCAAGATATATGACTATGAAGTAACCTATATCTTCTGAAAAAACTATGTCCATTTCCCTTTGGAAAGTAGCCCCTGCATTTATCAAACCGAATGGCATTTTAACATACATGAATGTACCCCAAGGTGTAGTAAAAGCAGTTTTGAGTTGGTCACTTGAAAAGACTAGAACTTGGTTATAACCTGAGAAGCCATCTAGTAATGAGATTCTTTGTGAGCCAACTACTTTTTGGAGTATGTGATCCATTTTAGGCAAGGGGTAATTGTCTTTAAAGGAGTCTTTGTTCAAATTTATGAAGTCAATACAAAGCCTAATCTCCTCAATCTTCTTCCTAACTGACACAAGGTTGGACACCCATTCTGAGTATCGGACAGGGACTATGATCCCGACATCGTACATTTATTTTATTTCTTTCTCAACTGAGGGTAACAGAAGGGGGTTTATTCTTCTCAAATTTTGTTTAAGTGGTTTCTAATTTTCTTTGAGAGGAATTTTATGTTGGATGATCTTGGTGTCATAGGATTTCAAGTCTTCATACCCCCAAGCAAACACATATTTAAATTCTCCAAAAATATCAATGTATTTCTGTTTTGTGTGATATGGGAGAGTTTTAGACAGCTTGATTATTTTGGGCTCTTTCATCCCTCCAATGTTACACTCTTCTACATTTATTTCAGTGGATTCCATCTTGGGTTTTTTAGCTACATCATTAAAATCAAACAGCTCTTCTAGTGGTGTAAGGCCTCTTGGCAAGGTGTCATCTTTATACTGCAGAATTTCAAGTTCTCTTTGATATGATTCATCAAATAATTCTACAACACAAGATTTTTGAAGGTGGTTTATATCATCAGCAAAGGTCAGCTCTGTTTTGGGAGTTTTATTTTCAGCAGAATTATTTCTTTCAAATCTCAAACTATGTTTTATACTTGCAAAGTCATTTCTGGATTGTAGAAAATCATCTATTTGGTCGTCATTTTCAAATACTTGCCAATGGTTCAAGTTGTCTGGTACAGAAGGCCTGTTCTTTATTTTGATGAGGCATTGATAATTTTCATAAGGTAAAGAGAAATTGCTGGCAGCAAAGGCAAGCTCATTGACAAGGCAGTTTTGGGCCCTAAGGATGAAAGTGAGCTCATATTTCTCAAAGGTTTTGAGAAGGTCTAGGGAAGAATTTATATATTCCCTTAGCCTAGGGTTCTTGGCTGAATATTCTCCCTTAATTTGATTTATGATCAGTTCTGAATCTCCTTGAACCCAGATTTTCTTAGCTTTGAGGTCTTTGAGTAGGTGTAAACCAATAAGGAGAGCCTCATATTCTGCAACGTTGTTGGTGCATTGGAAATCTAGCCTATAGGAATGGCCTTTATTTGTGTTTTGGAACCAAACCCCTGCTCCTGAACTAGCCTTACCAAAAAATCCATAAATGCTTATATGCCGAAGGGTGTCAATTTCAGTTTTGTCAATATTCTGCACTTCAAGGCTGCTAAAATTTCGGGTGTCATTTTCTTGGTCAGAGGATTGGCTTGGTTGTTCTGAGGGGCTTAGTTCTTTCTCCTTGTCATTTATTTGTTCATCTATGTCATTTTCATTGTACAGGATGAAGGAGTCAAGGTATGAGTGAATGGAATAAAACGGTGTGTTATTTGGCCTATCTATGTTACTCACCATGTATTTCATGTGGGATTTCCGGTATAATATCCTTGTTTGATTGAAAACTGGGATGGTGGCATAAGTCATGTCCATTTGAAGGCTTCCTTGGAGTTTGGCTCCCCATGATCTAGATAAAATCATGCCATAATTTGGGGGAATGTCAGCCACAACTATATCCATGACTAGACTTTTAGCGGGGATTTGTGCCAGATTGACACACAAATCCTTGATTAGGCCTAGACACTTGACCCTACTAGAATCAAAAGAGTACAAGTCTTTGTAGGGCTTTGTGATATCTAAGCCCAATCTCTCCATGACAATCTTTGGCATGAGGTTGTGTGAGGCACCGGAGTCTAACATAGAATTATGCAGAATTTTATCATGTATATTCAGACTTACATAGAAAGGAGGGACAACTCCTTCTTGATATTTTCCCTCTACTTCAGGACCAAACAACAATTCTGGTTTATCATCAGTTAAGTTTAAAGTATCAATATCATTCCATATATTTAACACTTTGAAAATCTGGGATCTATATACCTCTTGGGTTACCAGCTCAGTGAGGGGTATGGTTATCTTGATTTTGGCAATCTCCCCCTCAAAACTGAAAGGTGTAGGTGTCTTTATTGCATTTACATCAATTTTATCAGCCATGAACTTTTCTACATTTTTAATTTACTGATTCTGATTTGGTGGTTTGGACAACAGGATTTTCTCAGGGCCACTAGTTGAAGTACTAGGGCAACTTGAATCTTTACTAGGTTGACTAGTCTTTGGCTTGTTTAGTTTAGTTTTCTTAGCCATAGTATTTGTGTTTTCTACTATCTTTTTAGGGATAGATTCAGAGGTTTTTCTAATAGCAGTGGTTGGCTGATTTGTTTTAGGAATATATTGACTCTTTTTGCTCCTAAGGTCATACTGCCTATGGACTTCCATTATGGCATTCTCAAATCCTAATCTATAATTTTTGGAATCTTTACATGATTTCTCATTTGGTTTTGAAGAAAACATCCTTTTTTCTTCTTCGTTAAGGAATGTGTTATCCTCATCATCTGAACCTATGACATTTACATGGTCTTCTTCCAACTGCTCAGGCTCTCTTTCTTCTTCATCTACATAGTTGTCTTGGAAAGGGGGTCTGATTTTTTGGTCACTCTCTCTTTGTCTGACTTAAGGGGGGTCTCTTCTAAAATTTTGATTTCTATTCCTGTTTTGAGGATTGGCTTGATTTTCCCTAGGAGGTGTTCTCTCATTCAAACTGAATTTTCCCATCATCCTCTCCATTTTCCTAACTATGGATTCAAGTTTGGTGTCGGAAGAGGAGGGTGTAGGTGTTGTGTCATATTTATAAGTCACCCTTTTTTCTAATCTCATCCTAGCCCTTTTCTCAATCAAATTGGCCTCTACACTCACAGCCCCCTTTTGCATGTCTTCTAGAGTTAGGTAATATCTCTCCCTTAGTTGATAGGCCATATCAGCATCAAAGCCTTCGAGATATTTCACCAAGGTCAAGCCTTGTGGAGGTGTTATGTGAGGTGGGAGAGCATTGTAAACACTTTTAAACCTAGTGGAGTAGTCATGAACACTTTCTCCTGGATTTCTTTTAAGATTGTTATACTCAGACAGAATTTGAAGGGGGTTCTTCTTGATTTCCCATTTGTTCACAAAGGTTTGGTAGAGAGTAGGGAGATCATGAATGTTGTTGGGAGGTAAGCATTTAAACCATTTCTTGGGTTCTCCCCGTAGGCTTTGAGAAAAAATCCTCATTTTTATGGTTTCTTCTTCTATCTCCATGTAGTCAAAAGAATCATTAATTCTATCTACATGTTTTTGACCAGTGATGGATTCAGTCCCTAGGAAGTGAGGTATTTTGGATTGATAGTCATTTGGCAAAGGTAATAGTGGTTGTTGTAGAGCCATTGGAGCATACTAGGCTGCCATGATGGGAGGGAAAGAAACAAAGGTTGATTTACAAGGGGAGGATTTGTGAGAGGTGGAGGAGGATGGAGTGAGGTGGTTTGCACACTGGTGGTATGGATGGGTGTGGCTGAGGTACTCGAACTGGAGGACTGATTCTAAGTAGATTTGAGATGAAAAGGGTTGAAGTGATGGAGAAGTTAAAAATCAGGTGGAGTGGAAGGAGAATATTCTCTACTGGAGCTTTGCTGCAAATCTATGGGCTCAAGGTCAGCTTGGTCAACCCTACTTTGTGACTTGGTCCTGAATAGGTTCTTGGTATGGTGCAAGTCAAACTGAGGATTTGGTGAAATTGTAAGGTGTTCTGGTTCAGAAATTTCTCTATGAATGGTCCTAATAGTGGGTGAGTTTCCAGCTTTAGAAGTTTGGCACAAAATCTTTTTTGGGTCATCAACTACTGTAGGAGGATTTGGGTCCGGGTGTGATCTGGTACTGATCCTTCGTGAAGCCAGATCTCTTTACTCACACAAGGTATAACTAGGCCTTGAAAACTGTTTTGGACTGATTTGACCCAATCCTAGACTAACCTATGGGATTAGTGAGATGAAAAAAGGCCTATTGGAGGCTAGTGGAGTCGCTAGGTGGATTATTTTTGAAATTTTCAAGATATGTATATAATGGTCCACCACCAAATTCTTGATAGAAATCAATCTAGGGAGTAATTTTGGGTTTTTTAGTTTCTTCATGCAGCCTTAAGTTTAATGAGTATCCCCTAGTTGAGTAATCATCTTACTAGGATGGTGAAGCAATTAATTTCTACTCTCGGCTATGGGTTGGTTTTTAAGTCAAACTAGGGACATATATGAGTCTATAAGAGTTTTTCAGGCTACTATGAACTCAGTCCCACTGTGATCGCCAATATGTTAGCTCCCTGTAATTTGCTAGATTTATTGAGATAAAAATGGACAGGGTAACATCAAACCAAGCTTTGGAATCCAAGGACCTAGCCTTCCTGAATTCGGAGAGGGATCTCTCTAGTAGGTGCAAAGATGTGAAACTTGTTTGTTGATTAGGATTGATTTTAGGCTAGATGTTAAGTGCAACGTATTTTGATTGTTTTTGGTTGGGTATCATGCTCAAATGGATTTAGATAGAAAATATGGAAGATTGTTAAGTCATTGGGAAATGGAGAATAACAAGGTCATGATAAGTTCATCAATGGTTTCAAGAGCATTTGCAGGGCAATATTGACTTGGTTGGTGGTGTTAGCCACCTATAAATTTTTTTCAAGCAAACAGGTGGCCAAATATTTTTCTGAGCCTTCAAGAAATACATTTCCTCTGAAAAAATATCATTCTTGAAGCCTCTGTGTGCCCTTTGCCTTAGAAAATATCTTCACTAATGTTTCCATCAAGAAATCCTCACTGTCTGTGAAAAAATTATGCTCAGGAAAGCTTCCATTTGCCCCTTTGTATCCCTGCAAAATTCCCCATTTTAACCCTTTTTTCCCTTCTCAAAGTTTCCCCTTTAACCCCCAAAATCCCTTCCTAAGCCTTCTAGACCATCTAATTCCCCTTTGTAAACCATGTGAAATCCCTTCATTTGGTGAAAAAACCCCTTTTTTCCCCTACCGGAACCCTTCTCTAAGCCTTAAAACCCCTCTTTTTGGCTTAAAAACACTTATTTTTTCATTACAGGCTTTAGCCCCTTTCGGCTAAGCCCCTAACCACTTCCCCTCCATGAAACCTGGCGCTAAGACCTGCGCTAAGCCCTTAAGCAATTATCACGATTGGAAGACTGGACGTGAGCGCATTTCTTTGTTATATGGAAAATTTCCGATGCGATGAGTTCTTTGGTATATCAGCCTTTGCCGATGTCTCCGTCGTTGATCTCCTAAAAGATCCAACGGCTAGCGCTAATTTCATCCACTGTCAATCGTAATTGGAAGTTGGAGCGGAGCGCATTTCCCTTGTTAATGAAAAGTTCCGATGCGAGAGAACATTTGGTCTATTGGGCTCGGAAGCATTACTAGCCGTTGATCTATATAGATCTGATGGTACGTGAAAAACTCACCGCATGCCCCATAACATTCCTTTGATACCCTTTGATGGTAATCTCCACCGTTGATCTTTAAACAAACCAACGACCAATATTTGCTCTCACTCTGCCCCTGTGTCCCCGATTGGCCACCCCCGATCCAATCGCAGTTGTCGATCTTCCGCCAATCCAATGGTCCATATGCAATCGCAAAATCATTCCATCAGAGATTTTGGCCCTTGCCTTCTCTGATTGTGATTAAATCACAGCCGTCCATCCTGCTTGATACAATGGCCCTCCTTTCTCCCGCTCATTCATTTGATCCTTTCGCCTCCACTTCCTCTTTAAATCTCCACCGTCGATCCCAAGGATCCAACGACCAAGATTCTCCCCGCCCATTAACCAGCCCCTCCACTATTTCTCTCCCTCTTCAGATCTCAATCGTTCATTCCGTAAATCGGACGACCTACATTAAAACCACCATTGGTCTGTCACCACATTACCCATTGCGCAACTATCCGTATCTTGCTCCATCCATCACTGTCAGATCTTACAGTACCAGATCCAACAGCCCACATCCATATCGTGTTTTTTCTTCCTCTGAGCTTTAATAGTTTAAAATCATGTGATATGGGTGGTTTTATTTTTCCACGTGTCGAGCGGCAGACCATATCTCATGATTTTGGGAAAATTTTAAAACCGTTCCTTTGCAATGCGAAAACAGTGGTTTTCCTTCTAAAAACCACTTCCCCACTTCTATTCCCGAAGGCCCATCTACAGATCTCGACCCTCGATCTGTAAAAATAAACGACCCTCATTACATCACACATTTCGTTCATATTTCTCTCATTGCGCTACCACAGAGTTTCATTGGCTGATCTCCACTGTTGATCTCCTCCTGGGATGCAACGGTTCATAATCAATCACCCTCCGCCCATGTCGGTCCCACCATATAAAGACGATTTCATAAATTTTCATAAATTTTCTTTGTATTACGTCTAACATCAAAACTTTATGTTATAACATTAAAGTTTATTTCTTTCGCCCAATCTCCCAAAAGTAATCCCCACCGTAAATCTTGACCGTTGATCATCACCACCAGATTTAATCTAATGGCCCAGAACCATTTCTTCATCAGACCTTCATCAGATCATTTTCTCGCCATTACGCAACATTTTTCACCGTTTACTCCACTACAGCCACTGATTCCATTGCTGCGCTGCCATTCCCACGATCCTCCACAACATCCACCACCACTCCCGCATGATTTTTCTTAACATATTTGTGTGTTTTGAGGGGTTACAGATGGTGGGAACTGCCATTGCTCACAGTCACCGTCGTAGTGACATAGAGCGCAGAGAAGGCCATTTTTCGAGCCAGAGAGCACAAAGTGAATGCCTGGGAAGGTTTTTGAATGAAAAATTCCATTAAAGAACCAGTGTTTAACTCTGTAAAACCTCCAGTGCCATTAAAATTACATTTGCACAGATAGAGACAGTCACGAAAGCAGCAAAGAGTATCAGTGAAGGATTAAAGAGTTTTAATGCCCATTATTGAATATTTTAAGCTCTAATTCAGTGTTTAAAGGGAAAATGTACCATATTGAAGACCTTATGATTAACATAGAAGGCCTAATGAGGCATAAAGCACAGAAAAAAATCTTTATCAGTGTCTCGCATCAGTAGAAGGTTCTTTCTCATGAAAGGACAAGTTCCCATACTGTTTTTTATTCTACATCGAGTTCCTGAGAAGATCTACACCCTGACAGAAAGTCCTAATGTTGCTATAGAATTTTTTATGCGGTATGGCAGGCCTGAAAGTCATTTATCTACCACTTCTCATCACCAGAGTACTACAGAGTACTACAGCCAAAAAGTACATCAAAGAACATACCTACGAGTTACTTTCAGCCTGTCGAAGACCACTCTTTGATCCAAAGAGTACCAAAGATCAACGCATAGATATTAAGACAGAATGGGCCTCGAGCCCTCTTCTTCTACTTCTATTTTAATGTTTCATTCAGTGTTTCATCTACCTCCTCTGCCTCTCTTTCAGTTATAATAACTCAAGAAAAACACATTGTAAAGGTTGTTGGTTGTTGATCGGATATCTATGAATTGTAAGTTGTTTCTCTTGAGATATAGTTCTGTGTGTAAAATTGTAAGATAGGTTGAGGAAGATGTTTTCAGACTAAATATCAAGCTGTTGGATGATGTTATATATGACTGGTGTTGCTCTTTATAATGACAAGCACATTTCTTTCGATCTTGCTTTAAAGCAGCGGTGATGTGTTCTACCTTTGTCTCTTTTCCTTATGTAATTCATTACATTTCATTTCTCTGGTAAGAATCAGAAATATAGCTTAGGATATACCCTTGAATGGTACCCTAATGCTCCTGCTCTTCTTATCATTGGTGTTTTCTACTGATTGTGTTATCTGAGAACTAATTCAAGATAATTTAACCAGTGTAGTAGTTGTTATTCACTATTAACTGATGTATGAATTTATGAATCTATTCTTAGATGTTCTTGTCTGGTTTTAATTGAAAGAATTGGGATACTGGGAGTTTAGAATGCTGATTCTGTCTCACTAGGGTCTTTTTCAATCAATTGAACCTTTCTAAGTTCCCTTAAGTTGAATGTCGAAGAATTGAAAGTTAAAATCCTTTCTCTGATCTCAGGCTTCACCTTTGTGTTTAAATCTTAAGTGTTTCTTGTTGTCTGAAGAGTTATCCTACTAGGATTTTGATCATAGGTGTTTAAGGCATGCCCTATCCCTAGATCTGATTCCTAGGTGGTCACCTTGGAGGTTTCCTTGTCATTCACCTTCATTCCTTATCATTTCATCCCACACTATCATCTTTAAAGATCCTCTGTTTTAGATGACTAGCCCAATTGAAATCCTTGGATACTAAATAGCAAGTAAACCATTTTATGACTCCATTTCCCAATGGTCTCGAGTGTTCTTTGAATTATCTCCCTTTTCCTAGAATCCTTCTTTGCTCACCCTTTGTCTTATATTGAACCCTTCTTTCATGTTTCCCAACAACCAAACAAATAAACAAAACAAAACAATAACCCTTGTGCCTTATAACTAGCCTAATATCTTAAAACTGAGCTTCAAAGATATATCTATCTTTGCCTTTATAGAGAGATCCCTCTCTGGACCCAGGAGGGCTAGATCCTGAGGACCCAAAGTGGTTCTAATGTTGTATTATATTTTGGTAGAGCCAAACCTGCCAAAACATAGGAACCCCAACATAATGGCGACTCCACTGGGGAAGGCTTTGAGTAAAACACACCTTTAAACACTTCTAAGAACTCAAAGAAGCCCATAGTAGCGTTAGTTTTGTGGTTAATCATTGTGGTGGACAGTAACCTTCTTGAAACATTATAAACCTTCCACCTGGCAACTCCATAGTTCCTGAATGATTAAAAGACTCCACTGGTGATCAGTAGGCCTGCTGATTACCTTGGTTTTCAAAAGACTCCACTGGGAGACCAGCCTTCATTACAACATTAGCCATATTAGAAGTAACAAGTAGGATTAAGCTTCTTTGTCTGAAGACAAACATACTGGATTCAAGAACCATCCATACTAGAGCTTATCCTAACCCAAACCCACCTGAAATAGTTGACAACCCTGAGAGAATTCTTAGGAAATCTCTCACCCCTAGAAATCCAACTATTTCTAGACACATCCATAGAGCTGACTCTACACCAGAAGACTTTACAACTCTATCACACACTCTTTTTTACTTAGACTCACAAAGCAGTTTACCAAGAACTCAGTCATTCAGTGCTCTAGACCAGTCAGACCTTGAGATTCCTGGTTCACCATCTCACAGTGGTCAACATATTAGGGATAGAGATACTCCTCCATCTACACCTCCTGAAATTCATTTCATTCAAAATTTGGGGCTCTATCACCCTAAATCAGCTCAACAGAGTGTTGCTGGTCCTAGTATTCTTGTCATCCACATACTTGTTGCTCAAGCCAATCCTTTACCTCCTCAAAACACCATTATGGCAGCCTGGTATGCACCTCTGGTGTTACCACAACTTCTAGTGCATTTACCCAATGATTATTAGTAAAAAATCCCACATTTCATTGCAAAAGAGTCTACCACAGCTCAACACTGTGTAGATAGGATGGAAGATTCTTTTGACTATATGGAGATAGATGATGAGACAGTCAAGATGAGAATCTTCGCCCAGAGTTTAGGAGGAGATGTGAAGAAGTGGTTTAAAGGCCTACCTCCTAATAGTATCCATGATCTTCCCTCTTTATATCAATCCTTCATAAAAAAATGGGAAGTCAAGACCAACCCTCACCAAATCTTAGCAGAATATAAGAACCTTAAAAGAAATGTAGGAGAGAGTGTCCATGACTATTCTACAAGGTTTAATAGTGTTTACAACGCTCTTCCTCCACACATGAAACCTCCCCAAGGAATGCCTTTAGTGAAGTATCTTGAAAGTTTTGATGCTGACATGGCCTACCAGCTTATGGAGAGATATTACAACACATTGAAAGATATGAAAAAAGGAGCAGTGAGTGTAGAAGCTAACCTGATTGAAAAGAGAGCCAGAATGAGGTTTGAGAAAAAGGTAACATATAGGGATGACACATCAGCTTCCACATCCGATCCCAAGTATGACAGTCTAGCCAAAAACATGGAAAGGCTAGAGAAAATGATGGAGAAAATGGTTGTCGCAGTCAGTAACCAGAACAGAAACCAAAATCAAAACCAGAACTTTAGGAGAAACAATCCCCCAAATAGACAGAGAGACTTTGATCAACAAGTCATACCCCCATTTCAAGAGAACTTCCTTAATGAAGATGAGGGGGTGATAGAAGAGTCCGAGGGAACCATAATAAACATGGTGGAAATAGACAACTCAATCCACAGTTGTTCCACAGAAGACAATCAGACCTCACACTCACATTGGGACGAGGAAAGGTTAGGATCTAAGGATTATAGGATAGGATTTGAAAATGCCATCATGCAGGTCAGAGAACAGTATGAACTTAGGAGCAAGAAGAGCTTAGACACTTCCAAACCAAAAGATTTTGAGATTACCATTAAGAAAATGCCTGAGAAAACTCCTAAGGTGACTGCTGAAAGCAACAAATCAGCAGCTGAGAGTTCTGGGAAGAACAAAAAAAAAGACAGCCAAAATACTGATAAACAAAGTCAACAAAATAGCAGCACTAGCACTGCAGCTAATGCTCCTGATAAATCAGCTACAAACAATGTACATAGTGAGAATCAACACACTGATTCTGCCACTAAAGTAGTGGCTAACAAAACATAGTTGAGTCTTACAAAGAGTCAATCTCCCTTCAATTTGGAGAGTGAGATTTCTAAATTTAAAATCTCTGTCCCACTCTCTGAGCTTGCCACTTAGGATGTATATAAAGGCCAAATTTTGAAAGCTTTAAGTCTAGGTGAAAACAGTGACACTGTCAATCTAAGTGATGATCAACCAGCCCTTTTGTTTGGTCCAAAGATAGAAGGGAAGTTTCAGG
Source organism: Pinus albicaulis (assembly GCA_034641835.2). Taxonomy (NCBI): domain Eukaryota; kingdom Viridiplantae; phylum Streptophyta; class Pinopsida; order Pinales; family Pinaceae; genus Pinus; species Pinus albicaulis. The sequence continues at coordinate 1,297,356,409 of CM076579.1, forward strand.
AAGGGGTAGTACCTCCTTTTTATATTAGCCTCAATATCCATGAAAAGATCCTTCACAACGCGATGCATGACTCTGGGGCATCACACAACCTAATTCCTAAGGTAGTTATGGAGAAGTTAGGCCTAGAGATAACCCGACCTTATAAGGATTTGTATTCATTTGACTCTAGCAGAGTAAAGTGTCTTGGCCTAATCAAAGATCTCTGTGTGAACCTGACCCAGATTCTAGCCAAATGCATGGTTATGGATGTTGTGGTGGCAGATGTGCCACCCAAGTATGGCATGTTGTTGTCCAGGTCATTGGGAGGCAAGCTGCAAGGTACAATGTAGATGGATGGGTCATATGCCACAATCCCTGTCTTTAGCCAGCTTAGGAGACTATATAGAGAGGCACAAATGAAGTTCATGGTTAACAGCCCTAAAAAACCTGAAAATTCACCTCTGTACTCTGTACATACAGATCTGGACTCCTTTATCCTTTACAATGATGAATCCATAGATGAGCTAGAGCTAGAAGACAGAGATGCAAACAATAGAGTAGAGCCCATAGATTTTAACATAATGGCCACTCTAGACATAGAAGAAAATGAAGAAGAAACCTTTAGATAGTGTACTAAATCAGAAACTCAGAGTGAACAAGAACAAGACTACAAACAACTGACTAGTCATCTCTCTGAACTCCATACAAATCATGAAGAACAAAACACTCCACACCACGGTGCAAACCCCATATTACAAAATAACAATGAAATCGACATTAGGGAGGAAAATGATGATAAAATTAAAGATGATCCCTTATGGAGAATGAATTTCGACGGGTCTTGCACTAAAAATAATGCAGGATCTGAAGTGTGGTTACATAACACTAAGAGTGACTATGGTGAGAGTCACGCCTTCAATCTGGACTTCAAATGCACAAACAATATCACAGAGTACGAGGCCCTTATCCTAGGCTTGAATTTTCTGAAAAAACTAGGAGCCCGAAGGATAGCTATACATGGAGACTTTGAGTTAATCATAAAACACGTGAATGGAGAGTATATAGCTAAACACCCTAGATTGAGAGCGTATAGTAATGATGCTATGGATTTACTGAAAATATTTGTAGAATATGAATTGGTGTTTTTTCTTAGGATTCAGAACATAATTGCGAATGGATTAGCCTGTGTTGCTAGTTCATATCATAAATCACCTAGTGAAAAAAAAATCATCATTCAGACGAAATATAGACCTGTTGTACCTGATAATGAGAAATATTGGTAGGTCTTTGAGGGCAAAAAGTAGATAGAGGATTTCCTAATTGGCAGGAATGGGTTTGAATTCTTTGATTCAGACTCTAAATCCGATGAAAGCTGCTTGAGTGAAGAGCCCCCCGACAAAGAAAGATCACCACATAACATAGAAATAAACGTGTTAAATGAACAAATTGGAACTCAAACCGAAGAGTATAAGAATGCAGAAAAATAGGAAATAGAGGTGTTGAAGTCAAAAGATAAGAATATACCCAGAGGACTGGCACCTTTAGAGGACCTTTTTGATTTTAACGACATTGCAAAGAAACCCACTATAGAACACTCAGACTCCGATGTCGAGGAATGCAACATAGGCACTGAGGATAAGTCTAAGATGATTAAACTAGCTAAGTCCCTGCCAGTAGATATGAAAAGGAAATATATTGACTTATTTAAAGAGTTCATCGATGTGTTTGCATGGAGCTATGAGGACTTAAAAGCCTATGATACGAAGATTATCCAGCACAAGATCCCTTTGAAAGAAAACCAAAAACCCTTCAGACAGAAACTTCGCAGAATTAACCCGAAACAACTGCCTCTAGTTGAAAAGGAAATCAAGAAGATGTACAAGGCAGAAATTATACTGCCTGTGAGGTTTTCCGATTGGGTCTCGAACCTTGTAGCTGTGAGGAAAAAGACAGGTGAGATCAGACTGTGCATCAATTTCAGAAACCTTAACAGAGCTTCACTTAAAGACAATTACCCCTTACCAAATATGGAACACATCCTATAGAGGGTAGTTGGCTCAAAAAGGATCTCCTTGTTAAACGGTTTTTCAGGCTATAACCAAGTGTTAGAACTCCCAGAATACCAACTCAAGACAGCTTTCACCACTCCATGGGGAACTTTTATGTACGTAAAAACTCATTTTGGACTAATGAACGCTGGTGCGACCTTCCAACGAGCAATGGACATAGCCTTTTCGGAGGAAATAAGGCACTTCATTGTCATCTATCTTGATAACATAACAGTCTATTCCAAGACTAATGAAGAGCACCTAAAACATCTGAGAAGAGTTTTTGAAAAATGTAGAAGGTTTGGTTTGTCCTTAAATCCCAAGAATACTGTATTCGGGCTTCAAGAAGGTAAGCTCCTTGGACATATCATATCAGATAAGAGAATCAAGATAGATCCGCAAAGAGTTGAGGGAATACTGCAGATTACCCACCTGAGAAACATAAAAGAGTTGCAGTCCTTTATTGGGAAAATTAACTTCTTAAGGAGGTTTATTCCCAACTTAGCTGAGCACCTCAGGGATATGACAAACATGCTAAAAAAAGGTGTAGGGGTTAAGTGGACTTTAGAGGCCAAAAAATCTTTTGAGTTAGTTAAACTTGCACTCACCTGGGCACCTGTCTTAATCAGCCCCGACTTTTCAAAATATTTCCTGATATTTTCTTTTGCCTCCGAGCATACAGTGGCTGCAGTTCCACTCCAGAAAAATCCAGAGGGGCAGGAACAGCCCATTGCTTTCTTCAGCAAAGCTCTGAGGGATGCACCCTTGAAATATAACATAATGGAAAAACAGGCCTATGCCTTGGTAAAGGCCTTGAAAGACTTTAGGGTGTATATTCGGCATTCTCACATCATTTCCTATGTGCCAAACATAGTGGTGAAAGACATTTTGTCCCAAGATCTGGATGGAAAGAGGGGAAAATAGATGCTGTAATATTAGAGTATGACCTGGAAATAAAACCCAAAAAATTGATCAAAGGTTAGGGCTTGGCCCAACTAATGGCTGAATCTAACCTGCAAGCCCTTGACATAAACATGGTGGATGCCTTGGATGAACATGAAGAATTTCCCAATCCTACTGTTGAAGACCAGTTTCAAAACTCTCCTTGGTATTCTGATATCCTGTATGTACTCACAAACCTCAATGCACCTCCCAATTTATCAAAGACTAAGGCCAGATTCCTAAAGTTAAAAGCCAGAAACTATTGCATACTAAATGAATGTTTATACTGGAAAAATGCAAATGGTTTGCTGCTTAAATGTCTGCCTGAAACTGAAGAAGAGAGGATTAAACAGGAGTTCCATGCAGGAGAGTGTGGAGGCCATTTAAACTGGAAAGCCACTGCTAACAAAATACTCAGAGCTGGCTATTACTGGCCTACACTTTTCAATGACATCCAAAAAATGGTAATTGCCTGCCATAAGTGCCAGATTTTTTAAGACAAAAGGAAGCTCCTCCCTTTACCATTACAACCTATAATTGTTGAGGCTCCCTTTCAACAGTGGGGCCTAGATTTCATAGGGGAAATACACCCTACATCTTCTGCTCAACACAAGTGGATTCTTACAGCCATAGACTATTTCACAAAATGGATAGAGGCCATCCCTTCTAGGAATTCCACAGATTCTGTTATTATTAGATTCCTAGAAGACCGCATCCTCTCTAGATTTGGCTGCCCTAGAAAGATAATCACTGATAATGCTGCTACTTTTGGATCCAAGAAAATGATTGATTTTGTCATAGGTATCAGATAGCACTTGGTCATTCGACTGCTTATTACCCACAAGGTAATGGGTTAGATGAATCATCAAACAAGAGCTTGGTGACCATTATCAAAAAGCCGCTTGAAGAGAATAAGAAGTCATGGCATAACAAGTTAGTTCATGCTTTGTGGGTTGATAGGCTAACAACAAAGAAATCCATTGGAATGTCACCATATTAGCTTGTTTATGGAACAGAGGCAGTGTTTCCTACCAGCCTAGGGGTACCAGTGATTAAACTAGTCCAAGAGATTCAGATAGAAGAGGACAGTATGGTAAGGAGAATAAATCAAACCATTCATCTCCAACAAACAAGAGAGGAAGTCTATAACAGAGCTCTGAAAGTACAGGAAAATATAAAGAAGTTGTTTGACAGAAGAACAAAAGCTTTTGACTTCAAAATTGGAGATAAGGTTCTTAAGTGGGACTCTAGGAGAGAAGAAAAAGGGAAGCATGGAAAATTTGACAGTTTGTGGCAAGGTCCTTACATCATCCAATCAACCATTGGTCCAAATGCCTTTTTTCTGCAAGAGCTAGATGGTACAGATTTTTTTGGGGGTCCTGTCAATGGCAGGATGCTCAAGCATTACTACTGTTGATTTCTAGTTTACATTTTTCATTTCCATTGTAAATACCATTGTTGTGTTTTGTTTTCAAAGAAAAAGAGAAAATGTTCCAAAAAAGAGAGTAAGAGAGGTTCAGACATGCTCAAAACTTGAACCTATGAAGTGCAAATATTGGCTCTAATATGATCAAAACCTGAGCCAAAGGAAGTAAAGAATTTGGTTCTAATACGCTCAAAATCTGAACCAAAAAAGAAGAAAGAAGGATCAGCTCTAACAAGCCAAAAACTAGAGCTGAAATGAAGAAGAGACAGTGACTCTAACAAGCTCAAAACTTGAGTCACAAAGAACAGAAGGATGCTTCAAAGTTTCAAGATTTCAAGCCTTCAAAATTTTGTTTTTAAAGTTTCTGCAATTTCAGTCCATGTGCAGCTGTCTTTATGCCATGGATCCATAGCAAACCAGATTGTATAATCCTGGTTTGATTGTTTTTAAATTTCTGTTGTAGGATGTAGAGAAGAAATATGCTAGATAGTTTAATCCTAGCAGATATTAGTGTAGATAGAGAAGCTATGAGACCAACTGTTTAATCTGGTCTCATGGAGGAATAAGGGTAGAATTAGATTAGTTTGTTTCTACTTTCAATAAAAAAAAAGATGATGAAGAAGGTCTGCAAATTCAAATGCACCTTGAAGAAATTTTTTTAGGACTATAGGATGGGTAGGTAGATTGTTTGGGGAATGTTTTCTACTGATTAATATCCATCATGTTTGTAATAGCTGAAATCAAAGAAGAAAGGTTGGTTCAAAGATCAGGCATCTGGCCTACTTCCCAAAGAATATTTATGAAGTTATTGACATCTTCAAGAAGATTCCATCTCCATGTGGAGCCACTGTTAGCCACCTATAATTTTTTTTCAAGCAAACATGTGGCTAAATATTTTTCTGAGCCTTCAAGAAATACATTTCCTCTAAAAACATATCATTCTTGAAGCCTCTGTGTGCCCTTTTCCTTAGAAAATATCTTCACTACTGTTTCCATCAAGAAATCCTCGCTGTTTGTGAAAAAATTATGCTCAGGAAAGCTTCCATTTGCCCCTTTGTATCCCTGCAAAATTCCCTATTTTAACCCTTTTTTCCCTTCTCAAATTTTCCCCTTTAACCCCCAAAATCCCTTCCTAAGCCTTCTAGACCATCTAATTCCCCTTTGCAAACCATGTGAAATCCCTTCATTTGGTGAAAAAACCCCTTTTTTCCCCTACTGGAACCCTTTTCTAAGCCTTAAAAACCCTCTTTTTGGCTTAAAAACACTTATTTTTTCATTACAAGCTTTAGCCCCTTTCAGCTAAGCCCCTAACCACTTCCCCTATATGAAACCTGGTGCCAAGACCAGGCGCTAAGCCCTTGAGCACTTATCGCAATCAGAAGATTGGACGTGATCGCATTTCTTTGTTATATGGAAAATTTCCGATGCGATGAGTTCTTTGGTCTATCGGCCTCTGCCGATGTCTCCGCCGTTGATCTCCTAAAAGATCCAATGGCCAGCACTAATTGCATCCACCATCAATCGCAATCGGAAGTTGGAGTGGAGCGCGTTTCCTTTGCTAATGAAAATTTTCGATGTGAGAGAACATTTGGTCTATTGGGCTCGGAAGCATTACTAGCCGTTGATCTATACAGATCTGACGGTCCGCGCAAAACTCACCGTGCACCCCATAAAATTCCTTTGATACCCTCCGATGGCGATCTCCACTGTTGATCTTTAAACAAACCAACGACCAGGATTTTCTCTCACTCCGCCCCTGTGTCCCCGATTGGCCACCCCCGATCCAATCACAGTTGTCAATCTTCCACCGATCCAATGGTCCATAAGCAATCGCAACATCATTCCATCAGAGATTTTGGCCCCTGCCTTCTTCGATTGTGATTGGATCGCAACCGTCCATCTTGCTTGATCCAATAGCCCTCCTTTCTCCCACTCATTCATTTGATCATTTCACCTCCGCTTCCTCTTTAAATCTCCACCGTCAATCCCAAGGATCTAACGGCTAGGATTCTCCCTGCCCATTAACCAGCCCCTCCACTATTTCTCTCCTTATTCAGATCTCAGCCGTTCATTCCGTAGATCGGACGGCCTGCATTAAAACCACCATTGGTTTGTCCTCAGATTACTGACCGCGTAAATGTCCGTATCGTGCTCCATCCATCACCGTCGGATCTCATAGTCCTAGATCCAATGGCCCACATCCCTATTGCATTTTTTCTTCATCCGAGCTTTAACAGTTTAAAATCACGTGATATGGGTGGTTTTATTTTGCCACATGTCGAGCGGTGGACCATATTGCGTGATTTTGGGAAAATTCCAAAACCATTCTTTTACAACCGAAAATAGTGGTTTTCCTTCTAAAAACCACTTCCCCACTTCTGTTCCCGAAGGCCCATCTACAGATCTCGACCGTTGATCTGTACAGATCAATGACCCTCATTACATTGCACATTTCGTTCATATTTCTCTCATCGCGCTACCACAGAGTTTCATCGACTGATCTCCACAGTTGATCTCTTCCTGGGATCCAACGGTTCATAATAAATCGCCCTCCGCCCATGCCAGTCCCACCATATAAAGCCGATTTCATTGCATTTTCATAACTTTTCTTTTTATTCCGTCTAACATTAAAAATTTATGTTATAACATTAAATTTTATTTCTTTCGCCCAATCTCCCAAAAGTAATCCCCACCGTAAATCTTGACCGTCGATCATCACCACGAGATTTAATCTAACGACACAGAACCATTTCTTCATAAGACCTTCATAAGATCATTTTCTTGCCATTACGCAACATTTTTCACTGTTTCCTCCACTATAGCCACTGATTCCATTGCTGCGCTTCCATTCCCACGATCCTCCACAGCATCCACCACCACTCCCGCATGATTTTTCTTAACATATTTGTGTGTTTTGCAGGGTTACAGACGGTGGGAACTGCCATTGCTGACAATCACTGTCATAGTGACACAGAGCGCAGAGAATGCCATTTTCCGAGCCAGAGAGTGCAGAGTGAACACCTGGGAAAGTTTTTGAACGAAACATTCCATTAAAGAACCAATGTTTAACTCTGTAAAACCTCCAGCGCCATTAAAATTACGTTTTCACAGACATAGACAGTCACGAAAGCAGCAAAGAGTATCAATGAAGGATTAAAGAGTTTTAATGCCCATTATTGAAGATTTTAAGCTCTAATTCAGTGTTTAAAGGGAAAGTGTACTAGATTGAAGACCTTATGATTAACACAGAAGGCCTAATGAGGCCTAAAGCACAAAAAACAATCTTATCAGTGTCTCGCATTAGTAGAAGGTTCTTTCTCGTGAAAGGACAAGTTCACATACTCTTTTTTATTATACATCAAGTTCCTGAGAAGATCTACACCCTGACAGAAAGTCCTAATGTTGCCAGAGCATTTGTTATGCAGTATGGCAGGCCTGAAAGTCATTTATCTGCCATTTCTCATCACCAGAGTACTACAGCCGAAAATTACATCAAAGAACATACCTATGAGTTACTATCAGCCTGTCGAAGACCACTCTTTCATCCAAAGAGTACTGAAGATCAATGCATAGATATTAAGACAGAATGGGCCTCGAGCCCTCTTCTTCTACTTCTATTTTAATGTTAAATTTAGTGTTTCATCTACCTCCTCTACCTCTCTTTCAGCTATAAGAACTCAAGAAAAACACATTGTAAAGGTTGTTGGTTGTTGATTGGATATCTGTGAATTGTAAGCTGTTTCTCTTGAGATATAGTTCTGTGTGTAAAGTTGTAATATAGGCCGAGGAATATGTTTTCAGACTGAATATCAAGTTTTTGGATGATGTTGTATATGACTGGTGTTGATCTTTAATATGACAAGCACATTTCTTTGGATCCTGATTTAAAGCAGCGGTGATGTGTTCTACCTTTGTCTATGTTTTCCTTCTATAATTCATTACATTTCATTTCTATGGTAAGAATCAGAAATATGGCTTAGGATATACCCTTGCATGGTACCCTAATGCTCCTGCTCTTCTTATGTTTGGTGTTTTCTATAGATTGTGTTATCCGAGAACTAATTCAAGATAATTTAACCAGTGTAGTAGCTGTTATTCACTGCTAACTGATGTATGAATTTATGAATCTATTCTTAGATGTTCCTGTCTAGTTTTAATTGAAATAATTGGGATACTGGGAGTTTAGAATGCTGATTCTATCTCACTAGGGTATTTTTTATGGAATTCTTGACAAGCAAGCTGGGGGCTAGATTATTGAGGAGCCTTCAAGGAATGCCTTTCCCCTGAAAACCCATCCTCCTTGAAGTCTTTGAGTGCTTTGCCTTGTACAAATCCTATCTGCTGGTCCATTCCTAAAAGGTCTTTGTTCCCCTCTATTTCCCCCCTAAATCCCCTATAAAATCCCTACACCCTTTGTTTTCCCAAATTCCCTCTCCATCTCCCTATCGTTACCCTTTAGGCCTCAAAATACATTAAAAATGGGTCAAAAACCCACTTTGTACCATATAATAGGGCTAACCCGTTCCGCATTAGCCCCGCGCTCTTTTACCTTCCACAAAACCTATCGCTGTGACCGGGTTCTAATACTGAAGGGCGCTTACCGTGTTTATTCATTGGGCGCATCATCATCCGTCGTTCTTGACAGATCGGATGGCCAGCATTTAATCCCTAGCGCCCGCGTCTCCCCTGCCTATTTTCCATGCTGGGCCATCGCCATCCGTTTTCCCCGCCAGATCGACGGTCCGAAACCTTTCCCGCCGTTGGACCCCGCCATGCACTGTTCAAAACAGCCGGTTACTTTCGCACCACCCTCGCGTGCTTGGTGGTTTTCTCCGATCACCTAGCGATTCCACTCATCGTGTGCCACCTGTCCCCTATACGACGGCGAAACCGCTTTCTCCCCATGCATTATCTGTCGACCACGGATGCCCAGCGAAATTACTGTCAGCCGTCAGATCTCAGATAACTCATCTGACGGCCATCATTCGCCAGAGCTGCACACGCGATAGTCCATGTTATGGCCCGCCGTCCGTCATCCTTTGCCGTCGATCTCTGCCAGGATCGGACGGTCCAGATTCGTCTGCCCGTCATTGACCATTCCACCATCGCCCCGCCCTCCACGTCATCTGTCCAACTGGCTTTCCGTACGCCACGTCACCCCATGTGTTTTCCCCGTACATCCTCCCATTCCATTGCATATATTTGGTTCATTTCATGTTTTTTAACGTTTTCTCGTTCGTTATCGCTCTGCAGACCGCCACCTCCACCAGAGCGAATTTCCATTATTCCTCTCCGTTTTTCTCCGCCATGTCACCGTCTGCGCGACCTTTCTCCTCCTCCACATCATCCGCCACCCCATTCATGATTTCCTTAACTTATTTATGTGTTTTGTAGGGTTATTAAGAGCTAATGGCCACCATGGTGTGCGTCTCTGCTACAAGGACAGCGAAATCCAAAGAAGATCAGTTACATAAGCTAAATTTATGAGCAAGGACCCGGGAAGGTAAAGAATAGACGTTCATTAAAAGAAGCAGGGATTAAACTCTGTGGAAAACCCTCCGGCACCATTAAAGCTCAAACGCACGGGCAGAGACAGAGATGGAGTGAAAAAGTGTTTTAATGCAAGAAAGAGATTGGAGCACGTCAATGAGGATCTTGGATCAGCGGTTTAAGAGGCAAAACACCAGTTTGAAGACCTCGAGGATCGATCAGAAGGTCCTGAGCACAAGCAAAAGGTAACATCAGTGTTTATTCATCAGCAGAATGTTTTTCTTCATCAAGTACAGGGCGTCCATATAGCTTTTATTATGCACAATGTCCCTGAAGGGATTCCCACCAGACGACAGTTCAAAACCACCAGAGCATTTATATGGCAGACTTCTCAGTAGCTTATTTTATTTCTGTTTAAAGGCACCAGGAGTACCACAGCCGAAATACGTCAAGATCATCTCCAGAAAATATCACTCTTTTGCAAGGGAGGTAACAGAGATTAAATACACAGCAGCTAATAGAATGGGTCTCGGCCCTGCATTCATTTTTGTGTTTAATGTTACACCTACCCCCCCTCAGTCGATCTTCTGTTCATTCTCTGTTATAAAGCACAGAAAGAAGTTGTTGTTGGTGGTTGATGAGATATCAGTGAAACGCAAGCATTTTCCTCTTGAGACAAGTTCTCTGTGCAACATTGTAAGATAGGCTGAGATTTGATGTATTCAAACTGAATGTTCAAGCTATGGGCTATGATGTACCTGATTGGTGTTGTTTTTAATATAACAAGCATATTTCTTTGGATCCTGATCTAAAGCAGCTGGTGATGTTTTCTTATCTCTGCATCTAATTTCATTTCATTTCATTTCTACTGGCTCGCATCAGAAGTTTGGCATAAGATTTACCCTTGATAGGTACCTTATGTTACTGCTCTCCCAGCCCTTTATGTTTTCTGCTCATATGTCTATCTGAATATTGATTTCAATTGATTTAACCAGTGTAGTGGATGTTATTTCCTGCTCTCTGATGTATGAATTAATGAAATCTATGTTTAGATGTTCTTGTTAGGATCTAGTTGGATGTGTTGGGAACACTGGGAGCTCAAGAACCCTGTATCTGCCTCACTAGGATCTTTCCATCCTAATTAGGCCTTTTCAAGATCCCTTGTATTGCCTCTGATTTTGTCCAAGCAGGTCTAGAGTTAAATGACCTCTGACCCAACCTATAGACAAAAATGGATGGTTCTCCTTCCTTGATTTTCAGCCCTTAATGTTCCATCTCACCAATCATCTTACAAGATCCAAATGCTCTAGATGACTAGCCCAACTAAAAGCTTGCACATTGATTACAAGTAAATCCTTTCTTGACTCCATTACCCAATGGCCTTGATGTTCTCTAAATTATCTACCTTTGCCTAGTTTTCCTCTTTGCTCATCCTTGTCTTATATTGGATCTTTCTTTCCTGATTCCCAACAACCAAACACAAACAATCAAACAAACAACCCGGAGCCTATAACTAGCCTAAAATCACAACTTAGAGCTCTAAATACATACACTTTGACTCATCTAGATAGATCCCTCTCTGGACCTAGGAGGGCTAGATCCTAAGGTCTGAAAGTGGTTCTATGTTGTCTCATCTTTTGGTCTTGTCAACCTGGCCAAAACATGGGAACCCCAACATAATGGCGACTTCGATGGGGAAGAACTGAGTGCATTTCACCTTATACATGTCCAAGACTCAGAAAATTAGAACTCTGGTTAGGTTGAGAGTAAGTCACTCCTTTCTTGAATCGACCTCCATTATTGAATATCCACCACACTCTTAGACAGAGCCTAGAAAGGGCCAGGTAGCCTCCAGATCTCACCCTCTTCGGAGGTGACATATCTGGTAAACACCCTCCCAGTCAATCTCTGGTTGGAGTTTGCTGTTTTGAGGAGATTCCTAAAAGGTGATAGTGCCTGAGCATTATGGTGGACAGTGTGACCCCTTAGATACACCCTAAAACCCTCCACCTAGCGACTCCATTGTTCCTAGACAAAAATATTCCACTGGTGATCAGTAGGCCTGCTGATTATCTTGGTTTCACAATAGACTCCACTGGGAGACCAGCCCCTGAGACAACATCAGCCACAGTAGAAGAAACAAGTAGGGTTAAGCTGCTTGGCTAGGAAACAACATTCTGGCTTTCAGAACCATTCACACAAGAGCTTATCCCAACCATGACCCACCTGAAATAGTTGAAAATTCGGAGAGTATCCTCAGAGGAGCTCCTACACCTAAAAGACCAACTATTTCCAACCACAGTCATAGAGCTAATTCTGCACCAGAAGATCTAGCAGCTCTATCACATTTTCTCCCTGACCTAGACCTATCTAATAGACTACCAAGAACTAGGTCATTCAATCACCTAGACTAGCCAGACCTTGGATTTCACAGTTCACCATCTCATAGTGGTCAACACACTAGGGACAGAGGAACCCCACCATCTACACCACCTGATATTCACTTCCTTCAAAACTTGGGGCTCTCCCACCCTAGATCTGCCCAACAGACTTCTTCTAGTCCTAATATATCTGTTATCCAAATACCAGCTGCTCAAGCCAACCCTATACCTCATCAGAAAATTATCATGGCAGCTTGGTATGCACCCCTGGTTTTACCCCAACCCTTGTTACCCTTACCCAACGATTATCAGTCAAAAATCCCACACTTCATTGCTAAAGAATCCATCACAGCCCAACAACATGTAGATAAGATGGAGGATTCTTTTGACTATATGGAAATTGATGATGAAACAATCAAAATGAGAATCTTTGCCCAAAGCCTGGGGGGTGATGTAAAGAAATGGTTTAAAATTTTAGCCCCTGGTAGTATCCAAGATCTCCCTGCATTATATCATAACTTCATAGACAAATGGGAGGTTAGAGCAAACCCTCGCCAGCTCCTAGCAGACTACATGTCCCTTAAGAGGGACGTAGGGGAGAGTGTCCACGATTACACCACTAGATTCAACAGCATTTACAACGCTCTCCCTCCACACATGAAACCTCCTCAAGGTATGGCCCTAGCGAAATATCCTAATGGATTTGATGCTAACATGGCCTATGAGCTTAGAGATAAAGAGTACACCACACTGGAAGACATGCAGAAAGGAGCCATAACCATAGAAGCAAATTTAATGGAAAAAAGGGCAAGATTAAAAGCTGAAAAAAGGGTAACATACCGGGATGACAATGTAGCTTCCACATCTGATCCCAAATATGATAGACTGTCTAAAAATGTGGAAGAAATACAACAAATTATAAAAAGGATGGTTGTCCAAAACAGAAACCAAAACCAGAACCAGAACGTTAGAAGAAACAATGCTGCTCCCAACAGACAAAGAGAGTCAGATCAACAAATTATTCCCCCATTTCAAGAAAAAATTTTAGATGAAGATGAGGGAATCATAGAAGAGTCTGAAGGGAATGGAATAAACATGTTCGAAATAGAGGACTCAGTCCTTAACTGTGATTCAGGGGAAGATCAGCCCTCACCTTCATATTGGGATGAGGAATGGTTAGAAACTGAAGATTACAGATTGGGATTTGAAAATGCCATGATGCAGGTTAGAGAAAAATATGAAATTAGGAGAAAAAAGAGCCAAGATACTTCCAAAACCAAAGCTCCTGAGGTAACCATCAAGAAAAGACCTGATAAAACTTCTCAAGCATCTGCTGCAAATAACAAATCAACAGCTAAAAGTTCTAGTAAACACAAGGAAAAATACAACCTAGACACTGAAAAACAAAGCTAACCAACCAGCAGTACTAGCACTTCAGTTAGTATTCCTGATACAATTGTTCCCAACCCTGTACATAGTGAGAAATCACAAACTGATTTAGCTACTAAGGCGGTGGCTAATAAAACAGAGTTAAGCATTGCCAAGAGTCAATCCACTTTCAATTTAGAAAGTGAGATTGCAAAAATCAAAATTTCTGTACCATTAGCTGAGTTGGCCACTCAGAATGTATATAAAGGCCAAATTTTGAAAGCATTGAATCTAGGGGAAAACAACGATACTGTAAATTTAAATGATGATCAACCTGCCCTCCTGTCTGGTCCAAAGATTGAGGGAAAGTTTCAGGAGGGGGTAGTTCCTCCTTTTTATATCAGTCTCAACATTCATGACAAGATACTTCACAATGCCATGCATTATTCTGGAGCATCACACAATTTAATGCCTAAGATAGTGATGGAAAGGCTAGGCCTAGAGATAACAAGACCTTACAAAGATCTGTATTCGTTCGACTCTAGCAGATTAAAATGCCTAGGCCTAATCAAAGATTTATGTGTGAGCTTGACCCAGATCCCAGCTAAATGTATGGTCATGGATGTGGTGGTAGCAGATGTGCCACCCAATTATGGCATGCTATTGTCAAGATCATGGGGAGCCAAACTGCAGGGAACGATGCAGATGGATGGCTCATATGCCACTATCCCTATATTTGGCCAACTTAGAAGACTGTATAGAGAATCCCAGATGAAATTCCTAGTCAATAGCCCTGAGAAGCCTGAAAATTCACCATTATACTCTGTACACACAGACCTGGACTCTTTCATTCTTTATAACGACCAATTATTAGGAGAGCCAGAATCTGAGTGCAGAAATACAAGCAAAGACACAGAGCCCATGGACTTTAGCATAATGGCTACCCTAGAAGAATACGATGAAGAAAACCATGGGTAGGGGACTGAAAACGAAACTCAGAATGAACCAGGAACACAATGCAGTCAGCCCATTAGTCACACCCCGCAAAGTAATATACCACATGAAGTACAAGATAACCCACAACCTAGTACAGACCCCCCAACGCAACATAATGGCGAGCCCCTGTGGGAAATGAACTTCGATGGGTCCTGTACTAGACAAAATGCTGGAGCAGGGGTGTGGCTACGTAACACAGAAAATGACCATGCAGAGAGCCATGCTGTGAACCTACATTTTAAATGCACAAATAATATTACAGAATACGAGGCTCTCATCCTAGGTCTGAACCTATTGAAAAAATTAGGAGCCCATAGGATAGCTGTGAGAGGAGACTCTGAGTTAGTAATCAAAAAAGTGAATGGTGAATACACAGCGAAACATCCCCGACTTAGAGCGTACAGGAATGATGCAGTAGATTTATTGAAAACCTTTGTTGAATATGAATTGGTATTTGTGCCTAGGAGTCAAAACATCATTGCAAATGGATTATCTTGCCTGGCTAGTTCATATCCTAAGACTCCCCCTGACCAAAAATCATCATTCAAACCAATTTCAGACCTGCAGTGCCAGACAAAAAAAAATATTGGCAGGTCTTTGAAGGAGATAAACAGATCGAAGATTTCCTAGTGGGTAGGAATGAGTTTGAATTTTCTGATTCAGACTCAAAATATGATGACAGCTGCCCAAGTGAGGATCCCCCAGATGAACAAGAAACACCCTGTAACATAGAAATAAACACCTTTTCTGATGAAACTGGACATTCGACCATAAGATATGAAAATGCAGTTAGCGAAGAGATGGAGGTGTTGTAGGCCAAAGATAAGAATGTACCCAGAGGCTTAGCGCCCCTAGAGGACCTTTTTGACTTTGACGACGTAGCGAAAAGGCCCACTATAGAACATGCTGACTCAGATGTAGAAGAATGCAACATAGGTGCTGAAGATAAGCCCAAAATGATTAAACTAGAAAAGTCTATACCTGCATACATGAAGAAGAAATACATCGACCTGTTCAAGGAATTCATTGATGTTTTTGCATGGAGCTATGAAGACTTAAAGGCCTATGACACCAACATCATACAACACAAGATACCCTTGAAGGAAAATCAGAAGCCTTTCAAACAAAAACTCCGCAGAATCAATCCAAAACAATTACCTGCAGTTGAGAAGGAGATTAAAAAGATGTATGATGTAGGCATAATAGTCCCTATAAGGTTTTCTGATTGGGTGTCAAACTTAGTGGTTGTGAGGAAGAAAACATGAGAGATCAGACTATGCATAGACTTCAGAAACCTCAACAGAGCCTCCCTGAAAGACAACTACCCTTTGCCTAGAATGGAGCATATCCTACAGAAGGTAGTGGGCTCTAAGAGAATCTCCCTGCTTGATGGTTTTTCAGGATACAATCAGGTTCTTGTACTCCCAGAAGATCAACTCAAAACAACTTTTACCACTCCATGGGGCACCTTCATGTATGTGAAAATGCCCTTCGGACTGATGAATGCTGGAGCTACCTTCTAGAGAGCGATGGATATAGCTTTCTCAGATGAAATAGGACACTTCATAGTTATCTACTTGGATGACTTGACTGTCTTTTCTAAAACTAAAGAAGAACATCTCAAACATCTGAGGAAAGTTTTTGAAAAATGTAGAAGGTACGACCTGTCCTTAAATTATAAGAAGACTGTTTTTGGGCTGCAAGAAGGCAAAATTCTTGGCCACATCATATCTGAGAAAGGAATCAGGATAGACCCACAGCGAGTTGAGGGAAGACTCCAAATCTCACACCCCAGAAACATCAAGGAGTTACAGTCCTTCATAGGGAAGATCAATTTCCTTAGGAGATTTATCCCCAATCTTGCTGAGCATCTTAGGAAAATGACCAACATGATAAATAAAGATGCAGGAATTAAGTGGATTGTTGAAGCCAAGAAATCTTTTGAGTCAGTAAAACTTGCACTCACTCAGGCCCCTGTCCTTATCAGCCCAGACTTCTCAAAAGATTTTCTGATCTTTTCCTTTGCCTCTAAACACACGATAGCCGCAGTCTTGCTGCAAAAGAATTCAGAAGGTAACGAACAGCCAATTGCCTTCTTCAGCAAATCCTTAAGAGATACACCCTTAAAGTACAACATTATGGAAAAGCAGGCCTATGCTCTGGTTAAGGCCTTAAAAGACTTTAGGGTGTACATTCTGCATTCTCGCACCATAGCCTATGTTCCAAATATGGTGGTTAAAGATATCTTGTCCCAGGACCCTGATGGGAAAAGGGGCAAATGGATTGCTACAATCTTGGAGTACGACCTTGAAATAAAACACACCAAGCTAATCAAAGGTCAAGGCCTGGCCCAGTTAATGGTTGAATCAAACTTGCAGGCCCTTGACATTAACACGATAAATGCCTTAGATGAGCAGGAAGGATTGCCCCACCCAACTGTTGAGGAGCAGTTGTAGAACTCTTCTTGGTATTCCAATATCCTTTACGTGCTCACCAATCTCAATACCCCTCCAGAACTGTCCAAAACCAAGGCCAGATTCATAAAACTCAAAGCCACAAATTACTGCATTTTGAAAGAAAACCTATATTGGAAAAATCCAAATGGCCTATTGTTGAAATTCTTGTCTGAAACTGAAACTGAAAAAATCAAACAAGAATTCCATGCTGGGGAGTGTGGAGGCCACCTAAGCTGGAAAGCCACTGCAAATAAGATACTCAGGGTTGGTTACTACTGGCCCACTCTCTTCAATGATGTCCATAAAATGATTCTTGCCTGCCACAAATGCCAAATCTTCGAAGGCAGAAGAAAGCTCCTCCCCCTCCCTTTACAACCTATCACCGTAGAAGGTCCCTTCATGCAATGGGGCCTAGACTTTATAGGAGAAATTCACCCTTCTTCTTTTTGGCAACACAAATAGATCCTAACTGCTACAAATTATTTCACCAAATGGATAGAAGCCATACCCACTAGGAATGCCACTGATTCTGTCATCATTAGGTTCCTAGAAGACTTCATCCTGTCTTGGTTTGGCTGTCCAAGAAAAATAATCACTGACAATGCTGCTGCTTTCGAATCCAAGAGAATGGTTGATTTCTGTCACAGGTACGGAATAACACTTGGTCATTCAACTGCCTATTACCCCCAAGGTAATGGCCTAGCTGAATCATATAACAAAAGCCTGGTCACAATCATCAAGAAGCTGCTGGAAGAGAAAAAAAAGTCATGGCATAAAAAGTTGGTGCATGCTTTGTGGGCTGACAGGCTCACCACGAAGAAATCTATTGGCATGTCACCATTCTAGCTGGTTTATGGAACAGAAGCAGTTTTTCCTACAAGCCTTGGAGTTCCAGTAATCAAACTTGTCTAGGAGATCCAATCAGAGGAAGACAACATGATAGGAAGGATAAATTAGACAATCCATCTTCAGCAAACAAGGGAGCGGGTTTATGGCAGAGCTTTCAGAATGCAGGAAATCATAAAGAGGCAGTTTGACAAAAGAGCCAAAGCTTCAGATTTCAAAGTTGGGGACAAGGTTCTGAAATGGGATTCAAGGAGGGAAGACAAAGGTAAACATGGAAAGTTTGACAGCTTGTGGCAAGGTCCATATATCATTCAAGCCACTGTGGGTCCTAATGCATTTTTCTTACAAGAACCTGATGGTACATAGATTTTTGGGGGTCCTGTCAATGGCAGGATGCTCAAACACTACTTCTGCTAATTTTCATTTCCAGATCAATTTCCATTGTACATACCATTGCAGTTTTGCTTTCAAGAAAGCAGAGAAAAATGTTTCAAAAAACAAAAAAAGGAGAGGTTCAGACATGCTCAAAGCTCGAACCTCCGAAAGGAAAAAAAAGTGGCTCAAACATAATCAAAATCTGAGCCAAAGGGAGCAGAATAGCTGGTCCTAATACGCTCAAAATCTGGACCAGCAGTGAAAATAAGAATCAGCTCTAACATGCCCAAAACCAGAGCTGAAGATGAAGAAGAAAAGGTGACTCTAATATGCTCAAACTCTGAGTCACAAACAGAGAAGGATACTTCAAAAGTTCAAATTTCAAGCCTTCAAAGTTTTGTTTCACTCCACAACAAGTCAGACAGTTAAATCCTGGCTTGGTTGTTTTTCAATTTCCTGTCTTAGAATATAGGAGAAGAAATCTGTTGGACAGTTTAATCCTAGCATATGTTAGAATAGGTAGAGAGGCATATGAGGCCAACTGTTTAATCTGGCCTCATGGAGTAATAAGGGTAGAAGTAGAATAGGTTTTTTTTCTGTTCCAAAAAATAAATCATGTAAAGGGTCTGCTAGCTCAAATGCACCCAAAGGGAAATGTTAGGACTGCAGTATGGGTAGGCAGATTGGTTTGGAAATATTTCCGCTGATGTTTCTATCATATTGTGGCAGCTAAAAATTGAAGAAAGAAAGGGATGTGCCAAGCAGCAGGCATCTGGCCTACTCCAAAGATCATTTCTGGTTTCTTGACTCCTTCAAGAAGAAGCCATCCCCATGTGGAGCCACTATTAGCCCCCCTATGGAATTCTTGACAAGCAAGCTGGGGGCTAGATTATTGAGGAGCCTTCAAGGAATGCCTTTCCCCTAAAAACCCATCCTCCTTGAAGTCTCTGAGTGCTTTTCCTTGTACAAATCCTATCTGCTGGTCCATTCCTAAAAGGCCTTTGTTCCCCTCTATTTCCCCCCTAAATCCCCTCTAAAATCCCTACACCCTTTGTTTTCCCAAATTCCCCCTCCATCTCCCTATCGTTACCCTTTAGGCCTCAAAATACATTAAAAATGGGTCAAAAACCCACTTTGGACCATATAATAGGCCTAGCCCCTTCCGCATTATCCTCGCGCTCTTTTACCTTCCAAAAAACCTATCGCTGTGACCGGGTTCTAATACTGAAGGGCGCTTACCGCGTTTATTCATCGGGCACATCCTCATCCGTCAATCCTGACAGATCGGATGGCCAGCATTTAATCCCCAGCGCCCGCGTCTCCCCCGCCTATTTTCCATGCTGGGCCATCGCCATCTGTTTTCCCCGCCAGATCGACGATTCGAAACCTTTCCCGCCGGTGGACCCCGCCATGCACTGTTCAAAACAGCTGGTTTCTTTCGCACCACCCTCGCGCGCTTGGTGGTTTTCTCTGATCACCTAGCGATTCCACTCATCATGTGCCACCTATCCCCTGTACGACGGCGAAACCGCTTTCTCCCTGCGCATTATCTGTCGACCACGGATGCCCAGCGAAATTGCTGTCAGCCGTCAGATCTCAGATCACACATCCGACGGCCATCATTCGCCAGAGCTACACACGTGATAATCCATGTTATGGCTCGCCGTCCGTCGTCCTCCGCCGTCGATCTCCGCTGGGATCGGACGGTCCAGATTCGTCTGCCCGTCATTGACCATTCCACCATCGCCCCGGCCTCCACGTCATCCATCCAATTGGCTTTCCATATGCCATGTCACCCCATGTGTTTTCCCCATACATCCTCCCATTCCATTGCATATATTTGGTTCGTTTCGTGTTTTTTAATTTTTTCTCGTTCGTTATCGCTCTGCAGACCGCCACCTCCACCAGAGAGGATTTCCATTGTTCCTCTGCATTTTTCTCCTCCATGTCACCGTCTGCGCGACCTTTCTCCACCTCCACATCATCCGCCACCCCATTCATGATTTCCTTAACTTATTTGTGTGTTTTGCAGGGTTATTAAGAGCTAATGGCCGCCATGGTGTGCGTCTCTGCTACAAGGACAACGAAATCCAAAGAAGATCAGTTACAGCAGCTAAATTTATGAGCAAGGACCCGGGAAGGTAAAGACTAGATTTTCATTAAAAGAAGCAGGGATTAAACTCTGTGGAAAACCCTCTGGCGCCATTAAAGCTCAAATGCATAGGCAGAGACAGATATGGACCGACAAAGCGTTTTAATGCAAGAAAGAGATTGGAGCACGTCAATGAGGATCTTGGATCAGCGGTTTAAGAGGAAAAACACCATTTTGAAGACCCCGAGGATCGATCAAAAGGTCCTGAGCACAAGCAAAAGGTAACATCAGGGTTTATTCATCAGCAGAATGTTTTTCTTCATCAAGTACAGGGCGTCCATACAACTTTTATTATGCATAATGTCCCTGAAGGGATTCCCACCAGACAACAGTTCAAAACCACCAGAGCATTTATATGGCAGACTTCTCAGTAGCTTATTTTATTTCTGTTTAAAGGCACCAGGATTACCACAGCCGAAATACTTCAAGATCATCTCCGGAAAAGATCACTCTTTTGCAAGGGAGGTGACAGAGATTAAATACACAGTAGCGAAACAGAATGGGTCTTGGCCCTACATTCATTTTTGTGTTTAATGTTACACCTACCCCCCCTCAGTCGATCTTCTGTTCATTCTCTGCTATAAAGCACAGAAAGAAGTTGTTTTTGGTGGCTGATGAGATATCAGTGAAACGCAAGCATTTTCCTCTTGAGACAAGTTCTCTGTGTATCATTGTAAGATAGGCTGAGATTTGATGTATTTAGACTGAATGTTCAAGCTATGGGATATGATTTACCTGATTGGTGTTGTTTTTAATATAACAAGCATATTTATTTGGATCCTGATCTAAAGCAGCTGGTGATGTTTTCTTATCTCTACGTCTAATTTCATTTCATTTCATTTCTACTGGCTCGCATCAGAAGTTTGGCATAAGATTTACCCTTGATAGGTACCTTATGTTGCTGCTCTCCCAGCCCTTTATGTTTTCTGCTCATATGTGTATCTAAATATTGATTTCAATTGATTTAACCAGTGTAGTGGATGTTATTTCCTACTCTCTAATGTATGAATTAATGAAATCTATGTTTAGATGTTCTTGTTAGGATCTAGTTGGATGTGTTGGGAACACTGGGAGGTCAAGAACCCTGTATCCGCCTCACTAGGATCTTTCCATCCTAATTAGGCCTTTTCAAGATCCCTTGTATTGCCTCTGATTTTGTCCAAGAAGGTCTGGAGTTAAATGACCTCTGACCCGATCTATAGACAAAATTGGATGGTTCTCCTTCCTTGATTTTCAGCCCTTAATGTTCCATCTCACCAATCATCTTGCAAGATCCAAATGCTCTAGATGACTAGCCCAATTGAAAGCTTGCACATTGATTACAAGTAAATCCTTTCTTGACTCCATTGCCCAATGGCCTTGATGTTCTTTGAATTATCTACCTTTGCCTAGTTTTCCTCTTTGCTCATCCTTGTCTTATATTGGATCTTTCTTTCCTGATTCCCAACAACCAAACACAAAAAATCAAACAAACAACCCTGAGCCTATAACTAGCCTAAAATCACAACTTAGAGCTCCAAAGACATACACTTTGACTCATCTAGAGAGATCCCTCTCTGGACCTAGGAGGGCTAGATCCTAAGGTCTGAAAGTGGTTCTATGTTGTCTCATCTTTCGGTCTTGTCAACCTAGCCAAAACATGGGAACCCCAACAAATTGAACCTTTCTAAGTTCCCTTAAGTTGAATTTCGAAGCATTGAAAGTTCAAAGCCTTTCTCGGATCTCAGGCTTCACCTTTGTGTTTAAATATTAAGTGTTTCTTGTTGTCTGAAGAGTTAGCCTACTAGGAGTTTGATCATAGGTGTTTAAGGCATGCCATGTCCCTAGATATGATTCCTAGGTGGTCACCTTGGAGGTTTCCTTGTCATTCACATTCATTCCCTATCATTTCATCCCACACTATCATCTTTAAAGATCCTCTGTTTTAGATTACTAGCCCAATTGAGAGCCTTGGATACTAAATAGCAAGTAAACCCTTTTATGACTCCATTGCCCAATGGTCTCGAGTGTTCTTTGAATTATCTCCCTTTTCTAGAATCCTTCTTTGCTCACCCTTTGTATTATATTGAACCCTTCTTTCATGTTTCCCAACAACCAAACAAATAAACAAAACAAAACAATAATCCTTGTGCCTTATAACTAGCCTAATATCTTAAAATTGAGCTTAAAAGATACATCTATCTTTGCCTTTATAGAGAGATCCCTCTCTAGACCCAGGAGGGCTAGATCCTGAGGTCCCAAAGTGGTTATGATGTTGTCTTATCTTTTGGTAGAGCCAAACTTGCCAAAACATAGGAACCCCAACAGGTGGATCTTTAAGGTTGTGAAGGTTTATGAGGTGAACATTAAGCTTGAGAATAAAAGATAGTGAAGGGAAGAACTGAATCCTTAATAACTTTTTAGACTAAGGGAGTTAGAAAATCATAAGCATGGAAAGAGAATCAAAGTCAGAAGTGAAACCTAATCCTTTTGATTTCAAACTGAACACAGATGATTATCTAAGACAAACATTGAAATGATGTTATGGAAAGGCAAGAAACTTATTTAACTTTCATATATTTCATTATCAAGAGCAGAAAAACATTTAAGATGCACAAGTAGTTATAACCATAGCAGAAGAGAAAACTCTGAACATCTAAAGCTACAACTGTGAAGGTTCTTTGAAACAAATTCAGCTAAGCAAAGGCAAAGATCATGATTCAAACAAACTTCTTTGACAAACCTAGGCAAAGCTGCTTTAAAGAATTGATTCCAAACAGAGTATTTCAGTAGCAATAATATGTAGGAATAGCCATAAATCATACTTGACACTAACTGATCTAAACCATTCAAGAAATGGAAAAGATAAGAACTTCTTAGAGAGCAAGAGATGGATTCCATAATATATCTCAACAGAATAAAACATTAAGGCAGTGAAGGACAAACAGAAGTAAGGTGCCATCAAGGAATAGTTCTTAATCTAAATTTTTTGTCCTACTGCAACATAGCAAGATGGAAAACATAATGGAAAACTAGAAAACATGAACATAATAAACACTTCACCATCAACCAAGCTTATGGATCCTGCAAACAGTCTCTCTCCATCAACAAGCAAACCAAGGCATGCATGAGCTCCAAGACATCAAATTTCCATAAAAAAACTCCAAGAGACTATGTATTTTCTTTAGCATAAGTCATAAAAATCCAAAAAATTACAGAAGACCCTCATTCTCTATTTATGGATCAAATGAGGAGGTGGAAACCCTAAGAGGCTTCCAGAAACCCTAATTTAGCCATAAATGTCATAAATGTGCTTAATGACCATGCAAGGCCCAAGACACATAAGAGATAAGATAATAAATGAAAAATACCAAAACATAAATCCCAAATCAAATAAAGAGTGATTTTCCCAAGAAAATATTAAAAAACCAGTTTTCCATTAATTACTGTCTTTTGTTGACTTTTTGGCCAAAAGCTGTCTCTGTGCGTAGCTCCACATCAGCAGAAAATGGGGTCTGTTGCAGCTGAGTTTTGGACCCCTTCCCGACATTGGATTTGGCCCCGTGATGGCTCGTTGGAAATATTGAAGAGGCAAATTTCTATAAATACTTGAGTTGTGCTGAATGGATGCCATTTACTTATTCAAAAATCCAATTTCCCATGACTGCTCAGTGTGCAGCACCAGGCCTAAAAAGGAGGCAGAAAGGTCATTTTTGAGGTGTTGTTTGACCTTTTGAGGTGGAAAAAGTGATCCAATTGACCTGAAATTTTGTGGGTAGACTGCTGGTGACATGAAAAACCCAAAAATTTAAACTTTAGCAGCTGAGGATGCCCCAAAAAATAACGTAGTGCCTAGGGTGCTGCGCTCCTAGGGGCCAAAATTTGAAAAAAACAAAAAGTTTCTGGATTTTCCTCAAAATTGGTGTGTAGACCCCTCAAGGGGTTTTAGACACCTGATGAGAAGCATCAGCCAAAATCTTGAGGCTGTCATGCACTTTGGGCCTTTTTAGCTCTTCTAGCTCCAGGAGGGCTTGCTTCAATTTGGCATTAGCAAGCATGCTCTTCCTTGCATAGTGTTTGACCATTTTTTCTGCAAAGCAAGGCCCCTCTTTACCTCTTTGAAATGTTTGTGCTCTTTTTTATAATAGTATATGACCCTTTGTGCCCTTTCAAATTCATTTTCCCATTCTTGAAGCTGGGCATATTTTTCTAAGAGGAGCGATTTTGTACTCATCCCTTGGTCCTCATTATCACTGTCTAGATCAAAAAAGAGAGGCCCTTGAGAAGCCTTTTTGATCCTTTTGCTACTCCTGACTAGTGCCTTTTGCTCAACACTCTTCATTTTTTCTTTTCCTTTGTCGGATGCTTTAGTATTTTGTGAGGAGATGGCCCTTTTCCTTTTAGAGGCAACAAACACACCCTTTTTCCCTTTGTGGTAAGTGCATGAGAGAGGGGAAATAATGGGAGTCTCAAAGGCAATGTTGTCACCATCTTGTCCTTAAATATGCTATACATTTTCTCTACCTTCCTCTCTCTGATTTTCTTTTTCTTCTACGGACTGATTTTTGTCAAGACAATCATGACAGCTGTCATGACTGTCATGACTCTTTCTTGGACTATCTTGGGCACTTAGATAGTTGTCTTCCTCATCTGGTTGTTCTCCCTCTTCATTGTCCTCTTATTCACTATTTTCTTATTCATTGTTTTCCTCTTCCTCATCATTGTTATCCTCTTCCTCATCATCATGTTCATTGCTTTCATCCTTGTGGCTGATTTCACTGAGGTTATCTTTGTGGCTGCCATTACTAGTTTCATCTGTGTTTTCTCCTTCATTATCTTGCTGCTCTTGCCCATTGTTGCTTTCTTCTTGGCCACCTTCCTCTCCTTCATTTTCTTATTCATCTACGTCATCTTCCTTTTCAATGCTTTCCTCATGATCATCACTGCTTTCTTCATGATCATGGCTGCTTTCTTCATGGCCACCACTGCTTTCTTCATGGCTACTTCCCTCCTTTTCATCATTCTCTTCATTTTCATCATCTTCTTATTCACTTCTCTCTCCTTGTCCATCATTATCTGTCTCATCTTCCTCCTAACTATTGCCTCCTATTTTTTCTTCACTAGGGCTACTATCAGCCCCTTAACTTGGTAATTTAGGGGAGGAGGTAATAGGTGAAATTCTTTGTGGAGAAGGAATATGGGGAGATGATGGATGTGTGGAGGTAGATGTTTGTGAAGTGGAAGGAAATTTCTGATGGATGAAGGCCCAGGGGTATGCAAACACATCATGTGAGATGAAGGTCTCCCAAGATATACCTTGTCTCTCTAGTTGGTATAGGAGAATCATCTTGATCAGGGAGTGACGAAAGAGGCCAGGAATTTGGTGGTCATATCTTTTCCTCTTGATAGTGGAGGCCATTTTATCAATACTCCAGAAAAGGTAATAAGGTAGGTTCATCATCTTGACTTTGGTAAAATGCATCAGCAACTTGATATGATATGAGTAGAGTCGGGAGTATCTTCCCTCACATGTGAAAAAACTGATAATCTGCCTCATTAATGCTGCATACCTCTTTAGAAAATGAGAAAAAGGGAAAATAGCTTTACAATTTTGATGATAGGTGGGTTTCAAATAAGGCCCATAATAACCCAAATCCAACTTCCTTTGTTTGAACCAAAACTCACCAATGTCTGGTATACCTGTTGCCTTGGAAATGATTTCAGACGAAAGCTCAAATTGGACCCCTGCTAGATTAAATTAGTGGTTTTGTAGGCTATAGGAAAATAATCTAGTCAATTCTGGATGACTATTGACTTGCTTGACCTTCTCATAAAAATTGTGGCACCCTAGATCCTGGAAACATGAAAGGATCATAGGAGAGGAAGTGATTG
This sequence comes from Pinus albicaulis, assembly GCA_034641835.2. Taxonomy (NCBI): domain Eukaryota; kingdom Viridiplantae; phylum Streptophyta; class Pinopsida; order Pinales; family Pinaceae; genus Pinus; species Pinus albicaulis. The sequence continues at coordinate 1,297,382,739 of CM076579.1, forward strand.
GAGTGGTGTCTAGGGGCTCAAATCTTTTAGCTTTTCCTCCATGATGTTTTGGCTTGGTGGGAGTGTGACTCTCATCACCACTGGTGTGACTGTCTCCCTCTGACATGATGGCCGAAACAACAAAAGAAACCTAGGGCTTTTCTTGAGGGTTTTTGGAGTGATAAAAGTGGTGTAGGTCAACTCTTTGCAAAAAAGGAAATCTAAGGTGAAGAAAACTTTCAAAACTTGTTCCTGGTGGTGGAGGTCAACCTTATAGTTACTCAATCCTTTCTTTGCACTCAAGACCAAAATTTCTTCCAACACTAGCTCAAAGACATAAAAATTAATTTTTGCATATTCTAGGGTTTGGTCAAATTTTGACTATGGATGACCTCTTTGATTTTAGGCAAATAATGCTTGGGAGGAGAAAAAGGGGTTTTACCAACCTTGTATTTAGCTTGCAGAAGTTTAGAGGCCGAAAAATTGATTTTGAAGGTCTTTGGAAAGATCTGCGGAATGTTGTCAGGAGCGTAGCGCCAGTGCGCAACGCTTGTGCGCAGTGTGGGCCGGTCAGGCTATCGGAGCATAGCATCAAGCAGAAAGGGCGGTCTCCCGGGCACCTGTGGTAGTTTCTGGGCCTGTGCGTAGCGCCAACCCAGGCGTGTAGCTCCATGCTATGAGCGCGTAGCGTAGTGTAATTTTACACTGCTCGGCTTTCCTCTGTGCGTAGCGCCGTGCTCTGTGCATAGCGTCGGTCAATTTTCATAGTTTTCTCGAAAAAAAACACGGCACTCTCCTCCAATGGTTTCCTTTCCTTGCAAAGTTTCAAATGGTGCGGGGGGGGGAATTTAGAAGGGGCCCTTTATAGCCTTTTTTGAAAATAAATTAAAAGGGCAAACCCATCTTTGTAAAGTTCATGTTTCCCTCTATCCTTGCATGTGTCTTTTTACTGATATTTCACTGTGTGGAACAATTTTTGGCACAGTTTTTGCAAAATGTTTACTTACGCTTTTATCATATTTTTGCAGGATAACCCCTTGTCAAGGATGCCCTTGTTGAGGTCTTCAGCCGAGATGTAAATCACGAGAAAAAATGCTTCTTAAGCCATTTATGTTAATGAATTATGTCCCATTTTGATTCTAAGGAAAAAACTCTATTTTTTGCCTCTTTGGTGAGATGAGACTCTACATACTGATACTCTTTATCCCTTTCCTTTAGTGCAGATGACCTAATGCTATCCTTGGAAGTAACATTGGGGAGTTGACTTCTGCCTTTGTGGTGATTTTATTGTTTGTCACCATTGTTTTGTGACTAATAAAAACACCCCTTTTCTCCTTGAACATAGGTCCTTTGATGATCAGTATTTTTACTAGTTTACCATAAACTCATGGTGTTTCTATTTTTCTTAAGTTTATTGTGTCTCTTATCAAAAAATGGCTTTATGAACTCTTTCACAGATACTTCCCTTTTTTTTCTATCTCTACTTCATATTATTCTTCAAGGTATTTTTGTAGAAAGGTTTGGAGGTGATAGTTTATCCTTTGTATGTTTAGGTGCTGAAACAAGAGGCTGCTTTTGGAGGTCCCTTTGACATCCCCTCCGATGTTTATGAAAGAGACTTTTTATTCCATTACCTTGCCTTTTTTCTAACCTAATGTCCTTTTGACCACTCTTGCAGAGATGTGAGCACAGAGAAACTGTCTCCTTGCAAGATTCATGTATTTAGGCATAAAAAGTTCCTCAATTGATCTCTTTCGTGTATATAGGACCAGTGACTTGTCCCCTTCTTTTGAATGTATTCCCTTTATATATAAGAAGAAGAAGAATCTGTAGGACACCAAATCCATCCTATGACTTTTTGAAACCCTAGGTGATCTAGTGGAGGCCTTCTTGGACTTGGTTTTTGGGCTGGGATCTAGACTTAGGTCTTACAAGGGTAAGACAAGATCCATGCCAAGCTTTGTGTATTTGCGGGCCTAAGATGCAACACACATACTTGAATATCTAAAGGGCTCTGCAGAGATACCCAGTTTTTGAGAGTTTCTTAAAGGAGGCACAATAAACCTTCTCTGTTTGGCAGGTTTAGGAGGTGGTGGGGACTTGTGTAGGTAAGAAAGAAAAACAGAGGTTTTTGAGACAAGGAGATAAGTTAGGTTTAAAAATGAATGGCTTGAGCCCCTGATGGGTCTTCCTGGAGTAGTGGGCCAATTATGACTAGATATGATAAAAAAATAGTAAAAATTCTACCTTGAGGATAATGAAGGTAGTGAGATTTCTAGAACTCACAATGTTCTATAAAATTTGTTTCTAGAAATCTTGGGGTAATCATTTAGTCATCAACAAAGAAAAAATTTATTGATGACTAAAACTTTGTAAATTCTTTACAAAAAATATTATTTTTGAATTATATGTAAGTTTAACTAATGCAGAGCCACAAAATGATAAAGCTCGATAAGATTATTTCTGATATAAGACCAGAAGAGTGTAAAAGCTTGATGGAAAAATTGCAAAATGATGAATCAGGTGAATGAAAAAATACTATCGATCCAATATGAGTTTCTTCTTTTAATTTTCATTAATAATATACTTAAAATTATTACATAACATGTGTCAAACAATCTACTAATTCACATCTGTTTGATGTTCTACATGGACCAACAACTCAGAAAAGGAATGTTGTTCTAAGAAAAAAAAAATAGAACATGCAAATGAAAATGAATTGCTCAGGTCATCTAGAGTGGTGTTGGAGGTTAACGAAAGTGGAAAAAACTTTTACAAAAGTTTGAAGGATCTAGTGGAATGAATGTATAGATGTTCTTTCCACTTACAATACGAAAATCAATCCAATGATTCCAAGAACCAAATTTTATCTAAACTACATGAAGAGTTTGCAGCAAATTGGTCAATGAGACATGTCAGACTTTTAATAGAAAAAATGTACAACAACAAAAAAGAAGGAATGAAAAAGTAATATTCCTTAAAATGCTTGTCTAGAATTATTCATAAATATTACTTTTGTTATATTTACTTTTCATATATAAACATAAAAATTAAATAGTTTATTGTCATGTTACATTTTCAGGAAGATTATGAAAATCACAAAAGATTGACGAGCTGATATCAGAAATATGCCAGTAGGAATGTCCAAAAAGGTGTACAAGGAGATGTTCAAAGAAATGGACAAAATTGCATCACAGGAGGAGCCATCTCAACAACAACGTGCTTCAAATATAATATGTAAACATTGAATTTTTCAATCATTAGGTATAATAAATTGTAATATTCCCAAATTTTCACATTATATTTGGAATATTAGAGTCCTTGATTTTCTTAATAAATTAAGTAAATAAAAGGGTGGAGGGTCCCACAAACCTCAAAGATGAATAAATTCCACTTTTAATGTGTGTATGTGGATATTTTAGATCTAGATCTAGAATCATGGAGTAGTGGAGCTGCTCCATTAATGGAGATCATGTATCATTTATGAGATAGATTATGGAGGATGGAACAGTCAAATAAGATCATTGATCTTAAATGTAAAATCATGAGGATCTTTGATAAGGTCAACTAAGATCATAATGCATTCAAGAAGATCATGAAACACTTATGATAAGATAGTGGAGAAAGTGATACATTTAATGCACACATGATGGAGGGGGTAATCACCCCATGTGAACATGATGGAGGACATGGATCAACATCACAGTCAACCTTGGAGACTTTTGTCCACATGTACAACGCAGTATTGGAGTGGACCTAGGCTATGGAAGGCTCATGCATATAATGAAGGTGAAGGCACAATGGAAGGATGATTTGGATAATTCATTTCTTGATCTGTTTAGATCTAGATTTTTCTTGGGACATTTCTATGCAGACTTGGGCTATTTAGCATAGTTCGCAGTGTTGTTTAGCACTGGGTGTTTCTGAGCGGGAATCCCACCTCTTTCTTTGAGTAGCTCTAGAAAGAGGATTGTTCTTCATTCCATATCAAGAATTGGTGCCATCTTCAGGAGGTTGTTTCTAGCATTCAGCTAGGAAACCAGTGGAGGATTCATCCTACCACCTTGTTCTTCAGATCCATCCTTTCAGGAGCAGGATATCTACATTCAGAATTCAGACCATTGGGTTTTACCTCCATGTAGCAACAGTCCCTTCAAGGATTGCATAGTTCAATCCTATAGAACTATTGGGGGAAGGAAGTTTCCAGTATTTCAGTTGGAAATACCGCGAGGGATAACCTCCTCACATTGGATCTATTGTTTCCATCACTCAGGAGTTGATTTGACATATCTAGCAGTAGGCTAATGAGCCTCCCTCTTTGACAACACAATTTTCTGAAGCTTTTGTTCATATAGTAGCTATTTTCAGTGGAGGATATTGGAGGAGCTAATCTTGAGCTTTTAGCCCAAAGATCTAGTGAAGGGATCAACCCTTCTTGCATAGATCTAATTGTACATAATTGCAGCCATCATATCATTAGATATAGCTTCAGATCTGCATTCCTAGTTGCATATATGTGAAGCCCTAAGAGGTTGGTTTTCTTAGACTTACAGATCTGAGAAATCCCTTCTGGGTTATCTTGGGAATCCATCATTGAGCCCAAATCTACAATTTCAGCATCATCAGAGCTCCCATTCTTCCTAGTTCTGACTTTTTATCTTTCAGGTAGTTGTAGTCACTACAGTTGGAGTAGGGAAAACACATTTTACCTTCCACTAGAGTAGTATTTATGCAGTCCCTATTGGGAAATAATTTCAGGGTCATTCTAGGCCACCCTCGTGGCTTGAGTGTCTCATATTGAGCACTATTGTACTTGCTTTTTGCACCTCCAATATAATAAAATGGCTCAACTATTTCTGTGCATTCTAATGTGTATATAGATTTATTATTTACTTTGCTAAAATTCTTATATTGTGTTTTAGTATTACTGCATTCTCCCTTTTGGGATATTACAGTGGTATCAGAGCATGATCTTTGGCTCAGCTAGTGGACACTTCATCTTTGCATCAAAAGAAGAAGCAGATAGATGAGATATTTCATGGAGGATGATAATTCTGCCACTCCTTTATTTATATCCATGCAAGATCTCTCCAAGGAGGTCAATCCAATGAAGAAGGAAGGACAGAAAGAAGATCCAAGAAGAAGATGTGATGAGGAAGATCCAAGAACTTCCTATCAGCAAAGAAGAAAATTGGATAATCCTAGATCTCCTCATAGATCAACTATGCCCACTTTCTTTGGAGAAGGTAAAGGGTAGAGCAATGAAGAAATAAAGGAACCTTAGACTTATGAGACTCTCAGTCTATATCTTGAAGAGTACAAATCACAGTCTAGAGCATTCAAGGATAATCTAACTCTCCAACAATTCTTCAAAATCAAAGAAGAAAGAGGAACCTATAGCAACAATAGAAGAAAGAGGCATAACATATTCTATTTTCATACATTTGATGGATCTTCCTCAAGCACTGTTAAGGCTTGGAGGAGAGATTTAGATGCATTGTTCAAGCTACATCTTGTAGTTGAGGGAGAGGCTATTCAAATTGCAGCACTTCAACTTTTGGGTGAAGCCAATGATCGGTGGTTTGGTCACATGGAGCATGAAAAGGTGACTAAATATTCAAATTTCTTTCACAAGTTGAGGAAGGAATTTGATGTGAGAAAACCAGAGATGTGTCACAAGGTGAAATTCCCCAAGGAAACAAAGGAGGATGTCAATCTTGTCACTCTAGACAAGAAGTCACTACATTCACCACCAGTTGTAGAAGTACTTGCATCTGGAGAAGAGACATTTGCAACTTTGCAAGATAGTCTTGAGCTCTTGACACATAGAGTCCCATGCATGATTCAGGAGATTCATGAGGAAGAGGAGGAAGATTCTAGTGTTAGTACAATTGGAGAAGAGCAACCATCACTCTTACCATCAGTTGGAGACACTATTGTCCCGGTTGGAGGAACTCTTGTGTTCTGGCAAGAGGTTTCTACACATCAGTTGATGCAAGGTATGCATGAACATTCATCACATATTGTTTTAGTAGATCTTATTGAAACTTATGAGGACATGCCATCATGTCCAATGCATAACCGAGGGTTAGAAATAAACGCTGATTTGAATCAGCAACATATCACAGCACAGAGGACCCTTGATCTAATCAAGGAGGAGGTTAAGAACTATCCCAGTTCATCATTGTTGAGCTACATTCAACCCCTTGAATTGAAGTGTAGAGTTTCAGAAAATGGGATGGAAATGATCCTATGTACAATAATTGGTTGTGAGATCATTATTATACCTTGTTATCAGACATCACAAATATTACCATGTAGATCTACAGCGATGTCACTTAGTGGCTGTGAAAATGAAGAGGCCCCATCATTCTTGGAGAATTTTGAAGGTAGCTTCACTCATGAAGCAATGGAGGTAAAGATGAAAAATGGTAGACATCTTGAGATGAGGAATCTTTTCTCCTTTCTAGATGACCCTTTCTCAATGAGCATCTCACAACTCGAAGAGAAACTTCTACCTGCAGTAGATCCAAAAATTCATTGGTTTTGTAGGGTCTTTGGTGAGAGGAGAATCTCATTGAGAGATATCATTGGAGGTGCACTTCAACATTTCATGAAGTGCAAAGTTCTTCAGCAGTTTGGGGAGGATGATATTCTACAAAGGGAGGATACCATGATTATGCAACACATCATTCATCATCCACATTGGGATGAGTGGGTGAAGATGATAAGCAAGGGGTTGCATGACCACTTGCATATTTATGACATGGGCCAGCAAGATTGGTTACATTGGTTGCTCTTGGGGGAGTTTTGTCACTACCCAAAGGCTCCTATTTCTTTGATCCATGCCTTGAAAAACAATTATGAAACGAAGAAGGAGGCATGGATGTGCTTGCTGCTCTTGGGTGACTATGGTTACCACCCAATAGCTCTATTTTCCTAATTCATGCCTTGTGTATCAATGATAAAATGCAGCAAAAGAAGGCATTTTCATTTTGGTTTCCCTTGAGAGAGTTTGGCCACCACATGACATCTCCTATGTCTATGTGTTTTGTATTGGGTAAAGCTTGGAATGATGCTCTCATGATGTGTATTGATGGTGTTTATTTGTATTGGGCTGATGTGACATTCCACATTTCTATTAGTATGTTTTTGTTCCATGATGCACATGAGGAGGAGAGAAAGCAGTAATATCTCTTGTTGCTTTGGTTTCTTTTGGGAGAGTTTGGCTTGTCCATCTTACATGGAGGGGATGGAGGATGGCAACAAAGGGCCTTACTCCGGTGGTTACTATTAGGAGAATATGGTTTGACATATTTTTCTACCCATATAACTCCTTTCCTTCTTCTTTTGCATAAAGTTGGAATGATGCTTGGATCCAACAAGGCCAACAGGGCTAAGGATGAGAGCATATCAATGCTCAATCAAATTCATAAAGCATGGGATGAAGAGATGTATTGTGAGATGGAGATTTTCCTTTGTGGGAAGAGCCACTTTATTTTATGTATCTCATGTATTAATGATGATGTTGGACATCATATGGTTGTCACTTGGTACTTCATGGTGGAAGGAGGAAATCTAACCATGCAGCTGGAAGGCATTCTATATATTATTGAAAGACAACTTTGGAACCAAACATGCATAACACATTGCAGCAAATGGAGGAAGCCTTCCTTATGTGGATGCCATTTGGAAGGGAATAGATGGAATTGCATCTAATTTTGGAGTTTCTTGAGGGCAAGCAACATTTTTCTAGGGGGGACTGTAATATTCCCAAATTTTCACATTATATTTGGAATATTGGAGTCCTTTATTTTCTTAATAAATTAAGTAAATAAAATGGTGGAGGGACCCACAAACCTCAAACATGAATAAAATCCACTTTTAATGTGTGTATGTGTATATTTTAGATCTAGATCTAGAATCATGGAGTAGTGGAGAAACTCCATTAATGGATATCATGTCTTATTTATGAGATAGATTATGGAGGATGAAACAGTCAAATAAGATCATGGATCTTAAATGTAAAATCATGAGGATCTTTGATAAGGTCAACTGAGATCATAGTGCATTCAAGAAGATCATGAAGCACTTATGATTAGATAGTGGAGAAAGTGATGCATTTAAGGCACACATGATGGAGAGAGTAATCACCCCATGTGAACATGATGGAGGATGTGGATCAACAACGCAGTCAACCTTGGAGACTTTTCTCCACATGTACATCACAGTATTGGAGTGGGCCTAGGCTATGGAATGCTCATGTATATAATGAAGGTGAATGCATAATGGAAGGATGATTTGGATAATTCATTTCTTGATCTTTTTAGATCTAGATTTATCTTGGGACATTTCTATGTAGACTTGGGTTGTTTAGCAGAGTTTGCAGTGATGTTTAGCACCAGGTGTTCCCTAGCCGGAATCCCACCTCTTTCTTTGAGTAGCTCTAGAAAGAGGATTGTTCTTCATTCCATATCAGGCATTGGTGCCATGTTTAAGAGGTTTTTTCTAGCATTCAGCTAGGAAACTAGTGGAGGATTAATCTTACCACCTTGTTCTTCAGATCTAGCCTTTTAGGAGCAACAGATCTACATCCGGCATTCAGGCCATTAGGTTTTACCTCCATGTAGCAACAGTCTCTTCAAGGATTGTGCACTTCAGTCCTATAGATATATTGTGGGAAGGAAGTTTCCAGTATTTTAGCTGGAAATCCTATGAGGGATAACCCCCTCACATTGGATCTATTGTTTCCATCACTCAGGAGTTGATTTGACATATCTAGCAGTAGGCTAACGAGCCTCCCTCTTTGACAGTACAGTTTTATGAAGCTATTGTTCATCCAGCAACTATTTTCAGTGGAGGAGATTGGAGGAGATAGATCTTGAGCTTTTAGCCCAAAGTTCTAATGAAGGGATCAACCCTTCTTGCATAGATCTGATTGTACATCATTGCAGCCATCATATCATCAGATCTAGCTTCAGATCTGCATTCCTAGCAGCATATATGTGAAGCCCCAAGAGGGTGGTTTTCTTAGAATTATAGATCTGAGAAATCCCTCCTGGGTTATCTTGGGAATCCATCATTGAGCCTAGATCTACAATTTTAGCATCATCGGAGCTCCCATTCTACCTAGATCTGAATTTTTATCTTTCATGCAGTTGCAGTCCCTATAGTTGCAAGCAGGGACATCGCAGTTTACCTTCCAGTAGAGTAGTAGTTACGCGGTCCCTATTGGGAAATCATTGCGGGGTCATTCTAGGACACCCTTGTGGCTTGAGTGTCTCATATTTTGAGCACTGTTGTACTTTGTTTTTGCACCTCCAACATAATAAAATGGCTCAACTATTTCTGTGCATTCTAATGTGTATATAGATTTATTGTTTGCTTTGCTGCAGTTCTTATATTGTGTTTCAGTGTTACTGCATTCTCCCTTTTGGGATATTACATAAATAAAAAATTTAGCATTAAATATTAATTTTCAAGTAGTTTCTTGTAGAAAAGAAAAGAAAATGGAACCCATTCAGCACATAAAACAGGACGACAAGGAAGAAAAGGGTTGATATCAAAGTTTGTGAGTAATTTTTACTTCCTTATAACAACTTAACTAGATTTCATTTTTTTTTTTTTTAAGTTGTTTTACAAAAATCATTATTGAATGTCTTCAAAGAGGTGCTAACATACAAAGAAGAACCATTAGATGAATTGATTGAAATTGGGTTAAATATGGGTTGTGAATATATGTTGGCATATCAAAAACTAATTGTGGAATTTTTAAGCATCTATCGATCTTGTTTTACTTAGCTCCGTCTATAATTAATAGAACAAAAAATATTTTATATTAAATATATGATTTTTTATGGATATAAAACTTGCAAGAAACAAAGTATGGAAATGCACCAACAGATAAAATCTTGAAAGATGGCATGGTACATGGTTTTGAAAGAATGTGTAAGTTTATGATTCGATTGTTGCTATGGTATATCATTTCTTTTCGATTTACATTGATGTATATTATTCAATATTGCAATTTTCATTATTCTCAACAATGTATATACACTCATTATAGTTTATTTTTATGTTTGTAGATGGAAGGTGAAGAAGAAGAAAACAATCAACACCGTGAACAAAACATTCCTGAAAATAACCTAAGTCATGGAAGTAGCTCTAGCAGTGACAACAGTTCAAGCAAAGAATGATGATCACTATGTTTGGATATCAAAGCAAGGCATTGTCTTTTTTGAAATATTTGTTTGTGAAATCAGACATTTTGTTTAATGTAATGGACATAGTGTCCCAATTAGAAGACAAAGGGATACCAATAGTTATACCATTTTGTATGAAAAATACTGTCTTATATATATATATATATATATATATATATATATATATATATAATAAAATATGTTTTAAGTTATTCTATGTTGAGATTCAACAAGATGATGAAGCTTAGTGAAAATCAGTCACCTTCACTAAGTGGGCCCGCAGGCTATTTTTAGGTGTAAGTCTATTTTTAGACATGGTGATCATATTTCAGAAGTTGCAGGATGTTATTTGTGGATGGTTGATCAAGTTGGAAAAATAGATGAAATTCTATTTTTAGAATATTGGGTGAAGTCTATTTATAGATCATCGATCTAAAGATATAAGTGTCGATTATTATTAGCTCTTAATAATAATATGACAATAAACATCAACTTATTCTCTTGGAGCACTTAATTTCAGTGTACAGATTTGTCAAATCAGTGGGGTGAAGGAATTACGCAATTCATAGGGTTTACTGGTGGTTCATGCATGGAGGACTCAGTTAGAACTGAAGTGGCAAAGTTATGACAGAGTTGGAAGAGTAGTTCATGGGGTTGTTATTTAATTTAACTCAGTTAATGGAGTTAAACTCAGTTGATCTAGTTGTATCTAGTCTAACTGAATGATACACTAGTGAGAGTGGATTTAATTAATTCACAAATAATAAATCATTAATCAACTAAAAAATAAAGCAGTTAACTATAGTGCATGTTAGTTCCAGTGGAGACCCAGTGGAGATATAGGTGAAAGGGCAAGATGGACTATCTGTTGTGACTATAGTGATGCATTGATTGCACCACACACACATTGGAGTTGAAAATTAGGATTGCTGTCAAGGCAAGGGTAATTCGAATTCATTCAAATCTATTCTTAAACAGGGATTGCACAGTGGAGGCAGGCTATCGGTGGCAAGAAATCAGTGCATGGATTTTCAAATTTCTTTTGATTAGTATGTGATGATTGATTGTACTGAGAGCTTGATGTACTAAGATTTGTATGAGATTGTTACATGATCTCCATGATACATAATATATGATAGCTGGGGTTTTCAGCTTCAGGATTTCCCGTGAAATAACTGTGTTATGTTCGATTTTTTTTTTTGCTTCATGTGTTTGCAATTGATTTTAATTTCCACAAAAGATTAACTGTGGAAGGATTTTGTATTTAGCAAGAAGATAAATATTGTTAGATAAGGATAATTTGGATATATACATGCATCTTGTATATAATTTCTACATGGTATCGGAGTAGTGCTAATTCTTGAAGATTGCAATTGTGAAGAATTGTTGAGTTTGTGCTGGTGGACAATTCAAATTTGCTTCATTAAATTCTTAGTGCGACAGTTGAGTATACATTGAAATGTCTTTCGATGGGTTGCGATTGGAGTATGCCCTTTATGGCAGCTCGAATTACATAGGTTGTAAGAATAGGATGGAGGCCATGCTGGAGGATAATGGACTGAAGGAGTTCATCAATAGCGATGTTCCTAAGCCAGGATCTAGCGATGCTGCATTACTTGACGCATGGAAAAAGAAGATAACAAAGACAAGAAGAATTCTATTGGAAGGTGTGAAGGACCATATTGTGTACAATAATCATGGTAAATCCACTCCATTTGAAATGTGGAAGGCTTTGAAAAATTTGTTCCAAAGCAGCAATGACCAGAGGAAGTTGGCGCTGAAAGATAAGCTCAGAAAAATAAAAATGGAGAAGGACATTATTCCAAAATATCTCACGAAGTTTTTCCACTGTAGGGATGAACTAGGAAGTGTGGGGATTACTGTCGATGATGAAGACTTGGTGAGCTTGGATCTCCTTGGGCTTCCGAAGAGTTGGCATAGCTATGAAGACTCTGTCAATGGACGGGAGAAACTGTCGGGATGGGAGTGACTTTGGTCGGATCTTGTGCAGGAGGAGATAAGGAAAAGAACCAGGGATGGCTCTTCATCGAAGAATGAAGATGAAGAGAATTTTGCTTTGGTTTCCAAAGAAATAAAAGGGAAAGGGAAGAAATCCCATCCAAAATCCGAAGCTAAAGGCAAGAAGCAGGATTTGTCCAAGGTGAAGTGTTTTCACTGTCATGGACATGGGAATTTCACCACTAACTGCCCACAGAAGAAGAGGAAAAAGAAGGATGTTGGAGCTACAGCTGGAGAGGCCTTAGCCTTGCAATTTTAACTTGATTTCTCTCTGATCGCATGCTTGGTTTCAAGCTATATGATGGGAGACAAGGAGTTGTTTAGTGACTTGGAGGAGAAGGACCTTCAAATGCATATAGAGATGGGAAACGATGTTTGATACAGTGCAACTGCCATTGGGACCATTACCTTTGAGAGGGAGTTAGGTAATCCATTTATGTTGAAATATTTTATGCATGTTCCAGGTCTGAAGAAGAACTTGGTCTCGGTCGCAATATTGGAAGACAAAGGTTATGACGTTGTTTTCAGTGAGGGAAAAGCTTTCCTTTGACATAAAACAATGGGTCAAACCAAGAGGATAGGGATTCAAGTTAAGAATCTCTACAAGCTGGATGTAGATGGCTGAGCTACAATGATGGGCAAAGCAGAAGAAGTGGTGAGCCGGGATGAGGGAAAATTATGGCACAGGAGATTGGTCCATCTTCACCATGGCGCTTTGAAGATTTTGCAGCATATTTCTACTGGAATTCCCAATGGTACTCTTGTGTAGTCAGATCAGTGCAAGGGATTTTCTATGGGTAAGTTTGTGAAGACCACCTTTCATGAGAAGGAGAACCATGCTTCAGTGATCCTGGAGAGAATTCACACAGACATGTGTGGACCTTTCTTGGTTGCTTCAACAACAAAACACATGTATTATGTTATATTTGTTGATGAATATTCTCGTAGATGCTGGATATTCTTGATGCAGAAGAAGAGCGAAAATTTCTCAAAATTCTATGAGTTTAAAGCATTGGTGGAGAAGGAGTCGGGGAAGCAAGTAAAGGCTCTACGGAGAAATAATGATGGTGAATACATCTCGGGCAAATTCAAAGACTTCTGTAGCAAAGAAGGATTTTGAAGAGAACTCATAGTGCCTCATAACCCACAACAGAATGGGTTCTTATAGAGGAAGAACAGAATGATCATGGGTGTTGCACGAGCGATGCTGCATGACCAGGGCCTACCGATGCACTTGTGTGCAGAAGCATGCAACACTGCGGTTTATGTGCAAAATCGTTGTCCTCATAGAGTACTTGGAATGAGTACACCTGAAGAAGCTTTTACTGGTAAGAAGCTTGATATTTATCATTTGAATATTTTTGGCTCATCTATTTACATTCATGTGACAAAGGACGCCAGGAAGAAGCTGGAGCTGACTGCAGAAGTTGGGATATTTGTGAGGTACAAAGAAACACCCCATAATTACTGTGTGTATTTTCTAGACAGTCAGATGATTGTGGTACGAAGGGATATAAAATTCAATGAGGTGAAAGCCATGAAGTTATCGCTTGAGAGGGAGCTACACTTGCATGAAGAGGAGGAACTTCTTATTCCCAAAGATGAGCCTCTAGATGTGGATCAACCATAGGAGGAGATTCATGGAGTGGAGGAGTCCACTCATGTAGAACCAAACATCAGACAAGGCAGAAAGCATACCACAGAAGCTGAGAGACTGAAGGTTTATGCGGCACAGAATGTAGGAGTCCCTACATCACAACGCAGACAGAGACATTCACCTAATCGATTTACTGGATACATGGGTCTAATGAGCAAGTGTATCATGACAGATCCATCTTCTTTTGAAGAAGAATTGCAGGAGCCCCCATGAGTAGATGCCATGGTGGAGGAGTATGACTCCATTGTTAGAAACAATGCTTGGGATATTGTTCCAAGGCCGGTTGGTAAATCAGTTGTAGGATCAAAATGGGTCTACAAGGTAAAGCAAGCTGCTGATGGGAGCGTCGAGAAGTATAAGGCATGATTTGTTGCCTGGGGCTTCTCACAAATCGAGGGGATTGATTATGAAGAAACCTTTGCACCTGTTGCACGATATTCTTCCATAAGGATCATCCTTGCTCTCTCAGCGTAGATGGGTTGGCACATTCATTAGATGGATGTGAAGACTGCATTCCTTAATGGGATCATTGAGGAAGAGGTGTACATTGAGCAGCCTGAAGGATTTTAGATCTTCAACAGCGAGTCGCATGTGTGCAGGCTCAAAAGAGCGTTGTATGGGCTGAATCAAGCACCACGTGCTTGGTACACTCAGATCGACAGCTATTTCACTAGACTTGGCTTCACCAAGAGTGAGGTAGATGCAAACCTATACCAAATTGTGGTGGAGGGTAAGCTTTTAATCATTGTTCTTTATGTTGATGATTTAATACTAACGGGTGATGAGCAGTTGATACACTCATGTAAGGCAGATCTTGCAAAAGAGTTTGAGATGAAGGATTTGGGCCTCCTTCATTATTTCCTTGGATTGGAAATACGGTAGCAGGAAGGTGAAATATTTGTGTCTCAAGGAAAGTATTCTCGGGAGATACTTGATAAGTTTCACGTGCAAGGCTGCAAGCCTATCGACACTCCTCTTCCAGGAAATTGGAGGAAAGAGGATGCTACATAGGCAGAGGTAGTGGATGCCACTGTTTATTGACAGTTGGTGGGTTCGCTCATGTATTTAGTTAATACAATACCAGACATATGCTAAGCCTACCAAGCGATGGTTAAGCCTACCAAGATCTTTTTGAAGGCAGGTAGGAATGTCCTGAGATATATCAAGGGCACATCTGAGTATGGCTTATGGTACAGACAGAAAGATGAGGTGAAGTTGCATGGCTTCACTTCATGCAGATTGGGTAGGTAGCCCAACAGACAGAAAGAGCACATCAGTAGGGATATTCAGTATCGGATCTACAATATTTTCTTGGAAAAGTAGGAAACAAAGATCCTTGGCACTCAATTCAGTGGAAGCATAATACATGGCAGCAAGTCAACCTGCATGTGAGTCTATTTGGATGAGGAAGATCCTGGTTAGTTTGTTCAGTTCACATTTAGATCCTACAGTTAATCTTGTGTTTCATGATAGATCTAAACATATTGATATCTAGTATTATCATATTAAAGATTGTGTGCAGTGGAAGATCATGTTGCTTCAGTACATTCCTACAAAAGATTAGGATGCAGACATTTTGATGAAGGCGCTCACTAGGAGCAAATTCGAATACCATAGAGGCAGGATCGGGGTGAAGGATAATCCCTATCTTGTTAAGAGGAAGTGTTGAGATTCAACAAGATGATGAAGCTTAGTGAAAATCAGTCACCTTCACTAAGTGGGCCCGCGGGCTATTTTTAGGTGTAAGTCTATTTTTTAGACTATGTCTATTTTTAGACATGGTGATCATATTTTAGAAGTTGTAGGATGCTATTTGTGGATGGTTGGTCAAGTTGGAAAAAAAGATGAAATTCTATTTTTAGAATATTGGGTGAAGTCTATTTATAGATCGTCGATCTAAAAATAGAAGTGTCGATTATTATTAGCTCTTAATAATAATATGACAATAAACATCAACTTATTCTCTTGGAGCATTTAATTTTAGTGTACAGATTTGTCAAATCAGTGGGCTGAAGGAATTACACAATTCCTAGGGTTTTCTGGTGGTTCATGCATGAAGGAATTAGTTAGAACTAAAGTGGAAAAGTTATGACAGAGTTGGAAGAGTAGTTCATGGAGTTGTTATTCAGTTTAACTCAGTTGAGCTAGTTGTATCTAGTCTAACTGAATGATACACTAGTGAGAGTGGAGTGAATTAATTAGTTAATTAATTCACAAATAATAACTCATTAATCAACTGAAAAATACAACAGTTAACTACAGTGCATGTCAGTTCTAGTGGAGACCTAGTGGAGAGATAAGTGAAAAGGCGAGATGGACTATCTGTTGTGACTATAGTGATGCATTGATTGCACCACACACACATTGGAGTTGCCAATGAGGATTGCACAGTCAAGGCAAGGGTAATTCGAATTCATTTAGATCTATTCTTCAATAGGGATTGTGCAGTGGAGGCAGGCTATCAGGTGGCAAGAAATCAGTGCATGGATTTGCAGATTTCTTCTGATTAGTGTGTGATGATTGATTGTATTGAGAGCTTGATGTACTAAGCTTTGTATGAGATTGTTACATGATCTCCATGATACATAATATATGATAGTTTGGGTTTTCAGCTTTAGGCTTTCCCATTAAACAACTGTGTTATGTGTGATTGTTTTTATTACTTCATGTGTTTGCAATTGATTTTAATTTCCGCAAAAGATTAACAGTGGAAGGATTATGTATTTAGCAAGAAGATAAATATTGTTAGATAAGGAGAATCTGGATATATACATGCATCTTGTATATAATTTCTACATTATTTTTCATTCTCCGTAGTCGCTGTGAAATGTAACACCACTCATTAAATTTATGGTTGATTAAATATTATAATGAAGAGATGTGAAATTTGATGATATGATATAACAAATTAATCCAAACATCACATTCAAATGCACTAATAATAAATTAATTCATATGAATACTGTTATAAGATATATATATGTGTCAACCTTTGATGAATAATGAATTTTAAAAAATCACAATAATTATGATATGATATAACAAATTAATCCAAACATCACATTCAAATTCATTAATAAAAATTTAATTAATATGAATAATGTTATAAGATGTGTCGACTTTTGATGAATAATGAATTTTAAAAAATCACAATAACTGCATTGTCATAGGTCGATGTTTCTAAAAAATATAAAATGAACACTGGTGCGTGTCAGTTACTGTACACCAGTGCGTTTGTATGATGCAGTGCACCGGTGCATTTCTACGACCTATGGGCACTGCACAAATACCAAAACCAATTAAAAATCTTGGTGTGTTTTTGCGGTACTGCACATCAATGCGTTTATGTGGGACTACGTACCGGTGCATTTGTATGACCTATGGGCACTGCACAAATACCAATACCAATTATAAATCTCGGGGTGTTTGTCAGATACGGAGCACCGGTGTGTTTCTAGAAGTATACATACTAGTGCGTTGAGACGACCTATGGGCACCACACAAATCCCAAGACCAATTAGAATGACCCCATGCATTATATCACCAACACTGTGCCCAATGCGGTTTTATACCTTGACGGCCCAGTGGATGCACCTTCGACCACCTCGGGGCCACCATCTAGATGACATGCACCAGTGCGTTGAAACCTTAGTAGCGCACCGATGAAAAAAACATACGTAATAACCTTCGGTCACCCAGTTTTTTAAGTTGTGTTTAATTTCCATTAAAAGCTCTGCCAAAACCTCCATAACCATAAATGGATGTTGTAGCAAATGGTTTTTTGACAATTTTGGTCAATTTTATAACACTAACAACCTCCTTTATAACCTCCGCTAGAGGGTATTTTCCTTGTAGTGTAAACTTCCTCCATCAGCTCCGCACACCACATTCCTCCATTCCTGAGCACAATGTAGCAAGGAAAGAAAAACACAGACTGCTACACACATCAGGGAATTCCTACAACACAAAAATATGTTCATGGAAAACAAGAAAAAACGAAGAGCGAAGATGATAAATCAGACCCCAGAAAAGACAAGAGTGCCACCCATGGCATCTAGAGCACCCCCACGCAACATTACAATGGGAAGAAACAATAAGAAAGATCAGAAACTCACTCAGAGAGTTTCTCATTCAGCAAGTTGGTCACTCATAAAATAGAAAAATAAGGAAGAACATAGCATATAAGAGGCTTGTCTCCAAATTCCAACTCCTGCAAACACCTTGACAACAATTGGTAAGCTCAAGTATAGCCCCTAACCCCTCGCTATGCATTCATAATGGCCATAAATAATTAAATTTGCAGACTAAAAGTTTAAGAGGCAAAAAGGTGGCCAGTTAACTTGGCCACCACCGTGAAGTATGACTGAAAAAACTAGAAGTACATGCCACTTGGGCCAAAAAATAAAATAAAATTAAATCATTTGGAGTGGAGGAGGACGAGAGGAAGAGACATGCAGTATCAGCCAGTTAACAAGGAGAGGATCCAAATATCTACAACAGTGAGCTTCAACTGCATATTTTGGGACAACATGCAACAACAACAATAGGAAAATGCCACCCTACCCATGGGCTGGCCCTCTTTTGTAAATATGATCAAGGAAGCTTTTATAGCAACCCAAATAAGGTATAATTCCACTTCTAGCCATAGAGAAGAAAAGAGGAAGAACCAGAAGAAGAACTAGAAGAAGAAGAAGAAACAGAAGAAGAAGAACCAGAAGAGGAACAATAAGAACCAGAAGAAGAAGAGGAAAAGACGAAGGGCCAAGGAAAAATGGAAGAAATGGAAATAGAAGTCATATAGGTAGCAGAAAGTGAGCAAGAAGTAGACTTGCAACATAGCACCACATCCCCTCAAGCAAAAGAGGTAGTTTCCACCTTATCTCCTCTGAGTGCAAAAAGAAAAATGCAGACCTCTATGTATTTCAGAGTTGACAAGAGTCAGAGAGATAGAATATCCTCCCACAAGACTGACTATCATTGAAGAATCACCAAGGGAGTAGGAAAGAATCGAAGAAAAAATTCTGAAGGAGCAGTTGTAGAAGGCACATCTAGAGACTGTAGCACTAAAGGAGAAATTGAAACAAAAAGGGCAGCAAGTAGCCACCATGACAGACTTATGCATAGAATCACTTCAGCACAGATTCCCTTTTGACTCATATGTTGTGTACCTCAAGGAGAAATGGCTCCTATTTCAAATCAAAACTCTAGCCTCCCATGGATCCTAACCATTCCAATATTGTAGGAAATTCATGGATTTATACAAGCAAGCTAACATGGTTGATCAGGCAAAGATGGAAGAGTTTTATGTGCATAACCTTGTGCTGACAAATCTGGATACTTGGGATCCCAATCCTACAATGGGGGATATGAAGTTGATGGCTTTAGTATCTTGGATGATGAATCAGGACACTAGATCAAAAGAGATATGGAGGGTCATGGGAAGAAGAAATAGAGAACCCTTATGTATCAGACCAGAATTGTTCAGCCCAAGAGGAGTCATCCTTAACTATTGAGAGATTGAAAGGGACCCTGCACTAGTTGAAAGCTACCTTTAGACTCAAACACAGGTAATAGGCCACTTTGATGATGTTTCTAGGTAGATAGAAGATGAGTGCATTATGGCCAGCTAGAGGAGATGGAACAACCTCCCTCACAGCCTCAATAACAGGGAGTACCATACTCTAGATAGACTGAGGGGTGCATTGGAAAGGGCACCATTATACAAGAGGGCCATGTAGGCCCAAAAGATCCAATAGTTGGCACTAAAGCTCAGCCCACCTTTACCGATGGGGATGAATGATGAAAAAGACACAGATGCACAAGATAGAGAATGGGAGAATGCAGAAAAGAATAATGGTTTTTACCCCCTTGGGGAAACTCCAACACTTCTTCCTCAGGAAATAAGGGGGGTTTAAAAGCCTTAAAGGAAATGAAGGAGGAAGATTAGTTTCTCAGAAGATGATAAATCATTCAGTAGGGGGGTGATGATGAGCTCCATCATTAGACATATTTGGAGGGGTTAATGGTCACCTTTTTTCCTTCTTAGATCTCATTTTCTTGAATTTTTATTATTATTTGGTTTTATGATGCTATTATAGGTGGTGATTAAGGCTAACATACTCTGAGTGCCTAATAAGAGGCTGAGTGCATAAAATCATGAATTATTAAGAATTTTTATATGGATTTTATCATAAGGACTTGGAGAAGACAAAAAGGATAAATTATAGGAGGATTTTCCACCCTCTTTAACTCCCAAAGGCAACCAAAGGATCCCAAATATTCTCTCCAGCAATTTTAATTCCAAAGGCAGCCAAAGGATCCCAAAGATTCTCTCTAGCAATTCGAATTCCAGAAGCATCCAAGCAACTCAAGGAGGAGTGCACACAATCTTTGTTTACTTGGAGTCAAGTGGATTCAATCACTATTTTCTAGGGAGTCATTGGTAGCTTCCCTGTAGAATAAATAGAGCAAAGCTAGAGCTAGGAAGGGTTAGAAATTTGCTTCAGGATATTGAGTTTTATATCATTTTACTCAGTGATTAAACTTTTATAAATGTATGAAGCTATTCTTTTATGAAATGAGCATACTGATTTCATTTTACTGATTTAAGTTTAAGAGATCTAGCCTCGCGGGTTAGGGCCCAATCTATGTGCCTTAGCCTCTCTGTTGTATTTTTTCTCTACTTTCTGTCATTCCATTAGCACTACTTCTGATAATTTCGTTTATGCTTCAAGTTTTTGTTTAGTTTTTCTTTCAGTGTGTTGTTGTAGGTCATTTTATTGTGTGTTATGCAGAATTAGGATCTATGGATAAATCAAATTCCCTAAGTGTGGTGCTAGGCACTTAGAACAACAGATTAAAGACTTTACTATCACTTTCTCTAAGAATAAATAGACACACAGAAAGATAGAAGAACCTACTTGTGATCCAAATGATTCATATTCTCCTTCTATCACTTTCTTTGTAGCTTCAAATCCAACTTAGATCGATAGATTGATTCATGCAAGTATAAATAGAGAACAATAAAGAGATTTCAGTATACAGATGCCTACTTATCTTAATCACTTAAATCGATTAAACATGAAACATATATACCATTCAAGAGTCCATTGCATGAGAAATAGAAACACAAACAGATACATATATGGGAAAATGAACAAAAATATTTATCAAAGAGTAGAAGGGGGAGGTTACAACCAATGATCAATTTGATGTCACCAGCTCTGGCTTCATCACATTCAACATCTCACCAGCAACATATCATTTCTTTCACTCTCTCAATTGAGAATCCAACAGCATTTCTTTACCAAAATTCTTTCCTTCCCTAGCACTAGGATCTATGCTCAATTTATAGGGAAACTAAAGGTAGCTTCTCAATAAATGACTTTCTAATAATAGGCAAGACATGTTTCCAAGTTCAGAGGTGTTTGATGGACACTTGTATTTGAAGTTTGACACATATGGACTCTTATAGAAGGCACTGGCCGTGTGGAGATTCTAGAACAATGAGAATTTCGCTCCCATTTGACCAACACACCCTTGAATGTCGGGAACTACAATGTAGTGCACCCTTGAATGGAGGGAGTTGCATATGCAATGCAATTAGTCCCTTGAGAGGCAATGTTGGTGAGATCATAAATGATATAACATATACTTTAAACCTTGGAAATATCACAAGAGAATCCATGAATTATATTTGTCCTTCTCTTAGGGCATATAGAATCTGCAATGTAAGGGGATGATAGACCCTATAACATTGGTCCTAGGGATGATTTCCAGTTTGACGAGGTCATGGGGGATGATGCCAAAATTGACCTATAACAGCTGCCCCCTAAAATATGAAGTCAAAATAATAACAATATTTTGAATGAGATGTTTTACGATGTGATGTGTTGGAACTAAAGCAGAGTGGTGACCTGCATCAATCTTAAAATACATTACATCATGATATTTTCATCTTGGTCATGAATTGCTGAGGGAGGCATTCCCATGCTTAGCACATAAAATATCTAATAACATGTACATAGTGCAGAAAGTAATCTACATTGGAATGTTTCCCAATACAGACATGCCTACAGATATAGGCCCATGTTCGGATAACGATATGTATGTAAGGTCACCGTAAAAATGATGTGTACAACAATCCTGAAATCACAGCCCAGATGGATGAAACTAGATTTGGGGTCTTCTTATCCCATTCACTCGATCGTTCAGGTACAAGTCTAGCCATGAGATTATATTATTTGTAGTCAAACATGGTAAGACATTGTTTGACTACTAGCTAATGATGTGAGATGTTAACAAATGCGAGAGAACCACCATTGATGTTAATGGTTGTCAAGGTAATACAATACATTTCGTAAGGTGTGAATAGATGATTTGATGTCAAACGCCAGACAAAATCTTTCGGTAAAAGGTTTGGAAGCGAGGATCTTGTCGATGTTGTAACAAGCCTCATGGTACTAGAAGATGATGTTTCTAAGTAAACTTCCTAGATGATGATTTGATGTCTACAGGAAGCCACTTTATCGTGAAGCGAGAGTTACTGATTTCAGAGACAAAATGTGACTTGATATAGCAATGTTTAGGGATGAATGTCATGAGAATGAAGGTTTATGAGTATTGCAGAAGGATGAGTATTCACTGGATGACTTCTCTTGAACATATCGGCGACACTGAGATGAGTTGGCAGCATTAACCCAAAACCAAAGTGAAGGTATGATGAGCCATAGGCATGAATGAATTGTCAAGAAAATTACCTAACCCAAACAGTCATAATAATGGAGTGAAGTGTCATGTTCAAGAGCGACCTAATACTGTAAAAGTTCTGCTCACTTTCCCAAATTTTCCCCGGTCATTTGTCGACCAATACATATTTATTTTTTAACAAGATTCAGGAGGATAATATATGCTTGATCTATAATTCAACACTTCCAACAATAATGTATCGATATTTAATAATTTAATGAGTCTAGTGATGAATGAAACTTGATTCTTAACATGATTGATAAGCCCATTGCTATTTTATGTTTTAACGAGCCTAACGACAGTGAAATCCTGATCCTTTTTCATATTTAGAGAGTTTGAAAAAGAAGAAAAAATAAAACTCCATAATTACTTTTTCATAAAGTTGTCACTTAGATCCGAAAAAGCGTAAAATAATATCTAAGATAACCTCCTAGCCATGTTCGACTAAGGTTTTCCTTTTTCGTAAATAATCTATCTTAGTACAGAAACGGGTTAAACTTATACTGAGTAGATATCAATTCATTTACTTTTATGAGCTTGAAAAGACAAGTGCTTGACAATATTTTCACATTATCGAAGTTTGAAAAAGAGCTAAAAGAAGACTCCAGGGGTTCCTTTTTCGCTATTATTGAAGCTCGAAAAAGAGATAAAAGTGTGCTTCAAGTCCTTTTTTGTTTTTATCAAAGCTCGAAAAATAAGGATAAAAGTATGCTTTGTGGTCAAATCATTCTTGAAATAAATGTGCACGACTAATCTGCTATATCAGTTGCAAACATGTTCAAAACAACATCAAATGGATTAAAAATACCTGTTTCATGATAAAATATGAATAAAACCATAGTCAAAACAATAAATATGATTTGCAAAAAATCAAATGACTATTTAAAAGAGTTTTTACTATTCATTTGTACCATTTTCATTTTGGTGCTCTGAACCTGTTTTTGCCCCCAAACTTCAGCTATTGATTGCTATCGATTCTGTGGATGGTTTTCCTCGCTGTTTGATCCAGGTTGGTGCCATAAACCTCCTCTTTCCTTTAGTAGTATTTTTGTTTCATTTCATTGCAATTTTTTAGGGATTTTTGCCCCTTAGGGTAAATCTATTTTCAAAAGAGAGAACTGCACCCTTGGATGTTGAAACCTGCGTTGGAATGCACCTAAAATGAAGGCTAGATGCATATGCAATGCACTGTCTCTTGTCAAAGGCTGCGTTGGGGCAATTCACATTTTTTATTCTTTCAGTGTGCCCAAAGTTTTCCTAGTTTTTTTGCATGAAAAGGGTTATAATGAGTCTTATGGTTGTATTTTAGGGATTCAACGGACCAAAATGACAATTACTTGGAGGGAAAGAGAACATGAAGAACAAAATATGATTTCCCTTTATGATCCGAATACTGTAAGAGCCCTCAGATACTGTGGGTTGTTGAAGTACTTTCTTCTATCAGGTATGAGGCAAAAAATGGAACTACTGTAGATCCTTTTTCGTGCATGGGATCCGTAAATTGAGGCATTTCATATTGGGAACAAAGTGGTCCCAATTTTAGTGGAGGATATCTATTTTCTAACAGGCTTTTCGAGGAGAGGCCTACCCATTTCTCTCTCAAGGTCTACTCTTAGAGGAGAGGCGATGAGAGACTATATTTTGCAGTATTGGAATCCAGGGGAAGAGCCTAGCAAGGAAGGGAAAATAAACATCCTCAATGTTCGTGATTTTCCATTGAGAACCATATTATTCATGATCGCAAAGATTGCTGGTATCGCTCCACTCCATGTAGCGAACATATCTTATATGTAGCATGCATTAGAGTGCATGGAAACAATAATTTCCAATTGGGATGAAGCCATACTTTATCACATGAAAGAACAACTGAGCAAGGAAAAGGGAGGAAGGAAGAAAATTTTCAACTATGATTCGATCGTTATTTATTTTTCCTTAGATAAGATTCCACTGATGCAACCTCATCATGTGACACTTGGTATATCTAACCCTAGAGATCCAAGGATGCAGATATGGGTAGAACTGATGGCTAGACATGTAGGCCAATCGTCCATCGTGTTCTTGACTGCATTCTTATCTTGGTTTAGGTGACAAATTATTGCCATTGATGACTATGTATATGCAGGCGTCAACTTTTGAGGAGATCCAGACTTAGCTTTACTAGGAGGTTCTCAATGGGGTGCAATTGGTAAGAATTTTTTTACCATGTTTTTTTATTTTTATAAGGTTTATACATGTTTTTGTATTTTTATTTTTTCCCAAGACTAAACTAAAGCTTTGATGTAATGCAGATGTGGGTCAAGTTCAACTAATGGGAGAGCCAGAGCATGGAGCGGATGAGCCAACAGAGAGGGCTGTCGGGAGAGCAGTCCTTCAGGATTTAGATATGGTTGAGACTCTTGCTGAGCTTCAGCAGCACATACAGGGGTTGACCTTCGGGATTCTGAATTTCCAGATCGAAGAGTTACCCATGCAACTACAATGCCACACTATTGACGTTATTAACCGCTGGATGCAGTTACTACGTAGGATAGCTAGATCAAAAGAATTTTATCAGGAGAACCACTAGTTTACTTTTGACATGTTGCATACATTTTGAGGTTAGATGACCAATGTGTCTTGGGAACAAATTTTGTAAAAACCTATAAATATATATCTATTTGATTTCAATGTTTTCCTATGTTTATTCTGCAGTCCTATTTAATTATGTGAATATATCTTTACATGTGTTGAAAATGTCTGTTTATAACATAATTCGCTAAAGAATCAGTTAATGTGTTTAAGTTTATGGAAATGTGTTGATGTTGAATGAAATCAAAATGTCTTTCCAAAAGTTGAACTCTTAGTAACATACGATGCAATGTTAGATTTATGATAGTATAAACACTAGTAAGTTGTAATACCACAAGTTGTGAGTCTAACCTTATGATGATGCGGTTAATACCAAATGAAATGGCATTAGAGAGAAGTTTGATCAACACACTATAATTAGTGATATTGTTTGTATATAGAGTGATACAAATCCCTTAAAAACTCACTAACTCGCCATTCGGAGTGAAAATGGCCCACACTACATAGGATAGATTCTGCGTACTACGACTAGCACCATCAACATACCCAATAAATGTTTCCAAAGATTTAGACATCTATGATGAAATGTAAAGAGGATTACTAACTTCAAGAAAACTCTTAGAAAATCAAACTAAGAGAGTAAATTAAAATTAACAACATTTATATAATATAATACAAAAAATCACTATGCTCATGATTAAGCATAGTAACGTTTCAGATACAACCCATTTCGGGGTTGTGCCAATGGAATCCATCGTAATCTACCAACTCGTAGGCACCCTTAGCAAGAACTCTTTTGACAATATAGGAGCCATGCCATAATGGCTCAAATTTCCCTGTACCTATTACATAAGCTTCCTAATCATAAAGAAGGACTAGGTCACCCTATGAGAAAATACGAGGCTGGACATGCTTGTCATATTGCGCCTTTATACGTCTCTTATGCACTTCGTTGGCTAATTGGGCTTCACGACGCATTTCATCAATATGGATGAGGTTAAAAAGACACCCTCCTTCAGCAAAGGTGTCAGGTAACAAGTCAATTGCGAGTTTTAACAATGGTATTTCACATTGGATCGACAAGATAATTTCCAGACCATACACCAATTGAAAGGGGGTAAATATGGTTGTGTTTATCACTGAGGTTCAGTATGCCCACAAGGCTGAGTACAGGATTAAATTCCAATTTCGTTTATGAAATCCTATCATTCATTGAAGCATTCATTTAAGAATATTATTAATAGCCTCAACTTGTCCATTTGATTGTGGATAATAAGGAGTATAAATATCATGTGATAGTACTAATTTGGAAGTCAATTCATTCATCATATGGTTGCGAAAATGCGAACCATGATCTATGACTATAGCCTGTGGGACCCCAAACTGTGAATTGACATGATCAAAGAAAAACAATGCAGTTGTTTGTCCCATGTTGTTGAATTTAGGCATCGCTTCAACCCACTTGGTAAAGTAGTCTACTGCGACAATAATATAACCATGCCCCACGGACGAATGAGGGTTATAGGTCATGAAGTCAATGCCCCATTTTTAAAATGGTCCCACAGAGACAAAATGATGCATTGGTGCTAACATTTTTCATATTTTACGATCAAATATCTGGCACACATGACAAATTTTGACCGCGAGAATGCAGTCACAAAATATGGTAGGCCAAAAGTAACCAGCATGGACTCTCTTCTACACGGTAGCATATCCAGACAAGTGTCCAACACAAGCCCCAACATGACAATCATTTAAAACCATTTTGGCCTCCTCATGAGTGAGGCACCTTCTTAAAATTGTATCCACACCATGATGATAAAGTGTATCGCCAACAATAAGATAATATTTGGCTTGGTATTGAATGCGTTGCTGGTCAGAGCGAGAGTTATTAGGCTGAAAATTCTGGGTCTAGAGATAAATGATAAAATCCTCATACCAAGGATCAGATGATTTGATCAGAAACAAATAATCGTCAGGAATAGATGGTTCTGACGTAGTGGTAGTACTATGAGAGGGAAGGTCACAGAGAAGCTCAGTTAAAACTAAAGACTTCTTTGACTTGGATTTGATAAATTCCAAATCAAATTCCTGCAAAATGACAATCCTTTTTGAATACTTCCCCCCTAGAAGTTGACATGATAAGATGTAAGTCGTGGGGTTGCAATCCGAAATGACAATGGTCTTCCGGAATAGGATATAGTGGAAAAATATTTGGATAGCTTGAACAACCGCCAAGGAAAGCTTTTCTACATAAGAATGCTTCACTTTCGTATCATTGAGATTATGACTCAAATAATAGATAAGATGTTCTATCTCATTTTCTACTTTAACCAACACCATACCAATGGTTGTATCAGTCGCATCGATATATAACAAATAATCACTCTGATAACTGGGGGGATACATTAATAATGCCCAGAAAAGTGTATCCTTGAAAACATCAAAAAAAGCTTTCACAACTTGGTCCCAATGGAAGGGAAGCCCCTTTTTCAATAGCCGAGTAAACCCTTTAGCCATTTCAGCGTAGCTGGGTATCAACCTCCTTAGGAAGTTAGCCTTTCCTTGAAGTTTCTGTAGCTGAAGAAAATTTGATGGCGTGGGAAAATCAAGAATGGACTGGACCTTCAATAGGTCTATTCAAATTCCTTCTTTTGAGACGATGAATTCTAGCAAATGACCAGAACCAACACAAAACACACATTTATGTGGATTGAGGCATATTTTGTAGTGTTGGCAGCGTAAAAATATAGCTCTCAAATGAATTGGGTGATCAGTCCGATTTTGTGAATGTGAGGGTAAATTTTCTAGATAGGGTTCAACAATGTGCTTGATGTCATTGAAATCACAATCCATTGTTCTCTGAAAAGTTGCCCCAACATTATTTAAACCAAACGGAAGTTTTCGATAAGAAAATGTGCCCCAGGGATAGATGAATGTTGTCTTATATTGGTCCGTCGGGCGGATATTGATTTGATTGTAGCCAGAAAATCCATCCATGAATGAAAAGATTTCGCATCCGGCACAATTATCAATAATTTGGTCGATAAAGGGAGTTGGATTGTTATCTTTTCGACAAGCAAGATTGACATCCCGATAATCGACACACACTATGATGGTTCCTTGTTTTCTCATAACAAGAACGATATTGGAAACCCACTTAGTTAGCAGAACAGGGTAAATGAAACCTCCACGTAAAAAAAATTCAACTTATGCTTTAATGGCAGCAGCCTTCTTTGGATGAACAGGACGAAGGTGTTGACGTACCGGCTTGACATCAGGGTACATATTAATAGTGTGTTCAATGATACTAGTATCTATGTCTAGCATTTCCTCGTAAGACCAAGCAAATACATCACAAAATTCATGAAAGAGAGAGTGATAGGTTTCGAGTTTTGATGGATAACAAGACATGTCGACATGAATGTTTTATACAAGGCCGGGTTTGGTCGAAATATTGATAGAAATGGTTTCTTCTCAATATTTGATAAATTTTGCTCGGATTCGATTGCATTAATAGGAAAATAATTTGAAAATAATTTTTTGATCGATGGGTGATATAGTTCACTAATATTATCTTCTTCATAATCCTGAAGATGGGAGTGATGCTGGTGATCTTCCCATGGTTCCCCTTCTGACATCATGATTTCCATAATATTCTCATCTGTCAGGAAAGTTGAGGAAAAAAGATCAGATGGAGTACCAAAATCTAATGGAGATCAACCCAAATGACCGGTGATGATGATTTTGGATTCGTTGCCCAAGCCATGTAGATTGATTGCTATGCCAACTCAATTGGGTTGGGCGATAGAAAATCATCCAACATAACAACTTTAGAACCACCCTTAATCCCCCTTAAGCCATATGGAGTGGAATATATCATGTAGCAGGTCTCTATATTTGCAATTTTTGCTGACGTCGTAGGCAGCGTTAATGCAAAGGTTCCCATGAGAGTGGAATCCTTTAAGGTCCTACATCAATGTTCTGAAGCGCAAGTTGGGGTGCGTGAACTAACATAACACTTCCAGTTACCTCGGAACTAGAGGCAAATAAGGATAGTCGATCCATGACTGTGATGACACCTTTATGTGGAAAGGAAATCATTCTAAAATATGTAGAAACGATCGACGTAATAGCATATACCCATGGCCTTTCGAGTAAAATATTGTAGTCAAGGGGTCTGTCAACGACCTCAACTTCAACATTCATTGTTTTTCCCCTAGTTCAACATGCAATTTATTGATAATACCACAAGGCTTATATGTACATTTTTCGAAAGCTTTCAACGTCGTTGGCGATTTATATAGATGCGGTGAGCCAAGTGACTTACAACATTTTTGAGACATAATGCACATAGATGCTCCCTCATCAATAATAGTACGATGAACAAGGTGATTAAGAACATTTACTTGGATGGAGAAAGTCAATTCTGCCGGTAATTACGGCACATAACCCATATGATTAAAGACTACGAGATTGGAATCTGTTGGATCAATTCCACCAATTGTCGACAACAAAGCCTGCTTCTGGGAGGGAAATTTTTTTAGCACCTCAAGCGCTAACATAGTTGAAGGGGATTGAGCCAAATATTCAACTATATTATAATTTTGAGTAGCTCTGGCTCAAGGATTGAATGTCGATTTATGAACGACTCCCTTTGATGCCTTTATTGTCAATTCAGGAATAGCAGTGGGCAGTATCGATTCCATAGACAGATTTGTGGTCGAAGTAGTAGGTTGATTAGTAGCCTGACTACCGTAATCTTTATTATGCGTTGACACCAAAACATTAGTCGATGGCTTCATGACAGACAACATAAGCACTTGGGAACTAGAAGCTAGATCTGTGGCAATAAAATTTGTGTCTGGATTCGGAAATGGATCTATCAACACAGTTGATGCATGCGAGGTCTTAGCCATTTCTTAGACTTTAGAGTGGTGAGGACAATCCCAAAAAAAATGTTCCTCATTACAGATTATGCAAGGGTAACGAGGTTTCCAATTTCTAGTTGATTGATCAAATGATATTTCCTACGGGGTTGAAGTTTGCTTTTTCTTTAATTTCCCCTTTTTCTTACTTCCAGGTTACTTGTCACTTTTTCCCATGTCAGATGACACTACGTGGATTTCTAAGGAAAGCACAAGATCAGATGCAGTAGAGTAATATGTGTTTGCAGTACCGATCATACCGTCTCTGGCATGAGAGTCCTTATATGGAGGAGGAACAGTAAAATTAGATCGCAACGTGTTGCATTAGGGGAATTTTTAGGTCTTAAATGGGCCTCCTAAGATAAATGTACAAATAAAATAAAATTTATAAGAACCAATATGATTCAAAATGATGATGTCAACCATGGGGGATGATTCACCATTTTGGAGTAAAAAAGTAAAAATAATAAAACTACTTTTTCAATTCATATATTCAACTTATTTCCTTAATTTTTTACTCAAATTTCGAGTGGGAGTACTCGTTGGATGCAAAATTTGATTCCTCATCCAAGGAGTACCCATGTTGCATACTTTCGATGGACCCCTCTACACATAAAATGAGAAATACATGAAAAAACGTGATTGCAATCATGTTTTTCATGTATTTCTCATTTTTCGTGTAGAAGGGTCCATCGAAAGTATGCAACATGGGTACTCATTGGATGAGGAATCAAGTTCTGCATCCAATGAGTGTTTCCACTCAAAATTTGAGTAAACCCATAGGGATATAAGTTGAAAATACGAGTTGAATTTTTTTTTTCTTTTTTCCCACTAAAATTTGGTGATGTAATCAAATATTATTTTATGATTTCCACTATTGTTTTATAATTTCCGTAGGAGGCCCATTTTAGACCTCAAAACTCCCCTAATGGGAATTTTCTCATAGAGCATGCCCGAATGAGTGTAAATCAAGTCTAAATATTGGGTATGAGAAATGACCTGCTCTTTAGTGACGAAGCCACCCTTAGCCACATCCTCAGTTATAGATGGTAATAGAGACTTAATGAACCACTCAGCAAGGATCTGATCAAGAAAAAATATCTTAACCATTCTATGATGACGACGCCACTCATGAAT
This sequence comes from Pinus albicaulis, assembly GCA_034641835.2. Lineage (NCBI taxonomy): Eukaryota > Viridiplantae > Streptophyta > Pinopsida > Pinales > Pinaceae > Pinus > Pinus albicaulis. Next base: position 1,297,413,977 of record CM076579.1, read on the forward strand.
ATGATCAGAAATGTGAGTAGAACTAGTGTGTTTAAAATTACTCAAGAGTTCCGTTGCAGTTTCATATTGTATGGGTAACTAGAAGTGGGTCAAAAAGGCAGTAGCTAGGGCAGTGAATTTATCAAAAGAAGCTCTTGGTAACTCAATGTACCATTTTGCAGTCAGACCAATGAGCATATGCTGGAAAATACATAGTCGAAAAGAGTCATCATTTAGGAAGTTAGATGAACGACACAAATGATAAGTCATAACATGAGTCGAGGGGTCTTCCCTAGGGTTTCCATTGAATTTAGGAATATCCAAGGGTAATTTATGAGGTATCACTAGCCACCAAGGAACATAGTTGATTGGGTCATTGTTAAGCCGGTTTAAATACGGTAACTCTAAAGTTGCAACAAAGGGCAACTATCAATTAAGGTCGGGTTGAGCATTGCCAGAGTATGATGGAATTTCTTGGGAAACAGGCCTTTGAGCACTAGAAAAAGAAATATGTTGTTGGTAACCCATATAGGGGTTGTTTTGATAAGAAAAATCTTGAGGATTCTATTGACCAAAACTTTTGGTTTTTGGGGTCTTGACCCAGGTTCAGTTTTAAGGTTTTCCAACAAACCCTGGTACTACTGGCCCTTTCGGAAATGGCTCGCTTACACAGGTTAAGGTATCACCTGAAGTAGTATGGGAGGGTGTTGGAACCAGGTTTCCACACCCTCAAAGAGAGAGATTTAATTAAATTGGGTCCCTTTAGATCTAACAGACTTGTGCAGGAGAAGCCCTAATAAAGAACCCTTTTAACAGTATATCGGTTAAGCACAGATCGTAATTGATAGGTAACTTGTGTAGAGTATTTTAACCAGAGCTACGCATTCATCATATCATATCCACATGTGCATCAGTATATCATCAGTATTCAGCAAGAACACACAATATTAGAACATAAGAATAGCTAATAATCATAACAAAAGGATACTTAAATATCATCAACAACCTTCTCATCCATTCATATTCAGATACGAATTACAAACTCTATTACCAACCCACGCACATAGCCAGCAGGGTTTGCACACAACAGGACTTAGGGCCTCTGCGCATACAACTAGCAGGATCCCTTACCTAGACAATCGACACAAAAGATCCACAAGTTCGTATCCAAGATTAAATTACTTCTTTCTTAGCCTCCTCTAGACTTGATTTATCTATCTATTTATAAAATATTAGCTTGCACTACTCTACCGTCCACAAAATGTAGTTTGTGGACTCCTGGTCTACCCTTTGACCCATTAAAATACATTAGGGATTTGACCCACCCCAAAGCCCCTGTGCTAGACCAAGTATTACAAAACATTACAAAATTGGACCAAAAATGTGGTTAGGGGACTTCATTCAAACAGTCCCCCAACACAATCTTGTGACTCGTCCTGAGTCACAGTGCCAGTGGGGTCTTCATCGTTTCCTAGAGCTACTCAATAGTGGTAGCCAAAGGGGGTAGAACACTAATGCTCTACGTGGCTGCGTTCTGCACAATATCACCCAAATTTTGTGAAGTTGGTCCTTCAGTCGTGGCGGTGACACTTTCCAAGGTCTGATTCAACTGTCTCATGGCCTCTTCTAACTCATGCGAAATCTTGAGAGCTTCATCAGCCCAGGGCATCAGATGGCTACTAAGTACCTACTTCTTGTGCCGTAGCCCCACAATTTCACTTCTAAGTGCGTGGTTGGTCCAAAGGCGCGCTAGTAATTGAGCGGGGACAAGGGTGGTCATAGTGGCTTCCATCTACTCAAAATCTTGCTCCTTTTGGTGCAGCTCCTGATCGATTTGGTTGTGGAGTGGGTCACGCTGCACCCGAGATCATAATTCCATAGTAGTCTCAAACAATGCATTGCATTGAGTGATCTGTGTGGTAATAGTGGTTGTAGCGTCAGTGACCAGTGTGGTTCATTGGGTGCGCACCTCTAGGGGGGGGTGTCTTAGGCTGTAGCTTAGCCTGCAGTAATCCTATCTGAAGCTCCAAATCGGCCTTAACAACTTGCACCTCAGTCTAAGATGCATTCAAAGTAGCAACCAAACCTTTGACCTTGGCCTGCAGTGCAACAGAGGCAAGAATTACTTCTGGCATGTCCTCGCAGAGCCGGTCGATCAATTGCTCTAATTCAGCCTATTGCGCGATGGCGGCGATGTGTGTAGCCTGGGCCTAGGCAGATTTAGCACCTTTAGTCATAATGGTCTAATTGACCTCGCTAAGGTGCTTTTGTGCTTGCAGTTCACTAGTGATGGAGGTAAACAAGTCGTGTAGTTGTGCACCCATCAAGTGCCCAACATCGAGATAAACTGAAGAGCATGCACAGACTTGGGTGCATAATTATTCGGGTATCATTGCCAAGGCTGATTCTGGGAGGGCGCAGATCTGACTGTCCGTAATGGTGATCAGGGCTATAACCATAGCTGGCTAGCCTACTTGATTCTGCCTCGCTTGATCCATGCTCACTTGATTCTGCCTTGCTTGATCTATGCTCACTTGAAGCTTTTATCTGAAGATCCTATAGCTTAGATTACAGAACTTCTACCGCGGTGTTGTGTTGTCCTTCCAAAGCAGCCGATCGATCCTCAGGCACGATAGTAATGGCGTCCGCAATTTGTTCTAAGTCCTCTTTTTTCAATGTGACCTGTGTTTCCGTACCAGGCTTAATATCCTTATGCTTCTTCCAAGCCCCTTTCGGAGGCTCACTGGTGTGTTTGATGCCATGTAGTGACGTTGTATCTTTGACAAAAAGCTCGTAGAGGTCTTGATCTTATTGGGACTCAAGTTCTGTCTGCACGGTAGCACCCTTAGGTGTGGTGGGGGTTGTATGCTACGTTGTAGCAGGAACCTCTGATTCCTTCACTCTGGCTGGTAGAGTGGTTACACTTTGGCCGGATGTGCCTGTTGTGCATGGGCTAGACGTCTTGGTGGGAATATTCCACTCAGGTGGCCAAGTTGCAATTACTTGGTCAATATCTACTTCTATGACCATATAAGGCAGGTTATACCAAGCTGGATCTCTATGGGCTTGAACGTGCACATTATTCATAGTAACCTGGAATGTCGAGATATCATTTTATTTTTTTTAGACTGTAGGCAACAAGCGCGACTGGGAATGAATTACCACTGCTAGGGCTCGATCATATAGTACCCATAAGACCTTGTTCTCCTCGACCCACTTGGGATCCTTCGAATCCCAGAGGTTTTCAAACCGTGCTCCTTCACACATTCTTGGCTCGAGATCAGGGAACACAACCTCCTTAGGTGCCTCCCACACAATTAAGGAAATTAACAGCATCAACCAGGAGTAGCAGAAAATATTTTCTTGATCCTCGGCTTCACGCACATTCTCTAAGAATTCATCGACAAGGTACTCTGACCAGTTGAATCAGACTCCCTTTTCGCATCTACTGGCGAGTTGAATTATATTGGCGGGGACAACCATTTCCTGACATTTCTGCATCAATTTGTATGCAAGAAATAGGGTACCCATGTGCATCCCTGGATCACTTATTGAATCTATCTGAAATCCTCTTTGGTTGCGAATGACATGGTATTTATGCCGGACGTTTTCAGAAATCTGCTGCTCATACTTATTATCAATGCCCTCCTTAGGATTTGGCCCCTTGCATGCTGAGGCCGGTGATTCGATGAATTAAAGCTGCATTAATCGGGATGTGGCCCTGGATCCATAAACACCCATCATGGACCAGTTCCAGGAGCTGGAGAAAAATTAGACTGGTGATATGTAGCAACCAAAGTGGGGAATATGCAACAAGTTCAATATTCCTGAATTTTCCAACCCGCGTGCCCATGGCACTGGTTCGAAATTTGGTACATTACCATAAATTACCCTTTCAAGATATATTTTTGGAGCCAAGTCCAAGAAGGCATCCACATTGCTCAGATCATGACCATCAAATTTGAGGAGGGGGAGACCTACAAACATTTCTCCCTACATGAGTACTTCTTCTGGGACCAGCGGCATCTGGAGGTAGGCGTGGACGACATTGACATTCTTGGGGGCTCGCATCATAGAATTGATTGGTTTAACATATGGCGGCAGCCAATATAGTGGATTCAGGTGCAGAGCTTCCTCTGTGGTCGTCATAGGGCGCTTCGATAAATCTGACAGTCGACCCTTAGGCACCTTCCGGGGGGAATACATAATCTGAGGGGACGTGCGTGGTTTCACCCCGTTCCACTTTGCTTCTTTTCCTTTTATTTTTTATGCTCCTTGCACCTTCCCCTTGCCCTTTCTCTTGGTCTATGTGGACAATACCTCCTCCATCTCTGGGGTTACTTCGAGTACCTCTTTCGACCTTACTTCCCCGGAAGCTGTGACAGGAAATGACTCAACGGGGTTAGTAGTAGTCATCTTTGCATGGAAGACAAAATCAAGGTTGCTACTATTATAAGGGATAGCTCACTCAGATATGCGAATTGCAATTGTACAGACTAGACAAAATTCACCGAGGTGCCCAAGGCGCGAGAGTTTCAGACAACAAACAAACCCCTTGTGACCAATGCCCCTCTTCTTATAGCTCACGATGATGGAAAATGATTAGATTATCCTTAATTGCAATCTATCAATTTGGAAATGGTAAAAAATACTTGTAAATCGCCACATTAATTTCCAATTTCCCATTTCGTTCAACGGTAAACTCAGTTTTCCACACAATTTCCCCATTCCAACGGCTAGTTTTTTCCACCGCACACAACCCTTGCACTTGTATCGCACCCCTCTATACCTATTGCCCTGTGCATCCATTGACCTAGCCTTCGTTTTCATTCCCTTATATGTGTGGAATATTTTACACAAATACTTTGGCCATATAGTCATTTGGTCGGCACCGGGTTGTCCTTATAGGATTTCAGACGACTTCCATTTACGTACCTTGACAAGAAATATCCACGTGTAGCCAATTGGACAGCACCACCATCGGTAATCTCCTTCACTATATATGGGCCCATCCAGTGCTAACAAAACTTCCCTAGGTGTTGTGAAAACTGGCTATCATACAGTAATACCACGTCTTCCTCGTTAAATATCTTCTACCGAATATGCCAAGATTTTTCGCAGGCCTTCTGAACCTGCTAGTCGAACTGAGTAATGAACTGATCCTCTTCCAGGGCCACTACCTGTGCCAAGCATTCCTCCATGATGTTTGGTTCCGCCATGGTCGTAAAAGCTCAGATGCACCGGCTAGGAACGATGTATTCCATAAGCATGACGGCTTCCTTACCATAGACCATTTTGAAGGGTGTTTTTCCTGTGAGCTTCTTACAGGTGGTCCTATAGGCCCAAAGTACTAAGGGGATGTGCATGTCCTAGTCGCTTCAGTCAGCGTTATAGACCTTAGTGAGTGCATGTTCCAAATTTTTATTGAAGGCTTCTACAGCCCTATTTGCCTATGGGTGATACATGGTGCTCTTCGTATGGTGGATCTGGAATTCCTTAGTCAGAGCCACAATAGTTTCATTAAAGAAATGTGTACCCTGTCACTTATTAGGATCTTCAGGCAACCAAACCTTGTAAGAATATGTTCAAAAATAAAGTGCGCAGCAGTATCCCCAGTATGATCCTTGACAACTTTTGCTTCTGCCCATCTGGTTACATAATCAGTGGCAGTGATGATATAGTGGGCACCCATCTTCTTTCTCAGGGGATTGATGGGACCCACGAAATCTATGATGCATTTTTTGAATGTTTGCAGAGCCATCTGTGGTTGCAGGTGCATTTCATCTCAACAAGAGGGCTTGCCAGCTTGTTGGCATGCATCACAGGCCCGATAGTACGCATGGGCATCGCTATGCAATGTGGGCCACCACAACCAAGCCCTTAATACTTTCTGGGTAGTGGATTTACTTGCATAATTCCCCCCTGCGCTTCCTCCAAGGGCCTCAGCCAAGATATCTTGTCTCTTGTGTTCTATTACACACCTTCAAAACACTTCATCCGCACCTATCTTGTAGATTTTTCCGGCGATTATGGTAAAAATTGGTTGCACAGGAAAAAAATTCCTTTTTCTATGGAACTAAGTAGCCATCGGGTGCCTTGCATGTGGCCAAGAATTGCACACGATCTGAAAAGTGCTCATCAATCACCTTGATAGAAAACAGTTGTGTGTCAAACAATCCTTCTTCTAGTTTAGTCGAATCTTCCTCATTCTCGATTCTAGACAAGTGATCCAGTCTGACATTTAACCTCCCCGGTTTTACAATAATCTCAAAATCATATTCTTGAAACAATAGTAACCACATATAGATTTCCCCCCCCAACACAGGTTTGTTGACTAGGTATTTTAAAGCCGAATGATCTATGAACATCATGAAGTTTCCTCCTAATAAATAGTTCCTGTATTTCTTGAGGGCATACACCATTGCTAACCCTTCACGCTCCATGGTGGAATAGTTCCACTCTGCGCTCGAAAGCTTCCTGCTAGCAAAGGCCACCAGTTGATTGATGTCCCCTTCTCCAGGCTATGCCAAGATAGCTCCTAATGCGATCCTGGATGCATCCACATGTACATGAAATACCTTTTCCCAGTTAGGGAATACCAAAATAGGTGGATTTACCATCTTTTCTTTTAATAGCTCAAAGCTTTTCAGACACTCATCATCCCAAAAAAACGAGTCATCATTCTTTAGCAATTTTATCATCGGGGTGATGATCAAAGCGTACCCATGAATAAACTTCCTGTGATAACCGGTGTGGCCTAGGATGGAGCATAGTTGTTTCTCAGTAGTGGGAATTTCCAAATTGATGATAATCGTGATCTTGGCTAGGTCAACCATCAATCCCTGCTGACACATCACATGTCCCAATAGAATCCCGAATGGGACACATAATATGCATTTATTGATGTTTAGCGAAATTTGGTGTTTCTTGTAGGCATCCAACATCATGCATAAGTTTGAAACATGGTTCTTTACTAACCCAAAAACTGTCCAATCATCAAAATAGACTTATAGAAACTTGTGAATGACTTCCTTAAATACTGCTACAACTATGCGTGAAAATATGGTAGGGGCATTCTTTAGTCCAAATGGCATGAAAATGTACTGGAACGAGCCGCACTCAGTTGTGAAGGTTTTCTTGCTGCAGTCTTCAGGTGTTATGTGGATCTGATGGTACCCCGAGAACCCATTAGTAAATGAGCAAGCTTCCTGACCTCCCACATTATCCAGAATTTCATCGGAGAACGACGTAGGCAAGGGATCATGTACGTAGGAATCATTTAACTTGCATAGGTCTATGCAGATCCTTATTTTTCCTTTAGTCTTCTTTTCCTGGACCACCATAGGACTTACCCAATCTGACTGTTCTACTGGTTCAATGATGCCCACGGCCACCATCTTCTCAATTTTCTCCTTAACTTTCTGTTTGTATTTAGGGTTTAGGCGATAAGGGTGTTGTTTGACAGGTCACGCATCCGGTTTCAAGATAATCCTCATAAAACCCATATCCCCTACAATCCATTTGAGTTCAGAGAATTTTTTGGGGAATAGATCTTGATATTCGGTCAGCAACTCTGCGATCTTTCCTACTGTGTCATCATCCCAGTAATCCCCAATCTTGGCCATCTTGGGTTGCGCTTCCGTGCCAATTGTTATCACCCAAAAATTTTCAAAACATCATTGTGTCAACTCTATTTTTTATCATGGTATAAAATGGGTTTGAAATTCATTTTAGGATTTGGTTAAGGGTAGGTTAGAGTTTTTATAAGTTTAAAGGTCATCATTGGATTCAAATAAAGTCTTTAGAGGTCCATTCCATGATCAAATATTAACATTTTACATCTAGGGGTCAATCCATATGGTTTCGGGTTAAATCTATGCAATTAGCCAAGAATCCTCCATTTCATAGCACCGCTAGTTCAAAAAAGAGGATTTGCGCTACGAAAGTGCTGCTACTTTCATAGTGTAAAATGCAGAAAATACACTACAGGCGCTACGAAAACGCGGTTTTGTAGATGTCAAATTCAAAGGCACTTTCTGAGCGACGGAAAATGAATTTCAGAAATATGAAAGAGGTTTTTCTTCATAACAGATCTAAATATAGCAACCTCTCTCATTTTCTTTAAATTCATTAGGAGGTGGGAGAGATTGATAAATTAAAATGCGCTATGAAACTGTTGTCACTAAATTGTCTTGTACATGACTTTCTAGAAGTCAACTTCAAGTTCCGTTTCTGGCCAAATGAAATAGTTTTTTGGAATTCTAAATTTTTTTTGTCTTCATAAAATCCATAGCTACAAAAAACTCTCTCAAATTTATCATAGATGTTATCAGTTGGGAGATAAAAGGATTTAATTGAAGCCCTATTTTCCGAAATAGAGTTTTCATGTTTTACACATGTTTTTCAAAAGCAGTTTTTGGATAGAAGGAGATGTGTTTCAAAAAAATGAGAGAGGTTTTTATTCAAGACATAATGGCCTACAAAATCCTCCTTCAAATCCTATTAGGAGATATAGGCTCTCTCCCAAGACCTAATTTTTAGGGAAAAACAGGAAAAATTTGCAAATGAAGAAGGAATCTCATGAAGACTGTTATGAAAGTATTTTTCACTTGATATTTTTGTTTTATATTTTGGAAGAAGGTTTATTTGGAGTTTTGGAAAATTTTAAAATTTTCATTTTTGAAAATTTTAAACAAAACTGCTCACTCAGCAGTTTTGTAGCGCTAATAGTACAAAATGAGTGAAATGCGCTACGAAACTACTGTAGCATGCTTTTTCACTCTCTCTCTTAAATTTTGGAAGGGAAAAAATGTGAATTTTCACTTGCAATTGCTAAGGTAGTTGTGTTAAGTATCAAGGAAGATAAATCTGAAAAGAAGAAGCCAAAATTTTGAAGGAAAAAGGTTAAAAAGACTGCGCTATGAAAAGCACTACGAAACTGGGTTGTTTTCGTAGTGCAGGTTTGTTTCACTATTTTGGAGAGTTTGAAGTGGATTTTCAATAGGTGGCACTAGGGGATGACTTTGGACATATGATTTTTAAGTTATTGACAACAAATGGCATCGAAATCATGGTTCATAAGGGTCAGACTGCCTCAAAATATTAAAGAATCCAAAGCCTAAAGAACAGGGAGACAGTTTCCTAGATTACAGGAAATCAACAAATTTGGAATTATGGTCATAACAGTTTGGAGTTCATCATCAGGTTTCGAACTCATGAAAATACAAGTGGCATATGATGTAATTAAGTCTAGATAAATTTGTTTTAAATCAAGTGAAAGAGTCCTAATCCTACTTGTAATAGGACTCTGTTTTATGTTTGTAGCTATCAAAAAGATTAAAGAATCCAAAGCCTAAAGAACAGGGAGACAATTTCCTAGATTGCAGGAGATCAACATCGCCAGAATTATGGTCATAACAGTTTGGAGATCATCATCAGGTTTTGACCTCATGAAAACACAAGTGGCATATGATGTAATTAAGTCTAGATAAAGTTGTTTTAAATAAAGTGAAAGAGTCATAATCCTACTTGTAATAGGACTCTGTTTTAGGTTTGCAGCTGTCTTATGTAATAAATACCATGTTATATGGTTAGGATAGGTGTCATAGGTAGGAATTCGATGTATCTAGCTGATGACAAGCTTATATCGTGATGTAAATGATCTATAAAAGATCAAGTGGTCAAATTAGAGAAGGGTTGGACATTTGTTAGCAAAAATACTTTGTTTTATGTAAGTGACTGTTTTCAGCCTAATAGAGAATTTCTACTTTGACAACTCAAGATTCATAAGGAGTTTCTTGTATGTTCTTGTTCTAATGGAATTTTTCCAATATTCTATGGCAGTGGTGTTTGCTTATGTTACTCAGAATTCATCAATGATGCTTTTAATTCCTTCATAAACAAGCTGACTGTGTGTTTCATTGTTCTACATGTTTTTTCCTTGACTTGAACTTTGATATTCCTTGACTTCCATGCTAGGTAGATTATCTTGATTTTGATGAAGCTATCATGACTCCATAAGCCCAATGAACACTTTATAATGTGATTTACAACCAAATTACTTCATTTATCTATTCTTATCTCATATAGAGTTAGCCATCTACATATTTATCAAAAATCATAAACCCTTGAGAGAGCCCTCTCAGGTTGAGGAGGCTAAGCCTCAACCAAAAGATTGGTTAGAAATAGTTGCACAATATTGGTTTGATGAGCAGCCTATCAGGTCTGATTTTGTGATAAAATTTTGGTGCATCTGTCGGGAGTCGAAGATATACATCTCCCAAAAATTATGAAGCTGAACTCTTGAAGGGAGCAGGAGCTCAGAATCTATTCGAGGCTGCAACTACCTTGGAAACTCCATTGTTGAAGAATTCAAATTTTTCATAGATTTAAGGTGAATCCACTGCTTGAAGATCAATAGCTCGACGAAGTTTCAAGATGAGTTCCATGGCAAGAATAAATTCCAGGTATGCTCCTATGAATCAGTCTCATATCCCTGGTTGTCCAAATCCTATGCCAAAGGTTTAATCGTTAGATGATCTTCCAATATTTAAAGATAAAAAGAAAGACAATGTTGCTCTTCATTTGGTTAGATTCCATATGCATGTACATAGTCTTAAGGTTTAGTTCCCTGAGGATTGTCTCATGAAGATGTTTATGGCCACATTAGAAGGAAAATCATGGTTTTGGTATGAAAGCTTGCTAAATGGTTCATTATATTCTCTTTCTAATTTCCATGTTGCATTTTATGAGATGTATAAAGAGTGCCATCCCTCCTTATTGCTGGTAAAAGACTTCTGTAAACACTTTGTGAGTTTTATTGAATATTTGGAGGATTGTTATGAAGATGATGAGTTCATGGATGAAGAAATTTTAGAGGCCCTTCATGACAATACCTTTCATCACCAAGAAGAAAGGATAACATCTCTTTTGGATAAAAATGAACCCAGCAGGAGCTTATTTATGAAAATCATGTTACATCCTTTGAGTTTGAGGAAAATTTGCAGCAGATTTGTCAATCCTTTGATCATCGGGAGTATGAGAATCATTTCAAACAACAAGAGGAAATATTGGAAATTTCTTGCTACAATCCTCGGGTACAGGAAAAATTTGATTCTTCATGTCATTTCTTGCATCAACCTACATCAAATGATGATTATATTAATGAAGAAGTGGGTGAAAATTTTTCTTTATCCTTGTCTTCTAATCTGAAATCATTTGAGTGCAAGTCAAAAGATAAGATTCAGTTTGTGGATGAACTTACTAAGAACATTGAAAAGGAAATTGAAGTTTTAGAGGATAAATTTCAATCTTATGGGCTTCAAGATCAAAATCAGTCTTTTCAAAAGCTTTCCATGTTAGAACACAAAGAGAAGGTGTTGCTTCCTTTCTCTTTTGAGATTGAGGAAGAATACACTGTTCTTGAAAATCAGTTTGATAGCACACAATTGAAGTCTTATGTGGTTGATAAAAGTATGGAGGAGTTGTCCAAAGCTACAAAATTTCATGAGAAGCATCAAACAGATCATGTCTTCTTTGATCCTATAGCTGACTACATGGAAAGGTTCTACATTCCAGATTTCCATTTATATTTTCATTATGAAGATCAGTTACATCTTATGTTGCATTGGTCATTTCAGTATCATGTTTACTTTTGGTTCAAGCACATTCAATATATTCAAGTGTCAGATTAGATCAATGACTCGCTTCATTGGAAGTTTCATGTTCCTTGAGTTACAAATGGAGATTTCAGCTGACAGGGTAGGTAGGAGTGTGTGAATAAGCTCAAAGTTGACTGAGCATCCTTTCAGTAGGTATATATTTGTTTCTTCTGCAGTGATCATCAATCTCAAGCTCGAGGTGAAGGCCATAAGAGTTTGAAGAAGCTTGGCAATTTCAAAGTTTTTTTTTCCCAAGAATATGGATAGCACTGGAACTACTGGTTCTTAATGTACCACAGGGGCACACTATCCCAAGTGGAGCCACTATTATCACCCAAAAATTTTCAAAACATCATTGTGTCAACTCTATTTTTTATCATGGTCTAAAATGGGTTTAAAAGTCATTTTAGGATTTGGTTAAGGGTAGGTTATATTTTTTATAAGTTTAAAGGTCATCGTTGGATTCAAATAAAGTCTGTAGAGGTCCATTCCATGATCAAATATTAACATTTTCCATCTAGGGGTCAATCCATAAGGTTTCAGATTAAATTTCAAAAATTATCCAAGAATCCTCCGTTTCGTAGTGCCTCTAGTTCAAAAAAGAGGATTTGCGCTATGAAAGCGCTGCTACTTTTGTAGCACAAAATGTAGAAAATACACTACAGGCGCTACGAAAACGAGGTTTTGTAGCTTTCAACTTCAAAGGCGTTTTCTGAGCAACTAAAAATTAATTTGAGAAATATGAAAGAGGTTTTTCTTCATAACATATATGACTATAAAAACCTCTCTCATTTCCTTTAAATTCATTAGGATATGGGAGAAATTGATAAATTAAAATGCACTATGAAACTGTTGTTACTAAACTGTCATGTACATGACTTTTTAGCAGTCAACTTCAAGTTCAGTTTCTAGAAAAATGTAATTTTTTTTTGGAATTTTGGAATATTTTTGTCTTCATCACAGCCCTAGCTAAAACAACCTCTCTCAAATTTCTCACAAGTGTTATCAATTGGGAGATACAAGGATTTCATTGAAGCCCTATTTTCAGAAACAGAGTTTTCCTATTTTACACATGCTTTTCAAAAGCAGTTTCTGGACAGAAGGAGATGTGTTTCAAAAAAAAAAAAGAGGTTGTTATTTTAGACATAATTTCCTACAAAAACCTTCTTTATTTTCTCAAAATACCTCATGGATTAGGAGATATAGGTTATGTCCCAAGATCTAATGTTCAGGGAAAAAGAGGAAAAATTAGCAAATGAAGAAGGAATCTCATGAAGACTGTTATGAAAGTATTTTTCACTTGATATTTTTGTTTTATATGTTGGAAGCAGATTGATTTGGAGTTTTGGAACATTTTCAAAATTTCATTTTTGAAAATTTTGAACAAAACTGCTCACTCAGCAGTTTTGTAGCGCCAACAGTGCAAAATGAGTGAAATGCACTACAAAACTGCCGTAGCATGCTTTTTCAGTCTCTCTCTTAAATTTTGGAAGGGAAAAAATGTGAATTTTCACTTGAAATTGCTAAGGGCGTTGTGTTAAGTGTCAAGGAAGATAAATCTGAAAATAAGAAGCCAAAATTTTGAAGGAAAAAGGTTAAAAATACCGCGCTACAAAAAGCGCTACGAAACTGGGTTGTTTTCATAGTGCAAGTCTGTTTCACTATTTTCGAGAGTTTGAAGTGGATTTTGAATAGTTGGCACTAGGGGATGACTTTGGACATATTATTTTTCAGTTCTTGACAACAAATGGCATCAAAATCATGGTTCATAAGGGTTAGAATGCCTCAAAATATTAAAGAATCCAAAGCCTAAAGAACAGGGAGATAGTTTCCTAGATTGTAGGAAATCAACATCATCAGCATTATGGTCATAACGGTTTGGAGCTCATCATCAGGTTTCAACCTCATGAAAATAAAAGTGCCATATGATGTAATTAAGTCTAGATAAATTTGTTTTAAATAAAGTGAAAGAGTCCTAATCCTACTTGTAATAGGACTCTGTTTGCGGTTTGCAACTGTCAAAAAGATTAAAGAATCCAAAGCCTAAAGAACAGGAAGACTGTTTCCTAGATTGCAGGAGATCAACATCATCAACATTATGGTCATAATAGTTTGGAGCTCATCATTAGGTTTCAACCTCATGAAAATAAAAGTGGCATATGATGTAATTAAGTCTAGATAAAGTTGTGTTAAATAAAGTGAAAGAGTACTAATCCTACTTGTAATAGGACTCTGTTTTAGGTTTGCAACTATCTTATGTAATAAATACCATGTTATATGGTTAGGATAGGTGTCATAGGTAGGAATTCGATGTATGTAGCTGATGACAAGCTTATCTCATGATGTAAATGATCTATAAAAGATCAAGTGGTCGAATTAGAGATCAGGCATTTGTTAGCAAAAAGACTATGTTTTATGTAAGTGACTGTTTTCAGCCTAATAGAGAATTTCTACTTTGACAACTCAGGATTCATAAGGATTTTCTTGTATGTTCTTGTTCTAATGGAATTTTCCAATATTCTATGGCAGTGGTGTTTTCTTATGTTACTCAGAATTCATCAATGATGCTCTGACTTCCTTCATAAACAAGCTGACTGTGTATTTCACTGTTCTACATGTTTTTTGCTTGACTTGAACTCTGATATCCCTTAACTTCCATGCTATGTATATTATCTTGATTTTGCTAAAGCTATCATGACTCCATAAGCCCAGTGAACACTTGCTAATGTGATTTACAACCATTTTACTTCATTTATCTATTTTTATCTCATATAGAGTTAGCCATCTACATATTTATCAAAAATCATAAACCCTTGAGAGAGCCCTCTCAGGTTGAGGAGGCTAAGCCTCAACCAAAATATTGGTTTGAAATAGTTGCACAAGATTGGTCTGATGAGTAGTCTATCAGGTCTGATTTTGTGATAACACCAATGTTGACTTCCTTTAGTTTCAATGTTTTGGTAACATCGACCCCCTGTAGCAAAGGGCTTGCAATGGCACGTTCACCTTCTGACTGTGCGATAGTGATTTTCCGGGAATCCTCATCATGGTCTTCTATTGAAAAATTTCTGCAGTTTACAATGCCCTGTATCTGCGTGTCCCAGGTTGGCGCAGTACACTCCCGCTTAGGTAGGGACTCATTAAAGACCAGAGTATCTATTTCTTGCAGGGCATCATCAAGTTTTTCAGTTCCTCCTGTCAATCCAAACATCATTACAAAATCCTTAGCCATTGTACCCTAGTGATAGGTATGCTGGTGTAGTTTTGCATCCAAATACCAAGTGGTAGGGATTGGTCCCGATGCATGAATAAACATATGGACCCATTTATTCCATGTGTTTTCATTCCATACTTCCATCCAGAGAGCCAAATTCTTGCACGGATCCCCTCGTATCGAGAAGAGTTCTGTTGGCGGTTTGGCCGGAGGGTCAAATCGAAATATCATCATCTTTATTCATTCCCCCCAGTCCTGAAAAACTCCCTTATGGGTTTCCCACCAGCGCGCGGGGGTTGCGCGCATGGCCAAGTAAAGTGCCAAAATATTCGTTCTTTGGGGACATTCGCTTCCATTGCTGTAAGAAATTCCTTAATATTACCAAACCCATAAAAGTAGGGTATTTCTCTTACCTCTGAAGAGATGCATCATAATATTTTTGTAATCTTAATACATCGCAATGCAGATTCGTCATGCAACCGGTTCTGCCAATTTTATATCTCTCCGTCTGAGTCAGATAAGCATTCATTGTATTTTTGTAATATCCATTTTTAGGAATATCAAGATTCTATTTTAGAGATGGACTACAGAGGAATTTACTAGAAATTTAACCTTTCAAATAAAGGATGAGATCCAGAGGCTACTTGGCCAACTGCAAACTCTGTCTATAAACTAATTCCCTTTTCAGGAATTTCAACAAGGTGCTCAAGGAAAATGTTGTATAAGTAAAAATGTGCAAAAATAACGTATATCAGGACTTGGTTCCTCTTTTTTATGTTGTATGTGACTTATATATGGAATTTCATCAGAAAAAAATCAGTTTAAGCACATTAAACAAATCTCCCAAAAATTAGACTAGCTAAAAAGCACCCAAAGGGGAAGCCTGCAGTCAAATGAAAGCACTGCTTCAGGAATCACGCAGTTTTAGCTAATGTTCAGTGGAGATCAGCAAGGAGATTAATATTTCAGTAATACAGTAGAAAATAATCATTATGAAAAAGCCCTTTCATTATACAGTAGAAAGCATGAGCCAATACAACAATAAATCTTCAGAAAAGAGAGCAGGAGCACATATATATTTGCAGAAATTCTTCAACAACGTTATTTATCATGAGGTTCAGCAGCTATAAGCTTCAACTTAGATCTAGAGTAGATCTATGGAAAAAATATCATATCTATATCAGATCTGGAAACTCTATAGTTTTCTCTACTAGATCCACTTGGAATTTTGACAAAAGCATGCATGAATATGAGTAGATCTAAGAAACAAGTTGAAGATCTGGAAACTGCTGTAGTAAATTTCTGAATATAACATTTGATTAAAATGGATCAGATCTAAAAATAACATAGATCAGCAAGCCAATCCATGGATCACCAAGTGGAAAGCAAAGCCTAGCACAAGAGATCTCTGATCTAAACTATGAGGAAGACACCCTGCAAACCCTCATACATAAATAACGCAGTTTACTCAGTGGGACAAAGTTGTAGCTCAAATGACACAGAAAAATACTGAATAATTGCAGATCTGAAGTACAAGAAATTATACACTCTTCCGGGAGGTCAAAGGACCCACTCCATGGAGAGAGGCTCTCAAAATACACTAGATCTCTACAGATCTAGATCACCACTTGCTGCAGCTTGCGGAGACAGAAAAACCCTCAATGGATCAGCGCTGCCAATGTAAGTAGGAGCTTGGCCTCAAGCCTGATAGTGGTTCAATTCAGCAAAAGTTCCTCCTTGAATCATAAAAGGAAGAGGTGAAACTCTTGCATAGGAATTCCAGATACAATCCTCCACTCAACAGCAGAGAAAGGTATTTGTCTAAGCAGACAAATACTCAGAAATATTGTCCATCAAAAACCTTCTCTTGCTGGCCTCCTTATCCTTTTATAATATGAGGAAGCTCTTGCAAACCCTAAACCATATTGATTAGTTATCTCTTTTCACATTAGAGGCTCCCTTCTAGAACTGCGCTGTCCCTTTTGGAGATGCAATGAACCTAGACAACACTGTTGATTTGGTCAAGGTTGACCTAGTCTTTAGCTCAAACCTCTTTCACACCTACGAGTGATTACTTACATAGCCCTGATTTGTCTTTGTTCACATGGGCATTAATTTATTCAGAATTTTTAGGAGTTTTACATGTCCTCCTTTATTCATTTGTTCATGAAGCAGAAATTAAAACAAAATTTAATGTTCCTCTTAGCTAAGGCTAAGTGGGAACATTACAGTCCTCCCCTCCAAAATGTTGCTTGTCCTCAAGTAACTGACAAGGTAAGAGCTATAGTTCTTCTCCTCCTCCATTGAATGCACCATCAAGGATCAAGCTTTCATCATGGACCAAGTGCTCATCAAGCCAATACATCAGAAATTTCTCCTCCAATGCTATCATGATAGGGGCATAGTCTATCCCTTCAGGAGTGTAAAACTCAACAGAAATAAACACGGGGGAAGCAATGTCACATCTAAAACATGTATCATGAAGTACAAGATAAAGTTCCATCCCATGTGGTACATATACACTGCCCACTTTTTTCCCATACAAACCCATAAACAATACCAATATATCATCTATGTAAGGAAGCAAAATCACATATATGCAAACTGAAATGTGCACTTGAGGAGGTGGGTCACAATCCCACATAAGATACCAATGCAATGCACTCCTTGTCTTGAGTAAATCTGAGTGTGGCAAGTGGTATTCCCACCACACCTTGGCTGCATGGGTCACTTTTACATGGCAGAAAGTGATACCCAAGTTAGGTGCCTTTGGGAAGCACCCATCATGATAGATAATCTCCCTTTGCACCTCAAGGGAGTGGCCAGATTTGGAATTTTTATTGGCCTCATCAATGCCATGAGATCTGCATGTAATGTCACTCCTTTTAGGAGCCATGGATTGCATACATATGGTAAGAGAATGTGTCAAATCAGAAAAATAAACATGCTCCATAAGATCAGATTATTTACCATTCAAGTCTCCCACACACATGGAGTTAGGCATGGGCATTTCTCCTCTTTTAAGAGAAGGAAGAGATGGCTGAAATGTCTCCTGCATAGGATCCTTTGGCTGCCCCATCTCCTCATAACTATTGCACTCTTGTAACTGTTGATGTAGTTCCTCCCAATCATAATGCTGATGTAGTTCTTCCTTCATACCCTCCCAATCAAAACTCCTCATGATTAGGGAGTAGATCTTTGCTGATTGCATATAGCTGGAAAGGAACTCTTTGTGTGTTGTTTGTAGTATCTCTTGCTTAAGCTTGGAGGCTTGAAACAAGAATACTTTACCAAGATGATAGATGACCCCTTCATGGACCAAATAGCCTCCTCCTTGCTTCATGCCATCTAATATCATCCCAGTGTGCAGATCCTTGGAGTACTCCACAAGGAGTTGAGAACTCCAATATGGATCTACACAGCTCAACAAGGACAGCGTTGATGATGCATCTATGGTGGTGCTTGCCTTGTTGTTAATTGTTTCTTTGGCATTACGCATGCGAAAAATTTTTTGTGGGAAGGCTGATCCTCCCCTTTTCTTCCTCCCACAATGTTGTGGCTTTCTCTTCCATTGCTCCAGCACTTTGTGAGGCTTCCCCCACATGATCAAAATCCAATGGAATTCCAAGTGGCTTGCCATGAGGTAGGAATGTTCCTTGCAACATTCTCATAAACATGAGATAAGGAACTGTGAGGTCCCTGCCCCGACTGCGCAATTCCATCTCTTTTGTTTGGGTGGAAACATCCGGTGAAGGATAGGTGTGCATGACTTAAATGATTTGTTGTTTCCAACTCTTCAAGTCCACCCACTCCATCTGCAAGGCCTTCCAATCAATGGTGACTTTTCCCATGGTAATCAACCAATGGACACCCAAGATGATGTTGGTGTCTGGTATGTCAACTACAAAGAAATGGTCCAGCAAGGTGTAGGTTCCCATAGTCACAAAAAGTGATGGAACATACTACATGCACTGCATAGTTCTATCTCTCGGAACCAAATAGAGAACCCATCAAAATTGTCAGTGGGGATCCCTCTCCTCTACACAAGGTGAGCATCAATAAAGTTGTGGGTTGCCCCACTGTCAATCAAAATAGACACTCTTTGGCCCATAACTAAGCCTTGCACCCTTAAGGTCAAATATTTGGGCACTCCTCTCAAAGAAGCAAGAGTCTGACTTGTTGGAGCAAAGGCTCCCTCTTCACCTCTGGATGGTGATTGATCTTCCTCCTCATCATCACCAGTGTTATGACCCCTCCTAGGTCCTTCATTCCCATCCTCCTCCTCCAAGTCTGAGAAGACTTCTATATAGTGTGCCCTCCCCACAGCACATCTATGTCTCGGTACCCATGGCTCTTGACAAGTGAAACACAATCTACTTTTCCTCAAATCCCTCCAGAGATCAAGGTCCAGAGACTTCTTCAGTGAGCTTTCCTTGGGTGGAGAAAATTTCCCTTCCTTCCCCTTAGAGGAATGAGGGGCTTTGCTTGGGAAAGTTTCCTTTGTCCTTGGCAAGGCATCTTGGAGATCTCTAGCTCTCTCAATGGCATCATGCAAAGTGATGGGCTTGGTAGAATTAACCAACCCATGCAAGGGTTCCTCCAGGGCATCAATGAACATATAGACTCTCCTTGCTATGGATAGATCGAGGACCATTACTGACAATCTCAGGAATTCAGAGATATAGGCCTCTGCATCTCCTGTCTCCTTCAGCTTTGCCAAGATTATAAAAGGGGCCTCCAGATCTTTCTGATCAAATCTCTCCACTAGTCTCCTAGTGAACTTAGCATATGTAGACACGTTTCTATGTCCCAATGTAGATAGTCCATGAAACCACCAGTTGTGGGCTTCTCCCTCAAAATGCAATGCAACAATCTTGATGGCTTCTACTTCGGGCACTTTATTCAACTGGAAATAGATTTCCAAATTTTCAACCCATGCTTTGGCAGAACAAGAGGATGTTCCATCGAACTTGGGCAAAAAGAACCTGCCCATAGTATGGTGTCTCCCTTGGAAGAAACTACCATCTCTGCATTGCTTCCATGGCCTCTTTCGGTCCTTGAGATGGCAAAAGTCTTGGAAGCTATGAACCTCTAACTTTGTGAGTCATATTCTACAAAGTACCCTTCCAGGGAGGTTGGCTCTTGTAGTCCTTCATTCTCTACAACCAAGAAGGTAGGCATTGTAGAGCGTTGTGAGGCCTGTGGAGCTTGTGGCAAGCTCACAGGTTGACCAGTCCCAAATTGAGACATATCAGAACTTTCTCCTTGATGGAATATCCCAAGGGATTCCCTCATTCTATCCATCCTCAGCTCCTTTATCTCCTTGGACAGATATTTCATAGCCTTCAAGAGAGTTTTTTCAAACTCCTCTGCCTCCTTATCTTTATCATTCACAGATTCAGGGGCTTTCCCCTTGTCTTGACCCTTGTCAAGGTCAACAGTAGTATATTCATAATTTTTATGACTTATATTCTGATATCTCCTCTCCCTCTCAGAAAGAGGATCTTCATCTTCGAAATTCAGCATGACTGGTGCTCCAATGCTAGCACAAGTTGTGCCAAGAGTGGAGCTTTGATACCACTCTAATATCCCTTTTTAGGAATATCAAGATTCTATTTCAGAGATGGATTGCAGAGGAATTTATTGGATATGTCACCTTTCAAAGAAAGGATGAGATCTAGAGGCTACCTGGCCAACTGCAAACTCTGTCTATAGAACTTGGAATAATTCCCTTTTCAGGAATTTCAACAAGGTGCTCGAGGAAAACGTTGTATAAGTAAAAATGTGCAAAAATAACATAGATCAGGAGTTGGTTCCTCTTTTTTATGCTATATTTGACTTATATATGGAATTTCATCAGAAAAAAAATCAGTTTAAGCCATTAAACAGATCTCCCAAAAAGTAGACTAGCTAAAAAGCCCCCAAAGGGGAAGGCTGCAGTCAAATGCAAGCACTGCTTCAGGAATTGTGCAGTTTTAGCTAATTTTCAATGGATATCAGCAAGGAGAATGATATTTTAGTAATACAGTAGCAAATAAGCATTATGACAAAGCCCTTTCATTATACAGTAGAAAGCATGAGCCAATACAACAATAAATCTTCAGAAAAGAGAGCAGGAGCAGATATATATTTGCAGAAATGCTTCAACAGCATTATTTTTCAGGAGGTTCAGCAGATGGAAGTTAAAACTTATATCTATAGCAGATATATGGACAAAATATCAGATCTATATCAGATCTGGAAAATCTATAGTTTTCTCTACAAGATCCACTTGGAATTTTGACAAAAGCATGCATGAATAAGAGTAGATCTGAGAAACAAGTTGTAGATCTGGAAACTGCTGTAGTAAATTTCTGAATATAACATATGATTACAATGGATCAGATCTGAACATAACATATATCAGCAAGCTAATCCATGGATCACAAAGTGGAAAGCAAAGCCCAGCACAAGAGATCTTTGATCTAAACTATGAGCAAGACACCCTGCAAACCCTCATACATAAATAATGCATTTTACTCAGTGGGACAGCGTTGTAGCTCAAATGACACAAAAAACTACTGAATAATTGTAGATATGAAGTACAAGAAATGATACACTCTTCTAGGAGGTCAAAGGACCCACTCCATGGAGAGAGGCTCTCAAAATACACTAGTTCTCTGCAGATCTAGATCACCACTTGCTGCAGCTTGCAGAGATAGCAAAACCCTCAATGGATCAGCGTTGCCAATGTAAGTAGGAGCTTGGCCTCAAGCCTGATAGTGGTTCAATTCAGCAAAATTTCCTCCTTGAATCATCAAAGGAAGAGGTGAAACTCCTGCATAGGAATTCCAGATACAATCCTCCACTCAACAGCAGAGAAAGGTATTTCTCTAAGCAGACAAATACTCAGAAATATGATCTATCAACAACCTTCTCTTGCTTCCCTCCTTATCCTTTTATAATATGAGGAAGCTCTTGCAAACCCTAAACCATCTTGACGAGTTAGCCCTTTTCACATTAGAGGCTCCCTTCTAGAACTGTGCTATCCCTTTTGGAGATGCAAAGAACCTAGACAGCGCTGTTGATTTGGTCAAGGTTGACCCAGTCTTTAGCTCAAACCTCTTTCACACCTGCAAGTGATTATTTACATAGCCCTGATTTATCTTTGTTCACATGGGCATTGATTTATTCAGACTTTTTAGGAGTTTTACATGTCCTCGTTTATTCATTTATTCATGAAGCAGAAATTAAAACAAAATTGAATGTTCCTCTTAGCTAAGGCTAAGTGGGAACATTACAATTTTTCCCAACATAAGATACCATCAGTCGTGGGGTTGATCCACTTGTTGTCCCGGGCAGTCAACTTGTAGATGTGATCAACGTCCTCCTCCTCTTATATTGGTTCAGTGTAACACTCCCCTTCTATTGGATCCAAAGGGACTATCACCCATGTATCTTCACTTTCAAAGATCATGCTCCTTCTTTTTAAATTACGGATACCTCCCATTTCAATAGCCCAATCCAGGCCCAAGAGCACGGGGTAAGGAACTGTGTAATCCACTATTTGAATTACCTCAAAATCAGCATAAACCTTAACACCTACAATGTCTACTACAACCTTTGTTAGTCGTCCCAGTTGGATAATCTTTTACTGATTACCCATCTGTAACTGAATACTATACCATCCATCTTAGGTTATCCCATTATTTGCCAGGTTTTCTTGGGTAGGAAATTTGCGTCCGATCCTAAATCAAGGATGACCTGGTTAATTTTGTAGTCTTCAATCTGCGTAGTCATGCGCATCTCCCGTCCAACACTTTTTTTGTTCTTGTATAGCTTGTTCACAGTTTTAACTTCTAGTTGTGAAGAAACCTTTTCTGCTCAACTATCTATTAATGCTTGGAGATTCTCTACGGCCTTCTGGTTGCGCAAAAAATTCATACATGCCTGGAGGAATGGTTTAACTACTTCGTTTGTTGTTAGATCTACCATACCTTTTGAAGTAGATGCTTCATATTTTTCCAAATCCCTTTGAGCTTCTACGAAGGTTTCTTTCTCCTTTTTCATATCTAAGCTTCCTGTTTTTTCCACAACTTTTCGGATTAGTGACTTAGACGCAACTTCTTCCTTGGCTCCTATGGTGGAAATTCCGTTGTGTGTGGTCACATTAAAACATGGGCCATCATCCTGTGGCTCTGCCTTAACCCGTTGTACATTCTGTGTGGGCGTCTTCTGTTTCTCCTACATTTTTCTCTATTAGCACCAAAAAATCTTCAATGACATGGTCGAACTACCTACAATATTTGTAGGACTAGCACACAAGGTTCAGGAAATATCATGCAAAATGTCCCACGTCCTGTAATATTCCAAATCTGGAACAACTACACTATTGGGAATATCTCAAGATATTACCAATGTGGAGATCAGCAATACATAAACATGAGCTGGAAAATAGCAGTGAATGCATTAATACCAGGGATGTCGGAAGATCCACATAACCATTACATTATATTATAGTAGCAACAACGTATACAAGATCTTGAGGAAATGATCTCTCAAGCTAGGCAATGCAGCCTCAATGAAACATATACATGAGAAATGAAAAAATACTGCTATATAAAAGAGCCCTGTCTATGACTGTGCAGTCTATGAAGGGGAATTGCTGCAAAATGGTGTCAATATACAAATATGAAAATATACAGCTCAAATAAAATAGGGGGAGCAAGATCTCAACCCCTGGAAACTACAATACATGATCCTTAAAAGGATTGGCTGAAATGAGTACAAAATGGAAATTCTGCAGAAATGTCAGAGTTGCTGGGTAGCAACTGCTACTCATAAACTAGAAATGGATGTAGATAGCTGATGATGCTACAAATGATGGTTGGATCTCATCCAAAGGATCTCTCAGGTAAAAGGCTGATCCAATCCCTGAAGATTTCACCCTCCAAAATAGTGGAGCAAATCCTGTTAGGTCCCTATATCACTAGTATAGTCTCTTATTATTGTTAGTGTAACCCCCTTATTGTTATTATTGTACCCTTGTAACCCCCATTTTTTTATTATTGTGCCCTTAAAGTATTATTGCTAGGTCGGCTAGGATTACATTGTGGCCCACTAGGATTACATTATGGCCCCATGGACTCCTATATATAGAAAGGAGGTTTTGTAAATTGTATCATCCAAGAATTGTGCATTTATGTAATGTATTGGAGGTTGCCCCCTCGAAGTGGCTTATTTCTAAGGCATTGATATCTATTTTATTCTATTTTTGAAGCTGGTTACACAACATTTGGTATCAGAGCTTTGGATTCTAGGGTTTCGCTACTCCAAACAGGTCATCGTGGAATTTTCGCTATAACTTTTTTTCTATGAAGTTTCAGACGCTGAAATTTTTAGGGTGCAAAGCCAAAATCTTGAGGAAGCTTTTATAAAAATTGCAGAGTTTGTTTCGCAACAGTTTTGGAGATATGATCTGTGGAAGTCAGGTATTTTTTCAGGCTCCTAAACAGGTCATCGTGGCATTTGCGCTATAAATGTTTTTCTACGAAGGTTCAGAATTTAAAATCCATATGGTGCGAAGCTGAAATCCTGAGGAAATTCGTAAAAAAAATTCAGAGCTTGGTTCGCAACATTTTTTGAGATATGATCTGTGGAAGGTAGTGCTTTTTTAGGCTCCTGAATTTCATCTCAAAGAGGTGATCGTGGGAAAAGTTCAATAACTCTCTCTCTTGGGATTGGATTGGAGTGCCGTAAAAATTGGTTGCAAGAAAACTTCCTGTAGTTTCTTGGCTATCAATTTCAGAGACAAAGGACAAAACAGTAACACGTGGCAAGTCGTACAAGTTCGCTCTACTGAACCAGTCCAAAATTAGGTCATTGTGGGAGATTGGACACAACTTTGTCTTGGAGAATCCAAATCAGGTCAGACCTGTTGCATTTGAAAGAAGCTTCAAATGGATACTACAGGGCTGAATTTTAGATATCGAAGATTTTCAATTATATAGATAATCCAATTTCAATATCGAGCTCCTCAAAAGCAAGAAAAAGGTGTGTATTTTTTTTCCGAATTGCATAAGTCTTGTTTGAAGAATCAATTTGAATTGATTCCAAGGTCATATCAGTATTGGGTTCTAAAATATGCCTCGTAAAAATAATTCAACACCCATTAAACCTTCATAAGGGTCCACTATGACTCATGAAGATGAAGAATTGCAACATGATCTATCAAAATTACAAGAGCAAGTGCAACAAATTTCACTCTCGCAAAGAGCAACAAAAAATGAAATGGAAGTTTTGAAGAAAGGTGTGGAAGAGAAGATGGATGACATGGAAGCTAAGATGTAAAACATGAAGAATGATCTAAAAATAGACATCGAAGGTTTGACAAAGTTGATACAAGAACGGTTTCCTAATGGTGAAAAGATAGTAGAAGAACCTCATGATGAGAACAAAATCAATGTTAATTGTGATTTGATAAACTCTAATGTTGGCAGGAAGAACCACCATATTCCAAAAATGGATATAAGGAAGTTTGATGGAAAGGATCCTGTAACATGGATACTACGGATGGAGCAATATTTTGATCTCCATAATGTGCAAAACACACAAAAGGTACGCATTGCAACTTTACATTTAGAACAAAATACATTTGTATGGTATCGATGGCTTTGCTCCCGTCAAAAAAATTGTCACTTGGTCAATTTTTACGGAAGAAATGATAGCACATTATGAGGATACAAAGAGCAACACCTTCTTTAGCCAATTGATAAATCTCAAACAAAAGGGTTTAGTGGGGCAGCACATTGAGGACTTCCAAAAATTGAATATAAAGGTAACTGATATTCCAGAGGAACACAGGATTGATCTCTTCATAGGTACTCTAAAGGATAACATCCAACATGAAGTTCGTGTGTTGGAACCTGATTCATTAGAGAAGGCATTCAGGTTGGCAAGAAAAGTTGAATGTAAAATTATGGCGACAAGGAAGCCTACCACTCAATTCTATAAAGAAGGAAGTGTTGCTACGCCTAGATTTCCACATCCTACAAGGTTGACACCACAACAATTGGAAGAAAAAAGAGCAAAAGGGCTTTGCTACAGTTGTGATAGCAAATACACTAAAGGTCATAAGTGTGCTGAGAAGAAATTATTTTACATAGATTGTGAAGAAGAAGAAGAAAATGAGCAAGAAGAGGATATACACCAGGAACCAGCCCTAGAAGAGGAAGAAATGAATCCGACCATATCATGTAATGCACTGGCAGGAATTACCACTCCTCAAACTCTCAAGATAGAAGGACATATCAAGAAGAAAAGGGTAATAGTGTTGATTGATTCGGGTAGCACCCATAATTTTATTCATTGTAAGGTAGCCAAGGAATTAAATTGTTTCCTATGCCCAGCACCATAATGTCAAGTGATGGTTGCAAATGCAGGAACTATAAATTGCTCTAGGAAATGCCATAATATCAAGCTAACCATGGGGGAATATGTATTGACTAGTCCAATGCTTTCCATTCCTATGGGAGGTGCTGATGTTGTACTAGGAGTACAATGGTTACAATCTTTGGGGACGGTAGCTTTTAATTTTCAAGAACTTTTCTTGTAATTCTTTTCAGAAGGAAAGGAAGTCGAATTACGGGGTATTGAAGGGAAGCCAAGAAGGATAATAAGCTCTAATGGCATGACAAAGCTTCTAAAGAAAGAACAACGAGGCGTAATTGCACAATTATGCTCACTAGAAGTTCCAACATCAAAATCATCTATTTCTGGAGATCTCCAACAAGTCTTGGACAATCATTCCAAGGTGTTTGAAACTCCCAAAGGACTCCCACCTATTCGTGATCATGATCATGCTATTCATTTGATTCCAGGAAGTGTTCCTCCAAACATCAGGCCTTATAGATATCCTTACTTCCAAAAGAGCGAAATTGAACGTATGATCGCAGAAATGTTAGAGGCGGGTATAATTAAACCTAGTCAAAGTTCTTTCTCTGCTCCTGTAGTATTGGTACACAAGAAGGATGGATCATGGCGAATGTGTCCGGATTATAGGGAGCTCAATAAGCTCACCATTAAAGACAAATTTCCCATTCATGTGATTGATGAATTATTGGATGAATTACATGGAGCAATTTATTTTACCAAGTTGGATCTTCGTTCGGGATATCATCAAATTAGAATGAAGACTGAAGATATTCCAAAAACAGCATTTTGAACTCATGAGGGTCATTATGAATTTTTGGTCATGCCTTTTGGCCTTACCAATACACCTTCTACATTTCAAGGGTTGATGAATTCCATTTTCAAACCCTTCCTTAGAAAATTTGTGCTAGTATTTTTTGATGATATACTAATCTACAGCAGGTCTTGGAAGGATCATGTTGAACATGTTGACGGGGTGCTCAAACTATTGCAGGAGAAACAATTATATGCAAAAAAATCCAAATGTTTCTTTGGAGTACAAGAGGTGGAATATCTGGGTCATATTGTATCTCACGAGGGTGTTAAAGTAAACCCTAACAAAATTAAAGCCATTAAGGAATGGAAAGTCCCCACAACCATAAAGCAGTTGCGAGGATTTCTCTGGTTAACGGGGTATTATCGCAAGTTTGTTAAGAATTATGGGAGAATAGCAGCACCTCTAACAACATTATTGAAGAAAGATGCATTTTCATGGACTCCTGAAGCAACTAAGGCCTTTGAACGTCTTAAAGAGGCAATGTGCCTAGCACCGGTCTTAGCTACGCCGGACTTCATGAAAACCTTTATTGTGGAATGTGATGCCTCAGGAAATGGAATTGGTGTGGTTTTAATGCAAGAAGGAAGACCCATTGCTTTTGAAAGTCGTCCAATCAAAGGAAAGTATTTACAGAAACCTATTTATGAGAAGGAAATGTTAGCAATACTTCATGCACTAAAGAAATGGAGAACTTACCTAATGGGAAGACACTTCAAGGTAAAAACTGATCATGATAGTCTTAAACACTTTTTGGAACAAAGACTATCTTCATAAGAGCAGCAAAAATGGGTCACAAAGATGTTGGGTTATGACTTTGAAATAATCTACAAAAAAGGAAAGCTTAATGTTGTTGCGGATGCACTCTCAAGAAAGAATGAAGAGGTGGAAGCATTGCTTTGTGCCATTTCTATTATCCAACCGGATTGGATAACCGAAGCAAGAGATGAATGGAAGGACAAAGATGTATGGACACTCATTCAAAATTTGCAGCAAGATCCTAGTACATCTGATACATTTAGTTGGAAAAATGATTCCTTATGGTACAAAGATCGCTTATATCTTTGTAAGAATTCCCAACTAAAACAAAAGATTCTTTTGGAATTGCACACTTCTACTTTAGGAGGACACTCAAGATTTTTAAAAACTTACCACAGGGTGAAGAAAGAATTTTTTTGGGATGGCCTTAAATCTGATATTAAAAATTTTGTGGCGGAATGTTTGGTTTGCCAGCAGAATAAAGTGGAAACAATTAAGACCCCAGGACTTCTACAACCTTTATCCATTCCAAGTCAACGTTGGGAGGAGATTTCAATAGATTTTATCACAGGTTTACCTAAGTCCGAAGGAAAGATTGTCATCATGGTGGTAGTTGATAGACTTACCAAGTATGCACACTTTTGTGCATTATCTCATCCATTTAAAGCAAGTACAGTTGCTACTACATTTATGGACAGAATTCAAAAGCTACATGGAAGCCCAAGGGTTATTGTGAGCGACGGAGATCCCATTTTTACTGGAAATTTTTGGACGGAGTTATTTTCTTGTTTGGGTACTCAATTAGCTCATAGCTCATCTTATCATCCTCAATGTGATGGTCAAACTGAGATAGTAAATAAATGTTTGGAAGGATATCTTCGTTGTTTTGTATCTGATAAACAAACACAATGGGTCAAGTGGTTACCTCTCTGAATGGTGGTATAACACTTCCTTTCATACTGCAGCAAAAATGACCCCATTTATGGCACTTTATGGATATCATCCACCATCCATCACATCATCTTTAAGAGAAAATTCTAAGGTTCAAGTAGTCGAAGATCACATCGAGCATCAGCAAGAAGTTCTCCAACTCTTAAAGGATAACCTGAATTTGGCACAAAATCGAATGAAACAACAGGCAGATCAACATTGCAGCGAGAGAAGTTTTGATGTAGGAGATTGGATATTTTTACGGCTACAACCATACAAACAAATATCCCTCAAGCAAGCTAAGAAGGATAATAAATTATCACCAAAGTACTATGTTCCTTACAAGGTGTTGCAAAAGATTAGTTCTATGGCATACAAATTGGAGCTTCCTGCTTCTTCACGAGTACATCCAGTTTTCCATGTTTCATGCTTAAAAAAGGCTATAGGTGAAAATCTTCCAGTTCAAACAATATTGCCAAAACTTGATGAGGAAGGAAAAATCATATTAGAACCTGAAGCGGTCATGGAAACAAGAACTCGATAGCTACGGAATCGATCAATTTCAGAGTATCTCATCAAGTGGAAGAACTTACCCACTGAAGATTCTACATAGGAGGATGAGAATTTTATACAGAAGCACCCAGAGCTACTCAAGCATTGAGGACAACACTTTTTTGAAGGAGAGGGGCATGTTAGGTCCCTATATTACTAGTATAGTCCCTTATTGTTGTTAGTGTAACCCCCTTATTGTTATTATTGTACCCTTGTAACCCCCATATTGTTATTATTGTGCCCTTAAATTATTATTGTTGGGTCGGCTAGGATTACATTGTGGCCCCACTAGGATTACATTATGGCCCCATGGACTCCTATATATAGAAAGGAGGTTTTGTAAATTGTATCATCCAAGAATTGTGCATTTATGTAATGTATTGGAGGTTGCCCCCTCGAAGTGGCTTATTTCTAAGGCGTTGATATCTATTTTCTTCTATTTTTGAAGCTGGTTACACAACAAATGATGGTTGGATCTCATGAAACATATACATGAGAAATGAAGAAATACTGTTATATAAAAGAGCCCTGTCTATGAATGTGCAGTCTATGAAGGGGAACTGCTGCAAAATGGTGTCAATATAAAAATATGAAAATATACAGCTCAAATAAAATAGGGGGAGCAAGATCTCAACCCCTGGAAACTACAATACATGATCCTTAAAAGGATTGGCTGAAATGAGTACAAAATGGAAATTCTGCAGAAATGTCAGAGTTGCTGGGTAGCAACTGCTACTCATAAACTAGAAATGGATGTAGATAGCTGATGATGCTACAAATTATGGTTGGATCTCATCCAAAGGATCTCTCAGGTAAAATGCTGATCCAATCCCTGAAGATTTCACCCTCCAAAATAGTGGAGCAAGTCCCCACTGCAACTGCACTAAAAAATAATGCAGTCAAGAGAAGGGACTGTGCTGTTGGTGAAGGGAAGTGCTTGGTCCAATGCCAATGATCTGAAATAAGCTCCAGAATATCCCTCAATAACCTCCCAGAGGAATAGAAGCTCCCTCCTCTGAAAGATGAGCCAAGGAAATGGTGTTGTGGAGTCCCCCACTGCAACACCCTGCAACAGAACCCAGCTCTCAACAGAAACTGCGCTGTAGCTGAAGGAGGATGCTTTGGCCTTGAGCCAAGAAATGTGAAGAATGAAGAACAATCCCTCAAGAGGCCCCTCAAGAAGGTGAAGAAATACTAAATAGGAATTCCCCCGGCAACTTTGCTAAACAGCAAAAGAATGCACAATGTCTGCATAAACAATGAAATCAATAATCCAATTCATCCATAACAATGGCTGCCTTGCCCTCCTTTTAAAAAAGTGAAAGCTATCTCTCCATGGGTCCCACTCATTAGGGTTTCCTCTACCAAATATCCTCTTCCTCATTCACACTGCGCTGTCTTCTAAAGTGATCCACTCCTCCTATTACAGCGTTGTTGACTTGGTCAAATTTGACCTTGTCTTCATGCATTTGCCCCTTTTCACACTCGAGGGTGCAAAATAAAGCTGCTTTGATGATCCCTTCCACAGTATGAGGGATTTTATTCATTTTTTTCATAAGAATGGGCCTCCTTACCCATTTATTTAGCTGCTAGGTGATAAAAGAAAAATTTTAATATTCCATTTAGCTATGAGCTAAAATGGAAATATTACACGTCCCCACAATTTTAGTAGATCAGATCTCCACGTCCTCGACCCGCACTTCCCTGTCTCCCTCCTCCCCTTCGTCTTGCAAGAGATCCACCCTACCCAAAAGGAGATAGTGGCAATGAGGGGTCCACTTGCACCCTATATAGGTTTCCCCTATCTACCATGAGGTCGAGTATTCAGCAGTTTTGTTCGTCATGGCCCACAGACGAGCAAAATCTGCACCACTATTGTTTCAGTTTTGGAACATAGGCACCTAACCATGGGCAGTGATCTATATCATATCTTCTTACTACCCGATATTCAACGCACCATAGCATGGGACTGCTAGGGCCAACCATTTCCCTAGGGCGTAGAGGGCTTGGCTCCCTAGCTTGCATATAATCAGATAAAAAAGGGAATTGATCCTTAGTATGACCCGACACCCTACAACGTATGCACCAGACATCCGAGCTAGATTCCTTACCTCGATCCTTCCATAATTTATGAATTTCTAAGTGCATTTCCTCTAGCTGGCTCTGGATCTATAGAGTTGTGAACTGTGTATCATCTCTTGGCGTAGTGTCTAATTTCATGGCAATTTCCAGAGCTTCTTCTTGGGAGCTGATCTTTTGTTGTCCCATGGGTCCACACCGGTGTGGTAATAGCATAGCAACAAAACATTCCTTGTGTTGCTTGTCCTCATAGAAAAATCCCCCATCACTGATGGCCTTATTCAATTGTTGGTCAGCTTCCCAAACAGCCTCCATAGGTGCCTGTTTGAAATCCTTCACATCAACTACACATTAAGAGTATGATTTAGGCTTCGGGAACTGCTGCTTCAGGGCATCCTTAATATCTTGTATTGGTGTGTTTTCATGTTAACCAATGTATCCCATAAACCAATCAAGGGCTGCTACAAGTAAAATAACCTCCTCATAAGCTCAGAGGAGAAGATAAATATGGAAAGAATAAAGAAGCCTAAACTAAACCTACTTTTTCCAAGGTAACGCGCCCCTATAACATCCAAAGTGCATTATAACGCACTTGATCCATGAAATGGTTGTGTTAGTGGCTATGGAAACACTCTGTTTAGCCTAGAGGGCAGTGTTACCCATGTTTTGAGTTTGAAATAGGAAAAACCCATTGAGAATGATTTGAAACTCCAGCTTTTTCTCATAGAGAGTCAGTGAAAAATAGAAACTGCAAGGCATTAACCTCTAATTAGGTCTTGCCAAAAACAACTAAACTCTCAAGAAAGGAAAAAGCATGGAAATTTGAGGAAACATCTTGGTTTTTCTATTTAGAACTGGTGGAAGGAGAAAGGCAAGGTTTTCCCTCTCCATCTCCTATAAAATGGAGCTATAGGCTCTTGGTCCAAGGTCGAAGGTTTTTTTAATACATGTGAAGCAGAGCGTTTGTTGTTGTAGTGTGAAGGTCAAAGATCAAAGAGGTTCATTGAGAACTTGTTGATTAAGACATCAACACATTCACAGAAACAGAGAGAGAGAGAGATTGGAAGACCGAGGAGGGCTTGGTACAACCGATGGTTGTAATCCTCCTTTTTATAAATCAATAGAAATGTATCTATTTTGTCCATTTAATGTGTCAATATTGTTATGGTTTCTCAATTACTTATATAGCATGAGATGAATGGCTTATATATGCATTGCTTAATGTTTATCATATGTTAACTTAATTGATAGAAAATATATTGTGGTATAGATTACACGGGTGCTTTGATTGATCACAAGGTCGGGATTTGGAGCTAGTGAAGGAGGATCCCTGCTTCGCTGCTTAGTGCTCTCCAAAAACTTCAAGATCTAAAAAGAGGTAATCTTCCATCTCATTTCATCAAGTTGTTTAAGTTGACATGAACATATATGCATTTTCTTTGTGAACTATACAGTTAATCTTACTGTCTTCCTCAGGCACTGGTAAGCCCTGAGAGGGATATTCGATAACCAACAACCTAAGAATTTTACCCTATAGCAGAATTGGCGACTCCACTGGGGAGTTTAACCCCAAGTTTCTGGGCAATTTTTTTCATTCCTCCTTCTTTCCTCTATTCACATACCCTTCTGACCAGCTTTGATGCCCAGTAGACATTTCAAAAGCTCACAAAGTTCAGTTTAGACCTTGTTTGGCCATCTAAAGAATTTTACCCTAGCTAATGTTGCCTTTATTAGTGTTCCAGAGCATTATAATGTGGCCTCTACTTGATTACAGTGCATTAGTCGCTTCATTAACGCGGTCTTTGCTTAGAACCAATGCGTTACTCAGCCAAAATTTGTTGTTCACTCCTGTTGTGTCCCCTTTTTGGTTGCAGAGTTTTTTAGCCATCAAAACCACTTCTTTAATGAATCCCAGTGCTTGTTTACCAACTGGAATTGATTTTTATTTGTTCTTATTTGAAAATTTAGTGTCGAATACATCTGCTTTTTAGAGAAAGATTTTTTTTATTTTTATTTTTAGTTTTTTCTGTATCTAGCTGGATTAATTCTGAAAGTTTTGATTAAAAGACTATAAAAAAGAGATAATTTGATGTTTGAATCTTTAAAGTTGAACTGTGTTATTTGAATGTTTGGTGCATGGATGTTGAAAGAAAACCTCTCTTGGTAGAAATATTCTTCATCAAATTGAATATTTAGAGCATATTTTTGCATGGTTTTCTGAGTCAGAGTCTCATTACATTTCATACATCCACTCCCCCTCCACAATACTAATAATCAAGTAAACTAAGAATAAAGTGATATTAAAATCAATCATATAACGTATTTTGAGCTCACACCAACAGTAGTTCAGGCTAGGTTCTTGGGTTAGGAAAAGTGAGAAAATCACCCAAGATCTCAAAACTTGAGACTAGAGTCATTAACGAGCGAAATCCTACTGCACTCATATTATCGGGACCACTCCTTTATTGGAGCTAAGCGCGAGACAACACTTGGGTTCACAAGAAGGTAGCCCACCTTCAATTTCATTCAATGGGCATACTATATATTGGGGTTCCCTTAGGGGATGTTGAAACTAGATCGGGGATCTAGGTGTTCTACCCATATAGTGTGTTGTCTACGATCGTGACCCCCTGATGATGTCGGTGATTTAAGGCATCCTTAGTGGCCAAAATTTTTAGGGGCTTACAAAAGGTGACTGGTACGAGCTGTCCTGGTACCTGAAACAGATGGACCTACTCTGTCTTTGGTCTTTAAGAGGGTACTCGTCTTCATGAAAGTGCTTACACCTATTGTATGAGGTTCGGGCGAAGCTCTAGAGTAACCGTAACTGTACTTATGACCAACCCTCTCTGTATGCTATTGTGATACTGGGTTTCATCTCCAGCAAATAATAGTACTCAGACAGGGCACCCTATTCTGGCTGCTTGCTGATTGATTTTAGAGAGTCCTTTTTTCTTTTTTCTTTTTTTTAGGTGTGTGGTTACTGTCTTTGAGACTTTATAATACATCAAAATTTACTAAAATTTGTTAGAAATAAACCGGTCACCGTGGCATCTTCCGAATCACGCCGTCTGTCCCGACGACAGCAAGGTCTACCTCCTTTGACTCTAGAGGAAGAATTAAACCTTGGTGAACCCATGCCTTCTATAGAAGAGCAGTCTCCATTGAAAAATTCTTATTTTCACATAGCCTCATATCACACGGAATTTCCAGAGGACCCTTTTACAGAAGGCGTCGTACCTCATTAAAATCCTCCACTCATTGATCCATCGGCAACTATGATAGTTCATATTCCACCATGCCAAGACATGTCTTCGGCCGCACAAACATCCACTTCTCAACCGACATCCACAAGGTTGATACCAATGGCAACCATCCTAGGTTCGCCACCATCCTCCCTGCCAGTTGTCAGTTCTATGCCATTACTTGGTAACCCCAGTAGTAAACTTATGCCTAGTCCCAACCCTACGGTCATCACAACTGTGAGTAACTCGCTGAGTCCTTCGGGATCTAATCTTACCATGACCACGTCGGGACCTACGGTTTCCCCTCCCATGAGTGGGACTGCTTCGGTTCCTTTTAGAAACCCTTTCGGTTGGAACCCTTTGCTGAGTTCAAACCCCTTGGCCTCCATACCAGGGGGCAGTGTCACCAGCATGCAAATAACAGGGAACATTTCACTACCCTTGCAATCATTAGGACAAACCGGAAAACCTAATGTTAACACTATTCCCTTAAGTGGTTTAAATATCGGCATAGGGTCTATGCCTTTGCTAAAATATGCAAGTAGTAGCATGCCTCCCGGCAGCTCTATTTTATCCATATGAGCTAACCCACCCCAACCTCCATCTGGACTAGGGGGGCATTTTTATCTTCGGGGCAACCAACCGTTCACCCCGCAATACAATATGTCCTATGGAAAACAACCATATATCCCTACCCCTCCACCCATAGGAAATTTTTATTAAAGCCCTATTTATCCTACTGGTAACACATTGATGGGCGGACCATATGGTCCAAATATTCAGCCAATACTTCCTTGGCTAGATCAGGGGGCAAACACACAATTGCCATTTTTAGCAGCTCTAGACATCCTTGACATCTATAAACTGACTAATGATCCCATCAATGATAACTCGCTCTAGCCTCCAGTTCCGCACAAGATTCCGTCTGACATCCCCAAATTCGACGGGAAACAAGGGGAGGATCTGGCTTCACACAACACCACCTTTCATCTATGGTCTGTATCTAATTCCATGGTGGATGATAGCATCTGGCTTCAGCTGTTCCCTCGCACTCTCACTGGTAATGCTGCCAAGTGGTATATTGAATTACCACGTGCTGCCATCAACACTTTTGGCACCTTAGCTATGGAATTTCTAAGAAAATTTCAATTACCTATCAGATTTGAAACCGGTACCGAAATTTTAACCTCGTTATGCCAAGACACCACCACCCACATCTCCGATCACATTCATGAATGGAGGCGTAGGAGGAGGCTAGTCAAAGCACCAATCCTAGATCATCTCCTAGCTAATTGGTTTTGTAAATCTCTCTTACCAACCCTAGCTAAAGACATTGGCCTGTCCGGTGTGGTCACAGAATATCAATCCATTCGTCGTGCCCAGCATTTAGATTTAATCTATTCGCAATCCGACACACTTTATGATTTACTCCCCCATGCCCCTGATAATCCAAATTCTCCTGCTACTCAAAAACCTGGAGTCCACGCCGATAGTCTCGTTGGCACAATCTGTGGCGTAGCCACAAAACAGTCTCGGGGGAAAACCTCCCAGCCATCTTTGGCTGCCAATGCCCCCAACTAGTCAACTACTCTTCCTATCACTGAGGTAAATTCTGTACAAACTTCACAAAAACCTAGTGGAAAGATTAAGAAGAAAAAGGAAAAGACACCTTCTTCGGAAGAGCAGTCGGACCATCAGAATAATCCCAATCAAAAAAATACTGCTAAAAATGACAAAGCGAAGGAAAAACCCATGAAATTTCCTTGTAAAATCTGTGCGGAGGACCACTTGACATACAAATTCCCTTGACTGTAGGAATGCACAGACTTTATTGCAAACAAGGACTCTGGGAGGACACCTGCCATCCTACATAATCCCTTCCCTAATACACAGCAGCAACAACAACACATGGTTGCAAACCCGCCACAACCCCCGTAAAGGGGCAATGGTGGTTCACATCCTTCCGGTGAAGGAACATCTGCCATTTATGGCATAGAAAATGTTGAACTCCAGACGCGAGCCAAAATTTATGGAAATCCTGTCATGAATACTCAAGAACCTCGTACCAGTTCAAATCCACCGTCGCCCAACTATTTGCATATCGAACGGCCTACTGTGGATCCCACGATTCGTCCCCCCAAAGGGACACTTCGACGCACGACTCATAACACCTCTGCACGTGCCGCCCAAAACTACAACATCGTAGAAGATTTGGCGCAAGCACCATCACCCATGTCTACTCTCGAAGTATTGCAAACTTGCCTAGCACAAAATAAAGCCTTTCTTTCGGCCATTGGTGGGATTGACCCCCAGGATTCTACGCTAGCCATTTTTTACATGGAGAAATATAAACCTCACCTCTCACACCAGCTTGCATTCCAGATACAAGTTGTGTCGAAAGGGAGACCAATCCATTGTACTGTCATTGACGAAGGTGCTTCGACCTACGTTATGTCAACTACTTGCTGGCTCGCTTTGGGTTCTCCCACTTTGTCTCCCCCGTTGAATTCCCTCAAAGCTTTCGATGGCCACACTTTCCTCCCAAAAGTCTACCTTGCTAGCTTTCCCATTACACTTAGTGGGAAAACGATAACAGTGGACGTTGAAGTCGTAGATTTTCATCTTGACTATAATCTATTGTTGGGTCGCAGTTGGTCATATGCCATGATTGCCATTGTTTCTTCTGTTTTCTGTCTCATCCTCTTTCCTTTGGATGGGAAAGTATTCATAGTGGATCAGTTATCGTTTTGCACCCCTGATTATGCCACATTACCAAGTAGCATTGTACCCCTAATAGGAGGCATTCTTGACTCATACGTCAGTATTGGTACCGGTCTTCTGAAGGCATCTTCCCTAATGGGTTGTTTTCCTCTCCCACTGCCCAAGATTCCCAGTATAGTTGCAATGATATCCACCATATTGGATGGCTCTATCGACCCATGGATTCTACTGACACCTTCAGACATTGATTCCTATGGAGATCAGATGCCAC
The DNA here is from genome assembly GCA_034641835.2 of Pinus albicaulis. Taxonomy (NCBI): domain Eukaryota; kingdom Viridiplantae; phylum Streptophyta; class Pinopsida; order Pinales; family Pinaceae; genus Pinus; species Pinus albicaulis. Next base: position 1,297,451,610 of record CM076579.1, read on the forward strand.
TCTCACCAGCTGAGTTGGTTTACCAAACCATCCAAATTACATCTGAACCCTCCATGGCTATGGTTTCAACCAATGGTACGAACTCCCCACCCATCACAGTTCCTTCTAAATATATCCTCGATGAAATCCTACCTACGGACGAAGCTATTCGAGAGATCATGTCTCTATAAGAATGAACTTGGGGAGAATTCCACCATTGCGCTTCGATGTTCGATTCAGACATGATAACTACTCAAATCCCATCCTTTGACCCACCTAAAATAGTCCCTTCCATTAACATGACTATTCAAACCATCGAATTGGAAGGGAACATGGGTAATCTTTCTAAGACAATGCTCATAGATATCTCGGTCAAAATGGGTATCGTGGAAAGCATTCAGATTGGAGCAGATTGCAATCCCAAGGAAATTGCACACTTCACATCCCTCTTTAAATAATTCTGTGATGTGTTTGCTTGGTCTTACAATGAAATTCCTGGCATAGATCCGTCTATAGTTGAGCATGAAATCAAAGTTTATGACAATGCTAAACCGATTCGACAACGACTTCGACTTGTCCACCCACGCAAAGCGGCCGCCATCAAAACTGAAGTAGAAAAAATTTTGAACGTTGGTTTCATCTATCCCGTTCCTTTGACGGAATGGGTTTCAAATCCTGTCCCCATAGACAAAACACAAGGCACCATTCAAGTTTGTGTTGATTATCACGATCTGAACACTTTTTGTCCCAAAGACAATTATCCTACGCCGTTCATAGATCAGATCCTTGATGATTGTGCCAAATGTGAGTCATTTTCTTTTATGGATGGTTTCTCGGGGTATAACCAGATTGCGATTAAAAAAGATTACCAACATAAAACTGCTTTCATATGTCCTTGGGGCACATTTGCGTATTGTAAACTCCCATTCGGTCTGAAGAATGCGAGAGCAACTTTTCAAAGGGCTATGGACTATTATTTTCACAACATTCAACATATTGTACAAGCTTACTTGGATGACCTTCCGGCCCATTCCAAGAAATGACTTGATCACCTTGCTAATCTGAAAGAAATTTTTGCTCAGTGTAGGTTCTACAATATATGTCTGAATCCTCATAAGTGCATATTTATGGTCGATTCCGGGTGTCTTCTAGGTTTTATTGTCTCCAAGCACGAGATTAGGGTTGATCCTGATAAGGTGAAAGCAATTGTTGAATTGCTAACGCCATAATCCATCCTGCAACTCCATCATTTGCAAGGGAAGGAAAAAAATTTTCATCGATTCATTGTCAACTATGCTGAGATGACGAAAGGATTTATGCAAATATTGAAGAAGGGAACACTATATTTGTGGGATGACCAAGCCCAATGGTCATTTGGCACTTTAAAACAAGCACTCGTTTCAGCCCCACTCCTTAGTGCCCCTGACTACTCACGTGACTTTTTCATCTACCTGGCAGCCTCACCATCCTCACTTGGCATGGTTCTGGTTCAAGTTCACAATGACGATAGTGAACATGTGATATATTACTTGTCTAAATGTCTCATCAGACCTGAACTACAATACTCACATGTGGAAAAACTCTCCCTCGCAGTGGTCTTCGCTGCCACTCGACTCCGACACTATATATTACTACGTCAGACTACCGTTATTGCTTTGGAGAATCCCATGAGAAGCATTTTGTCTCGCCAAATTATCGGAGGAAAATATTCCAAATGGATAATGATCCTTCAACAATTTGACATGGTTTTCTCGGCTGCCAAAGAAAATAAATCTCTAGTCTTCGCCAAATTACTGTTGGACCTTCCCAGAATCGACCCAGGAGATGTAGCTCATGATCCATTTCCTGATGAATCCATATTCTTAGTTGATTCTTCTGATCCTTGGTATGGATAAATTTTGGTCTACCTCTAGACTCAATGCTTCCGCCCAACTCTCACATTGGACGACCACCGTCGTATTCGCCACCAAGTGAAACACTACCTCGTACTCAACGATACTCTATATCGTCATGGTATCGATACTATTCTTCGGCGTTGTATCACTATTGATGAAGCGGAACGCGTTTTAAATTATTGTCACACAGGGATGTGCGTTGGTCACCTTTCTGGCATAGCTACTGCCCAGAAGATCTTGCGTGCAGGCTATTATTGGCCCACTTTGTTTAAAGACTGCATCACAACTGTCTAGAAGTGCCATCCGTGTCAAATTTTCACGAAGAAAATGCATGCTCACCCCACCCCCCTCCACCCGATTATCTCCATCGGTCCTTTCACTAAATGGGGAATAGATTTCGTTACATGCAACCCCACTTCAGTCGAAAAACACAACTACATTGTCGTGGCGGTCGATTACTTTACGAAATGGGCAGAAGCCATTCCCACTTTCAGAACCAATGGAGAAACTACCGCTTTGTTCCTATTCAATCAGGTTATCTGTCGTTTCGAAGTACCCCTTTCAATAGTCACTGATCACGGATCACAATTTCAGAACCATATGATGACAGAATTAACTTCCATGCTAGGATTTCGACAAGATCAATCTTCATCCTACTATCCACAAGCGAATGGCTAAGTCGAAGTTGTAAATGGCATCCTCAAAACCATGATTCTTCGGCTATTAGGCAACCATAAAACCTCATGGCATCAAAAGTTATATTCTGCATTGTGGGCATACCGTACGTCAGTCAAAACTGCCACAGGTTTCATGCCATTCCAACTCGCATTCGTCCTAGAGGCAGTACTTCCAATTGAGTGTGAAATTCCATCACTCAAGCTTGCTGTTGAACTCTTACCTGGCACCACCTCCACAGAAGAGCGCTTTCTCTCGCTCGATCACTTGGACAAGACTCGTCAAGATGCCACACTAGCACTCGAAGCCCACAAATGCCGAGTCAAATCTCAATATGAAAAATTTGTCAAGCCTCTTTCTTTTCAAGAGGGTGATCTTGTACTACTTTATGATCAGAGACACAACCTCTTGGGGGTAGGAAAAATTCAACCATTATGGCTTGGTCCTTATGTCGTCACCAAAGTCCTCTCAAAAGGAGCTTATGAACTTCAAGACTACAATGGAATTCAGGTCGCGGAGCCCTGCAATGGGCTCTATCTGAAGAAGTATTTTTCCTAGTTACGCACTAGGCATATGCTTTGTAATTTTATGTATATAAGTTTTTCCTATTGTTTTGAAGTCTCTGGATATTTTTTGGTTTTTTGAGGTGTTTTTTCTCATATACAATCTTTTTCTTTCGCACGGATGTCATCATCCTCCTTATCATACGTTGGATACACAAACGGTGCTAGTCGTCACACTAGACACATTGCTTCAGCTGCTTGGGTTCTCTACACACCTGAGTCGGAACCTCTTGGTTCTGGGGGAATTTTCCTAGGTAGTGCCACCAATAATGTTGTCAAGTACATGTCAGTGATCCAACTCCTCACGGAGGCTGCATCTCATGACATCTCCAATTTAGTGGTCAGGTTAGATTCCCAACTCGTCATTATGCAGTTAAACAATCATTACTGTGTTCGTCATCCAGTATTGTTACGTTATTTTTTAAGGGTGCGACTTTTAGAATGTCAATTTCAAACAATCACATTTGAGCACGTTTCTAGATAATTTAATGCATTGGCCGATTCTTTGGCAAACTATCTGTTAGATTGGAATTTGTCACATTTGTTGTAAAATATTTACACATGAGTATATATATTTTGTCCCATAGAAAATACATAAAAATTAAAAAACACATAAGACAAAAATCGCCAAAAGTATGTATATATATAAATGTTGTGTCCAGTGAAAAAGTTACATCAAAAAAATCTCTCAAAACTTGGGTGTTTTACAAAAATTTGGCTACACTAAGCCGCACTATGAAATTTATAGAACTGCTCCACCAGCTAAGCCTGATGCTCAAAATAACATACAACTGCCCTGGCTATCCTCCTCAGAGGCACTAGATATCTCTCTGATACACCCACGATATGCCGCTACAAACGAACTGGGACCTCCTGTTGAAGATGGCAACAAGAAACAGTGAAGGAGGCATCCTGAAACATCTTTCCTGATCCTAGTTGGAAAGTGATCACCTAAACTAGGTGGGGACCACACATGTGATTTTTGTCGAAAAAATCTATTTTTAGACTATGTCTATTTTTAGACATATGGAGCATGGTCCAGGGGTTACAGTATGTTATTCCTGGAGTATTGGTCATGTTGGTAAAAATAGATGGACCTCTATTTTTAGACATTTAGGTCGAAGTCTATTTTTAGACTGCCTATCCTAAAAATAGGGAAGTCGAATATTATTAGCTCTTAATAATATTTGGACTATAAACATTATCTTATTCTCTTGAAGCACTTCAATTTGATGTCTGGATGTGGCACATGCAGCTGCCAGAAGGAAATACACTTTTCCTAGGGTTTAAGTGAAGCTATTGCATGATGACTTCAGTTAGAACTCATGTGACAGAGTTTGGTGGACAAGAACCAAGTTTAACTTAATCTAACTTTATAGTTGAGCTTTTTGTATCATTTAGCTAATAGATGCAATTCTATTGAGAGTGGTGTGAATTAATTATTAATTAATTCACTAATTATAAACTCATAAATCAACTAAAGAATACATTAGTTAACTTCAGTGCATGGACAGTTTCAGTGGAGACCAGTGCAGAAATAGGTGAAAGAGCAGGATAAAATATCAGTTATTCAAATTTCTACATGGTATTGGAGTGATATTGATCATTGGAGCAATTGCAAAGAATTGAAGCGGTTGAGTTTTAGGATGAACTCAAGAAACATAAAGATGGAGAACGCCAGAAATATACATGCATATTGTATATAATTTTATACATGGAATGAGAGCGAGAATTTTTGGGTGCGCGAGTTTGTAGGGAATATCTGAAATTTTTTAGTGAAATATTTTCAGAAAAAATAGCATATTTGGATTCCTTGCGAAAAAAATACCCAAATTTAAAATAAAAAAATCGGTCGAATCGGAGCTCGGATGAGGGAGATATCATCGATTTAAAATCAGCTCTTTTTGTTAGAAAATTTTGCGACGGCGGGACAACTGCAATGTGCGCGAGCCAAGAATCTACATGCACTGAGGTACAAGATGCATGAAAAGCTTTGAAGAGAAAAGCAGAGGTTAGTGACTTGGTGGTTGAGAGGGAGCCTCTCAACATGCAGCGTGAAAAGCAGTCTCGGAAGGTTGTGGAGCAGCCACAACTGGAGATGCAGAAGAATCTTTATAGATTTGATGTAGATGGGATTTCTACGGAGCTTCCTACTGTTGGGAAGCGGGAGAAAGACATGCAACTGAAGCTTGAGAGGGAGCAAGTTTTGCATGCAGGTGAAAGTGAACCTCGGGGTGTGGAGCAGCCACAAGAGGATCATGGAGTGGGAGAGACCACTCATGCAGAGAAACTTCATGCCAGATGGGCAGAGGGAGTGCATGCAGCTATACTACCAGGTGAGAGGTGGAGCGACATGCATGAGTAATCCCAGGTGGAGATTTACGGGCAGTTCATGGCAGTTGGTATTGGATCTCATGAATTGAACACAGCTGCGAGGTGCCCACATGGCGTGTAACGGTGAGTTCGATGATACGTGAGATCAAAGTGACGAGTGTCGGATGCGGAGCGCGAATCGGAAGTTGACGGCAAGTGCAGAGTGCATGGGTGCAAGGTTCAACGGCGCGGTGGTTTCACGATGAAGTGTGTGATTGGCCAAGCAAAGTGAAGGCTTTGATGATAGATCAATAGATGCATCAAGGCGATTGAAAGGATTTTTGGGCTTTATTCAGTTTCGGAGGGAGTTGCGGAGAGCAGATGCATGGAGTTGCATGGCGCTTGCAAAAGGTGCATGGCACATGCATGGAGTTGCATGGTGCATGCATGAGTTTGCATGGCGCATGCAAAGGGTGCATGGCGAATGCATGGAGTTGCATGTCGCATGCATGGAGTTGCATGGTGCTTGTGAAGGTTGCAGGGCGAATGCATGGAGTTGCATGTCGCATGCAAAGACAGTCCTTTCTTGTTGAGAGGGAGTGTTGAAGATGGCAACAAGAAACAGTGAAGGAGGCATCCTGAAACATCTTTCTTGATCCTATTTGGAAAGTGATCACCTAAACTAGGTGGGGACCACACATGTGATTTTTGTCGAAAAAATCTATTTTTAGACATATGGAGCATGGGCCAGGGGTTGCAGTATGTTATTCCTGGAGTATTGGTCATGTTGGTAAAAATAGATGGACATCTATTTTTTGGACCTATAGGTCGAAGTCTATTTTTAGACTGCCTATCCTAAAAATAGGGAAGTCGAATATTATTAGCTCTTAATAATATTTGGACTATAAACATTATCTTATTCTCTTGAAGCACTTCAGTTTGATTCCTGGATGTGGCACATGCAGCTGACAGAAGGAAATACACTTTTCCTAGGGTTTAAGTGAAGTTATTGCATGATGACTTCAGTTAGAACTCATGTGACAGAGTTTGGTGGAGTTCATTGAGGAAGTTAGTGGAGTTGTATCAGTTTAACTAATCTAAACATAGTTGAGCTTTTTGTATCCAAGTTAACTAATAGATACAATTAGTGAGAGTGGTGTAAATTAATTATTAATTAATTCACTAATTATAAACTCATAAATCAACTAAAGAATATATCAGTTAACTTCAGTGCATGGACAGTTTCAATGGAGACCAGTGCAGAAATAGGTGAAAGAGCAGGTTAACTATCAGTTGTGACTATACTGTTGCTATTTGCAACACACAGATAGGTGGAGTAATCAATGAGGATTGTGCAGTTCAATCTAGGTGGTTTATCTATATAAAGAGACCATCCCATAGCATTGATAGAGGCAATTCAGGTTGGCTATCAAGTGGCTAAAGGTTGGAGCATGAGTTTTGCTAGATCTAGCTTGATAGTGTGTAGCAAGGGAGGTAGTGCATGAGAGCTTGCAAAGAGCTTTGTACTATGATTGTTACATGATCTCCATGACATGTATAATATACGGATAGTTGGGGGTTTTTAGCTTTAAGCTTTCCCATGAAATACTGTGTTCATATGTGTGAATTTTTATGGCTTTAATGTGTGCATGCAATTGATTTTATTTCCGCATGTGATGATCAATGGTAGAAGAGATTTTGTATTATGCATGGAGCTAAAATAGTGTGTGATCAGGAGAATCTCGGTGAATAATTGATTTATTCAGCAAATTTCTACACCTCCCGCATAGGAAGAGGTGGTACACCCATGCTCAAACCCTCCAGGTTTCTAGAAAGTTCATGTAGGATCTAGGTATCATCATCTCCGGCGACTTCCGCATCCTCCGCTGCTGTGCCAGCCCCGGGTAGCTGTACTCTTCACCATGCATAAAAAGGGGCCCTAGTTGGGCGGATAGGTGCCACATCTGTGTCAAGCAAACAAGCTTCATGTCAAAACATATTTTCACCCTATTTAAAACAAAAAAATTGCGTAAACATTCAAAAGACAAAAAATACTTCCTAAGTACGCTGATCATTCCTTTCTTACCATCTAGCCCCCACTGGGTGCCAGGGGGCAACACTAGCTCCGGATCTCCGGTGAAGTTCATCCCTACATAGGGATAATCCTCAATCATAATGATCTGAGATTTGAGCCAATCAAAGAACCCATCATCAAAACAGTGATGGACTGGACCCTCTCAAGTCTGTGGGATCAAAGCTGCCCATCGAGCCTGTCTTGGCTCACGTGGGACCAATACAAATGTAATCATCCTGGGTCTCATCACTGGCACCCACTCTAGTAGGAAAGAAACGACCAGTGTGACGTACCCAAACTCTCTTTAGGTACGGGTCTTGCATGCTGTAAGCTCTGCTGAGACCCGATGGACAACTCCATCACACCAGTCAAATACCTGAGGCTACATACAATCTAAGGCTAGCAACATCTGGGCCTTGGTGGCCACATGCTGACTCTTGGCCCTTTCCAAGCGAATGATCATCCATAGTAGAGACCTCAGTGGTCTCGAATCCACATGTGCGATGGGCACCCGGTTGCTAACTACCTCTGTGTTGCATGTGAAATGAGCAAGAATAAGATTAGCAGTAGAGCAAGGATCCACTTTGGACCCCGTCAAGTTAGGCCTCAGTCCACGACACGACAAGCCGATCAAAAAGTAGATATCGTCCTTCTCAATTGAGAGCTGATTGCCCCCAATATGAAAGACGTGGTAACGCTCATCCCACTACTGAATCAACCACCTCAATAGGTCCTTTTGACCCCTCATCAGTTCCAGTCGTGAATATTTTAGCAAACCGCACCTACGGAGAGCCATCAAACTTGCAGCATCGGTGACCATATCTCTTTCTTCTCGTTCATGTTATCTTTCTCGCCAGATACTCATGATAAACAGCTGAATACCTGCCAATACAACATTTTCAATCAATTAAAATTTTCCTGGAATGCTTTAAAATGCTAATTAACGAGTTCTTCAAACATGCTTTGCACCTAACGTGGGCTATAGAGCAAAACAGAGCTTCCTAATGTGCCCTTCCTTCATGGGATGTGCATCTAACGCGGGTCCAGTACTGCTGGCCTGCGTTAGCCGCTAAATTTTTTTAGGGCTAGCCAAATTTCTCATTTTGAACCAGGAAAACTTCATAAAAACAAGATAAAATGATAACAGGACGTTCTAGCTCTTACCTGGATCTCGCGGGAAGAGGAATCGTTGCCTGGATTGACCACAATCACCAGCCGAAGTTTTCAAACTTTTTCACCCCAGAGCTTCTTCACAGTATGCAAAACAATGCAAATAAAAGTCTTCTGACCTTCTTATATCCTTTTTAGGGGCATGACTCTCTCAGCTAGTTTGAAAAAAGTCGTGAATTCTTGCTGCATATGTGTGTCGCAACTTTTTGAGTATAGCTACCAATGTTCTGATGAGTGATTAAGATCTATATGCAGATATGACCATGTTCGACCCTTTTTCGAGCATCCTTTTCATGGTATTTTTCTTGCTCGTTAATCTGAAAAAACCTCGAGTTCTCTTCTTCGGACTCGTTAAAATTACACGAAGTCGATTTCGAGCATTCTTTTTTATGGTTTTTTTTTTTTTGTCTGGCTTGTTAATCCGAAAAACCTAGAGTTATCTTCTTTAGACTTGTTAAAACTAACATGAAGAAGCACTGAGCCTTCTTTTTAGGGATTTTTTCTAGCTCATAAAACTGAAAAAACCCCGAGTTATCTTTTTTGGGCTCGTTAAACTACCACTACAAAGAATCAAGAGCCATTCTTTTCCTCTTTTTCAAAGCTCTTTAAACAGAAAAAGTGACCGAGTTTTCTCCACGTGACTCGTTAAAATTTCACGGAGAGCACTGAGTTTTTCTCTGTTGGACTCGTTAAAATTTCACAAAGAATATTGAGTTTACTTCATCTCCTCGTGCTCATAACAAAATGAGGTAGACATCCATCGAACATAGATTTCTCACTTTTCCGGCTTCGATGGAATAACTCACGGAAAATGAACTGTTTCGTGCTTACTATGCTCCCTTTGTCCTGCCTGGTTATCAAGACATGACAAAGGTACCCCCCGAAGTTGTCTTTTACGACATTTTTCAGACTCTCTAAAATATGAAAAATTCACCGAGTTTACTCGTTTGGACTCGTTAAACCTAACCAGACGGGGAAAATTTTTGGACAAAATTGGATACTACCTTTGTTACATTTAAGAAAGGTAAATTTGGCAGCAAAAATCTTGAACATGGCACTTCCCAGAAAACTCTTTCGCAGTTAGCCGAACCCTACCATCTATGAGTTTAGCCTTCAACTCCCAATGTTCCTACACCGGTAAAATCCTAAAAAACTCTTTGGTGTTCATTAAGCCTCAACTGCCTAGTACCCTGTTACAGTGCCTTCTATTTTTCAAGCAGATCTCGCTATTTACTGCTCCTCATATCAACCAACCGATCATTATGCCAGAAATTATTTGTCATCATTTATCCCCATTTTCTCTTCATTATTTCCATCAAAAAATCATCTTTTTCCCGTTTCGTGTTGACTAATGTAGGATGCCTCAGTGCCTACCTTTCGATAGATCTCTTCCTATCGACTTCAACATCTTATCTAGGAAGGTGATCCAGAAACTTGTAGACATCAGTGGCAAGTGATCTTGTGTTTGATTGGGGGCCTTCATCATTGGCTCCCGATCGAATAATTCTATGAGTGTTTGACTTCAACTCCTTTTCTTCACACTCGCTAGATTGTACTGTGCATCTTAGGGACCATCATCATTATCAGTGGCCACCTTCGCGTCTGTTAACAGTTTTCATTATCAACTGGTAATCAAAAGATTTCTCACATGTGCGACGACAACTCCTTCATTCACATGTCGAGAAATATGCGGTTTAAGTGAAGCAGCGGCCAAGACCTTGGGGTAAAGGCTACATCATTACAGTTGTGTTTCCTCCCCCAAGTTGCGATATTGTTTACTTGTAGACATCAGTGGCAGGTGATCTTGTGTTTGATTGGGGGTCTTCATCATTGGCTCCCAATCGAATAATTCTACGAGTGTTCGACTTCAACTCCTTTTATTCACACTCGCTAGATTGTACTGTGCATCTTAGGGACCATCATCATTATCGGTGGCCACCTTTGCGTCTGTTAACAGTTTTCATTATCGACTAGTAATCATAAGATTTCTCACATGTTTGACGACAAATCCTTCATTCACATGTCGAGAAATATGCGGTTTAAGTGAAGCGGCGGCCAAGACCTTGGGGTAAAGGTTACATCATTACAGTTGTGTTTCCTCCCCCAAGTTGCGATATTGTTTATGGAGACAGCTTGTTCAGCCTGATCCTGTTATGACAGACACTTCCATGTTATGCTTATCAGTGGACATATTCTTCATATCTCTGTACTAGAGAAATCATGTTGATTAGCTACTGAGCATGGGAATTCCTGACTCCAGACAGATACTATATTTTCTGACATATGTTGTTGTTTCAGGTTTTCCTCAGTCCTCCAATCTCTTTAGCTCTACTACACATATTATAAAGTATTTTGGCCACCATCTTCGTCTCTGACCTCACACTTTAGGGGGAATCTGTTACAGGTCAAATAACCTCCTCATCAGCTCAGAGGAGAAGATAAATATGGAAGGAATAAATAAGCCTAAACTAAACCTAATTCTGCCATGGTAACGCACCCCTATAACAGCCAAAGTGCGTTATAACACACCTGATCCATGAAAAGGTAGCGTTAGTGGCTAGGGAAATGCTCTGTTTAGCCTAGAGGGTAGCATTACCCGTGTTTTGAGTTTGAAATAGAAAAAACCCGCGGAGAATGATTTGAGACTCCAGCTTTTTCTCATAGAGAGTCAATGCAAAATAGAAACTGCAAGGCACTAACCTCTTATTAGGTCTTGCCAAAAAAAAACTAAACTCTCAAGAAATGAAAAAGCATGGAAAGTTGAGGAAACATCTTGGTTTTTCTATTTAGAAATGGTGGAAGGAAAAAGGCAAGGTTTTCCCTCTCCATCTCCTATAAAATGGAGTTGTAGGCTCTTGGTCCAAGGTCGAAGGTGTTTTGAATACATGTGAAGCAGAGTGTTTGTTGTTGTAGTGTGAAGGTCAAATATCAAAGAGGTTCATTGAGAACTTGTTGATTAATACATCACCACATTCAGAGAAAGAGAGAGAGAGATTGGAAGACTGAGGAGGGCTTGGTACAACCGATGGTTGTAATCCTCCTTTTTATAAATCAATAGAACTGTATCTATTTTGTCCTTTCAATGTGTCAATATTGTTATGGTTTCTCAATTACTTATATAGCATGATATGAATGGCTTAGATATGCATTGCTTAATGTTTATCATATGTTAACTTAATTTATAGGAAATATATTGTGGTATAGATTACACAGGTGCTTTGATTGATCACAGGGTCAGGATTTGGATCTAGTGAAGGAGGATCCTTGCTTCACTTCTTAGTGCTCTCCAAAGACTTCAAGATCTAAAAAGAGGTAATCTTCCATCTCATTTCATAAATTTGTTTAAGTTGACATGAACATATATGAATTTTCTTTGTGAACTATAAAGCTAATCTTACTATCTTCCTTGGGCACCGGAAAGCCCTGAGAGGGATATTCGATAACCAACAACCCAAGCATTTTACCCTATAGCAAGGGCCCTTCCTTCGAAGGCTATGGATAGTAGTTCTTGTTTGATAGCATCATTATTAATGTTCTGCGTAGTCCATACAGACTCTGCTACAGACTAGAATCGATCCATATCTTCATCTCCTACACCCTTGAAGGTAGGTAGTTTCATTTGTGTAACCATATCGTCCTCAAGTGGTGGCGGAGGTGGAGTAGGAGAATTCTTACCCTTATGTGGTTTTGATGTTGGTATGGACAGGGGGCTGGTTCCAACTCGTGCAACCCCTCCTTGGTTCAAATCAGGAGATTCCCTTAAGGGACTGTATACCGATCTGTCTCCTTCTTTATTAACTTGGTAGTATTTACCGCTTCGTGTGGTCATTCACTCGGTGTGGCCACAAAGGACACCCTTTTCACTTAATAACATCTTAATCAACAACAGCATAATTTTCAGGAAATTACCTCTAAATCCTTTGAAGAATCTTCACTTCGCTCAAATTCTGTCACAAACCCTCCCAAGATATTGTCAACCCAGTGGTATACAGTCCTTGTGATCTTGTTATTAGTATTTTCCAATTGTTGGATCGATTTGGGGGTCCACTATGTGACCTAATAATCTTTCCAACAAGTCTGAAACTCTGCCAATCATGCCAACCACTCTTATAATTCGTGTGCAAAGGATACAAAGAAGATTTCGTACACTTTTGTAAAAATATACTTGTTTTTCCACTCTTCAGCAGATAACTTCTTACTTCTATTATGTTTTAGGGAAAAATCCTGAATCTGTTTTTCAAACTAGTCGTCTAGCTCAAGCTTCAATGGCTGCCAATGACCCCATGGCATTACCCAATCTCTCTCTCAAAATGCTCCCTGTCTCGGCAACTGAACCATTTGTTTTCTTTGGGGTTCTTAACCCAGGTTCAGTTTTAAGGCTTTCCAACAAACCCCGTTACTACTAGCCCTTTTAGCAATGGCCTGCTTGCACAGGCCAAGGTCTCACCCGAAGTAGTATGGGAGGGTGTTGGAACCAGGTTTCCACACCCTGAGAGAGAGATATTTAATTAAAGTGGGTCACTTAAGATCTAACAGACTTGCGCATGAGAAACCCTAATATAGAACCCTTTTAATAGTATATCGGTTAATCATAGATCGTAATTAATAGGTTATGTTAGCAGAGTATTTTAGCCAAATCTATGTATTCATCATATCGCATCCATGTGTGCATCAGTATATCATCAGTATTCAACAATCACACACAATCTTAGAATATAAGCATAACTAATAATCATAACACAAGGACACTTAATTATCATCAACAACCTTCTCATCCATTCATATTCAGATCTGACTTACAGACTCTATTATCAGCCCGCGCACACAGCCAGCAGGGTCTGCGCACAGCAGGACTTGGGCTCTCCACACACATAGCCAGCAGGAGCCTGTACCCAGAAAATCGACACAAAAGACCCAAAATTTCGTGTCCAAGCTTAAATTACTTCTTTCATAGCCTCCTCTAGACTTTATTTATCTATCTATTTATAACATCTTATCTTGTGCTACTTTATGGTCTAAAAACCATGGTTTACAGACTTCTGGTCTACCCTTTGACCCATTACAATACATCGGGGCTTTGACCCACCCCAAAGCCCCTGCGCTAGACCAATTATTACAAAATATTACAAAATTGGACCAACAATGCGGTTAGGGGACTTCGTTCCAACAAAAACCTGGGTACACTACTTATTGAAATGAAGGTTGTAGCATTTGCACTTGTGGCTGCCAATGGGTTTGTCCACTATAACCCAAACTAGGATAGCTTGGATTCGGTTGAGGATAGGTATAACCTAGTTGCTACTGCTACATCCCATAATATGGTAATCCATCTTGTGAATAAATGATTCCAAATACAGGTGGTTGTTGTAAACCAACCAAAGGAGTTGGAGCATGAGGGCTATACTTGAGGGTATTGGGTTGAAGGACCCTCCTGAGACGGTTGAGGTACAAAAGTTTGAGTTTGTAAGAGGGTAAAAGATGTATTAACAAGTGGAGTTGATGTGGGTGCAACAAGTTGAACCGGTTGGTACGAGTGTACAACCGTTTGTGGTTGGATGGGCAGAGTGGGCTGCCACTGAAAAACATTCATTCTGACATTAGGATGACCAAATAATGATGGAGTACTGTCGAAGTGGGAAACCATAGGTTTCCCCCCAACATGAGGAGTATAATAAGATGGAAAATATTGTTCTCCAAATCCAAGGAGTCGATTTGAAATTGTACTGGATGGAATATACCCAGATGGACCAACTTGATATTGCCCTGAAGATGTGTATAAAGGATCAAGCCTTGCAGTACTCAATATATATTTACCAGTTAGAATACCAGACGATGAAAATGGTGAAGTCCATGGATTTAAGGATGCACCAGAGAAGGTTCCAAATAAAGATTAGTAACTAGGTGGGACTGAAGGGCCACCATATAAATGTGAATTTGGTGAAGTTGTGAACATCGACGGGGTAGCGAGAGCAAGTGCTATCGCCATTGGAACAGATGGTCCAGCCGAAGATGTTGGCTCAGGCATGGTTATTCAACCAAATGTATACCCTATTAGATCTATGTGAAATCTAATAGACACAGAATCAAAAAAAGCAGAGGTAGGTGATTGAGGAAAAGACTCGTACAGGTAAAGCCTCTCCCCAAAATGATTTCAAGTTAAAGGTGTTTCGTCTTGTGGTATTTATTCAATGGAAATTAAACTAGGTGGAAGGATTTTACCATTATGCCCAAAGTATATTTCAGGAGGTTGACTGCGCGATATGGGAGACTCAATGACTACAATAGATTGTGGGGTGACTGATACAGGAAAAACTTTCGGTTGTTCGACTTCAAGATGCAGAAGTTCTGGAAAAAAAATGACAGGATCTGATCAACTTCCAGTTGAAAAAATTTGGGTTCGGGAGGTATGGTCTCACTTATTGGATGGAGCATGACCATAGGTAGCTATGAGGACTCTGTCTCAACAATAGTAGATGAACCAAGATTTATACAAACAACTGGAGCCTACTCTAGTATATGTGAGGATGATGTTGCACCAAAGGTACTAATAGTACTAGTTTCGGTAGAGTGATGTCACCTTCGGTGACCAGAAGTGGCTTATAGTGGTAAAGGTGGTTTCAATGCTATTCTACGTGAATGCCGAGGAAAGAGATGTTCTTCTTCCATGATGACTGATTTATTTTATGACCAAAAACAAATAAGCAAAATAAAAGGGTAATTCTAGGAAAAAGGTTTACCAAGTAATTGTGAACTGCAGAATACCTCCTGGCGAACCAAGAAGTACGGGAAGGCAATATCCAAAAATTTTGTGTTCAGTGTATCATAAGTTACAAGGCGGCCGACGTGGTTCACTATGGATGGATAGAAACCTAAATTTTTCCTCCCAAATATACCCAAAGGTACGTGGAGGCCCAATTCCATAGTAGCATTGTCTAATGTGAAACTGCACAATGAGAGCACCTCCTTATAATTTTCGTAATAGAACACCACCTGATATAACCGAAGGTACATGGATGAGCTCCAATATACTTACATACGTGGAGTGAGGTATCATACTCAGAACGTATGGCATACAACTAACGACAGCTACTATGTTTAATGATGTCGGAACACGTCTCTAGTCTATACCTTCTAAATGTTATCATTATGGTTCCAATGATTTTTTAGGTGAATTGACGTATATTTTAAGTTGATCTTGTTTCCAAATTTGTCTTTTGAGGTTCACCGCATGATGTGATGGAAATTCCTAAAATGGGAAACTAAAATGATAAGCAAAATTTTCAATTTTAGCTTTTTCAATGAAAATCCTAGCTACTAAGGGAAAGAGCAATCCATTTTGAGAGCAAACAACAAAGAGCACAAACTAAAATGCAACTTTCCTAACTTGTTCCTATGCAAAACACACAATTCACTATATTAATATGCAGGTTTTTCTTTTTAGCTCCCTTAATGTGAATGAAAAAAGGAAACTATATGCATCAAATCAATAAAAAAAAAATGTTTTCTTCTTTGAGAAATGAGGAATTTAACAAGAATTTCTCTTTTAGGAAAAAAGAAGAATGAAACTACAAATTTTCCTACAAGAAATGAATAATTTAACAAAAATTTCCTTTACGAAAAAAATGGATCTAATGAAAAAACAAAATACTTTGAATTTTATTTGTCAATGATAAATAAAAACACTTAAAGAAACATTGAACAAACTTAATTTTCAAAGGAGGAAGAATCAAGAAACTTCATTGGTCTCTATGAGGTATCAGGCAATTGATAACACAACAAATAAATAGCTAAGAATGATGGCAATGACAAATTCAAATGGAATTTGGTTACCTAAGGGGGCAACGCAGTCTCTAAGGGGAGACAGTGTGTTGCAGTGCACCCCTGAGTGGGAGACAATGCACTGTAGTGCACTATGTCTTGACCAATAGTGCATTGGGCGCAACAGAGATTGAAAATTCAAGCTACATAACACACTTATAATGCAATTCTTTGATTCAAAAGTCTAATAATTGAAAGTAGCTGCTACTGGATGGATAAGAAGAGGAAAAAAACACCAGGAATGATAGGAAACTCCCCAGCGGAGTCGCCAATTTGTTATGCATAATTATGATCTATGGATAAATCAAATTCTCTAAGTGTGGTGCTAGGCACTTAGAACAATAGAGTAAAGAATTTTCTATCACTTTCTGTCGCTTTCACTATATCTTCCAATCCAACTTAGATCGCCAGATTGATTCCTACAATTATAAATAGAGAAAAACAAAGAGATTTCAATATATAGATGCCTACTTATCTTAATCACTTAAATAGATTAAACATGAAACATATATACCATTCAAGGGTTTATATTAATCACTTAAATCGATTAAACATGAAACATATATATCATTCAAGGGTCCATTGCATGAGAAATAGAAACATAAACAGTTAAATATATGGGAAAATGAACAACAATCTTTATTAAAGAGTAGAAGAGGGAGGTTACAACCAATGATCGATTTGATGTCACCAGATCCAGCTTCATCCTAGCCTCATCATATTCAACATCTCACCAGCAGCATATAATTTCTTTCACTCTCTCAATTGAGAATCCAATAACATTTCTTTACCAAAATTCTTCCCTTCCCTAGCACTAGGATCTTTGCTCAATTTATAGGGAAACTGAAGGTAGTTTCTCAATCAATGAATTTCTAATAATAGGAAAGACATGTTTCCAAGTTCAGAGGTGTTTGATGGACACTTGGATTCGAATTTTGACACATATGGACTCTTCTAGAAGGCACTGGCCATGTGGAGATTCCAGAACAATGAGAATTTCACTCCCATTTGACCAATGCACCCTTGAATTTCAGGAAGTGCATTGTAGTGCACCCTTGAAAGGAGGTAGCTTCATATGAAACACAGTTAGTCACTTGAGAGACATCATTGGTGAGCTCATAAGTGATATAACATATACTTAAAACCTTGGAAATCTCATAATAGAAGCCATGAATGAATTTTTCTTCTCTTAGAGCATATAGCAACTAAAATGTAAGGGGATGAGAGACCCTATTTCATTGGTCTTAGGGATGATGTCCAGTTTGACCAGGTCATGGGGGATTATGCCCGAATTGACCTATAACATTGTGAGTAACAGAATAGAGGGGAAAACCGAAATTTTTTTGGATCAAGACCCCCTTCTCATCTCTGTCAATAGAGCTCAAGGAGGATGTGTTAGTCATCAGTAATTTTCACTTGTTTAGATAACTAAATTCTTTGTCTTGGATTTATAGAAACAAAATTCAAGAAATCATTGTGTCTCCTAGAAATCTCCTCAAAAAGAAATTTTCCACTATCCCTCCTCTCTGTTCAAGCATGGCTAATCTATCATCATGATAAAACCCCATCCTGGACTGATGTCCCTCACTCTATCCATGATTGCTACCACTATCTACAACACTCTACCTCTGTTACCAAGCCTTCTAATTTCACAATTTGTTTCGCCAAGTAAACCAAGCTTTCTCTCCTACTCACAAAATGCCTCAAGCAATGGTGGTGTCAAATTTCTTTCTAGAAAGCCACTCAAAGTAAAAGAATATTTCTAGTTGTCTAGGATGGTGGCGCATAAGTAGAATTTCAAAACCCTGTATCTTCATTCAAAACCTTGATTCAAGCTTTCAGTCAAAAACCTATTCTAAGACCTTACAAATGAGTCAATTAGGTTTTCACTAGGTCATGCACTATCATGATTCTAATTCCATTATATCCACAGGAATTCAAAGGTAAATTCAAGAGAGCAAAAATTTAAGGTTTATCATTGTCTAAAGAGCACCAAAGAAACTCTAAAGATATCCTCCTAATCCAGCACTAGGTCCGCAAAAGAATAATCTATCATATCCAAGAATTTCTGTAGGAATTCCTTGTAATTTGGTCTACAACAAAAAAAGGGCAAGGAAGGACACCTAAAGGAGTTCATAAAGCCATTTGAAGTCGATAAAAAGGTACAAAAAGCTGAAATCTACAGGAAAGATCATGATCTCATGATAATTATAGTAAAGTACTGTCCATCAAAAGTTTTGTGAAAATCTCAAAAAGTCAGTGGCACATAAGTAGCATTGCTCAAACAGTCAAAGAGATCATTGAAAGGATTTTTGGCCTCAAGCATGAAGCTGGTATAGGGATAGCTGTACTTTGCCTACATCCCTGCAAAATAGACCAACAAGCTATGAAATAAGAAACTAAGGTGAGACGAGGTAAAAAGGAGGATCAACACAAGAAGCCCATTCATAACAATGAGAAAAGCAGTAGGTCTGTGTTTATTGGGAATACAAATATATGACTGATTGGAACAAAGAATGGAAAAATACTTGGGTTACAAAAGCTAAAGAATTTTTCCAACCCTTCAAATAACCACTGAATTCTTTGATAGGCATAAGTAATGAGTTCAAATTCATGTTTTCTTTGCGGACTTTGGGAGCAACCTAGTTTTCTTTTCTTAATATCCATAAAGGCTCAAAAATTGGGAGAATGAAAAAAATGGTCAAAATAAGTGACACGGAAGCCTCCTTCATCATAGCAGAGCGTTTCAAAGGAATTTCTAAACTGTATTCTAAGATTGGGCAAAAAAGACACCAGCTCCACTTGATCAAAAGGCAAATCCAGAGGTCTAAATATTTCCAAAGAAAGGGATATTGAGACATTGTGTGCCATTTCACTGACATAAACAAAGCATTAACTCAAGAATATGTTTTCTCACAAATAGACACTCAAAGGCATGTTCAAAAGGTATAGAAGTGAAAAAATAGTTTCACATCACCCAAACAAGTGTTCATGACAAGAAGGGATCATCAGGGATCTAATCAATTGACCAAGTGCAAAAAGAGACAGTGGTTATAAGACTGAAGAAGACAGTCAAAGGCATTGGCAAATAGAAAGGTGAAAAATGAAACTTTAGAAAGGGAGTTTTAAAGTTAAATTATTTCAAAAAAAGGGTATAAAGCATTACAACCTCTCTTTTCCCGCTCAATTCAATCATTTTCCAAATAGAGTGAAGTTTTTCAGTTTCTGCAGGCATCCTTGGGTGAAAAATTGTTGGTGTTGTGCTCCTGTAGGAATACGTTGTGTGCCTATAGTTTACCTCAGTGTAATTTTGTTCTAAGTGTTGCGCGCCTGTAGGTGGGCACTGTGCTCTTTCACTCTTGCCTAGGGTGCAGAGTGACAGCCCGAGCTGCATGCAGCCTTGCCCAAGGGCACTACGCTCCTATCATAGCATCCAACCGCCTGACACACGGCACGTTGTTGCGCTTTTCTCGACGGCGTGCAACCTGCCTGGCATGCAGGAGTGAAGGCCCGAGACCATAGTCACAGTGCCCAAACCAACAGTTCTATGCTTCGGCCACTACATCCATACTTCCGCCCGATGTCGCATGCAGAGATGCCCACGGTGCTATGCTCTAGCCATTGTCCAAACACTGCACAACTCTGCGTTCAGTGACCTGAGCTGCTCGGGCGCTCAGTTGCTGCACTCCTGCCACGGGTTTCACCCCTCCGCCCAAACGCTGTGCTCTTGCCACAAAAGCGCAGCACTACACAAAAATACAGTCAGCATCGCCCGACTCGCCCACAAGCCTTGAAAAATCATCTTCCTTGCTGTGAACAAAATTTTAAAAAGGTATTCTGATTGTTATCGCCTCTTCATGAATTTATAAAGGTTAAGGGCACCAAGAAAATTCAAAACTTATGTAAAGGGAATCATGAAGAAAACTTGTAAAGAAAACCTAACCTACTCTCTGCTAGTCTCCTAACCTTTTTATAAAACTCAGCACCTCCTTAACCTCTTTACATATTATTTCACAAGCAAGAATCACTTCTATTTAAATATTTTGGAGTAGGGTAGATAAAAACACCATGTCTAAAGAAGAGCGTGTTGACCTAAATGAAGAGACAAGACCAAAAAAACAACAGAAGAAGGGAGGGATTCCAAATAGGTTTGAACCTATAAGCACTGAAGTACTGATAGCCTCTCCTATTCTTTCCTATTTCCAAGGGTTAGGGTGCTATGAGTTCTGTAAAAAAGTGCAAGAGATCAAAAGCCACCCTCAATTGACCAAGTTATTTTCCTTAAGACTTCACAGGCATAAAGTACATCTATCAGGGGTAAGATTTGAGTTGACCATCGATGCCATCTCTAAGGTCACTGGAATTCCTTGCATAGGAGAAAGGTGGTTTAAACAGAAGCATCTTAACTTAAGCCATTATCATCCATTATCAAAACCTAGTTGTCAAGATGACTATAAAACGATTTTCCCTTGTTCTCATCTATTGGATAGATATGCCCTCCTCATGAAGATTATCATGAAGTACTTCACCTATGAGGGTAGGTTCTATAGAGTCTATTCCTATCATATTAGACTCCTCATGCATTTCACCAGGACCAAGCTGCTACACATGCCATACTACCTTTGAAAAGGTATTGAGAAAATGTCTTCCATCATGCAAAAGAGGCCTCCATCCCAACAAATTTCAAGCCTCTTTCAACATTCCCTCATCAAAGTAATTGTCTCATACCAACTATAAGAACAAGGCATTCCCTGGGATGTTTTTATCGCCCATTATGATTTCACAACTCCACAACCCATCCCTTCACAAAGTATGCCATCATCTTCTTAAAATCCTGCTCACACACCTCCATCACCCTCCCCTGACCTCAGATCATCTTCTTCACATGAATCATTCCCTCAAACAGACCCTCCTCATTTGCCTTCCCCTAAGAAATTTGAACATGAAGAAAGAAGTGGTGATCATGAGGAAAACAGTGAGGGAGAGAGTAATAATCAAGAAGAAAAGAGTGAGGGATAAAGTGATGATCCCAAGTATGAGTATGTGAATGAAGAAGAAAACAGAGGTAAAAAAAGTGATGCAAGTGATGAGCAAAGAAGTCAAAATAGCAGGGCTGATAATGAAGACAATTACATTGAGGGTACAAATGCAGACAGTGGAGAGGAGACATATGAAAGCAATGGGGAAAGCAAGAATGATAGTGACAAGAATGGCACAGGTAGCCAAGAGACAGGGTTTAAAGTTGTTTTCAATAGGCAAGGAAATGATGACAAAGGGCCAAGTAATGAAGACAATAAACAGGGTAGTGAAGAAAAGATCAGTCAAAGGGACTCATCTAATAAAGAAGGGCATGATTCTCATAGTGATGAGAAGACCAATGAAGGTGTCCAAAGCAGTGACCCTACAAACAATGCTAACATTGATATAAAGGATGATATTGACAGTGAAGACAGTGGACCAAAAGATCAAAAGGAGGACAGTCATGAAAGTAAATAAATGACCAACATAGGCACCTCTAACAGTGAAAAAACAAAGCATGGCAGTCTTGAAGGTCTTGGAAGCAAGGAAATATTGAAATAGGTTGAGGATGCTTATCAAAAGGACAGCCAAGAGTAAGGAAAGAAGGACACTCACACAGAAATCATCCATGAAGAAGAAAACAGTCTCAAGGTCTTTAGTGACCAAACTTTGCAAGTGAAAATTATGGCACCTTTCACCATCAATTATCAAAAAGGAAGGAGGCATGTGTTTGTTGCCTCCAAAAGGAAAGGGGCCATGCACTTCCCTTAGAAACTAGTGAAGGAAAAAAGTTAAACAACCATTGAAGGGAAAAGTAAAAAAACCATTGAAGGACAAAGGTAAACAACAACTGAAGAAGGAAGAAGACAATCATGAGGAAGAAAGAGAATTTGAACTCATTCACATAGACAGTGATGAGGAAAATGAAACAAGGATAGTGAATTCCCTTCTACAAGACCAGAATGCAAAAATTAAGGACTTGGAGGCTGAGCTAGAGAGATCAAAAGATCTCATTCACTTCCTACAAATGAAGAACAAACAAATTAATGGTCAAATAGCCATCTATGAAGCAAGGGCGCTCAAATATAGGAAAGAAGCTCAAAGGTCTCAAGTGCAGTTGGAGGAATACATGGGCACCTATGAGGAAGATGATGAGGAAGAGGGTCAAACTAGAAAGAGACCTAGGACCATGGGTCTAAGAAAATAATTGGCCAAGCAAAGAGAGGAAGAATCAACCCAAGCACAACAATTTCCCCTCACCAAACTCCTTTCCATGGAAATTGAGAATAAAAGAGAAGCATGGCTTGAGAGAGCCAACCTACATCTAGAGGCCAAACTAGAGAAGGCCAACATAGACTTGAGCTTACAAATGAGGATGACTGAGCACTACAACGGAGAAATCACTTTGCAAGACAAAAGCTCAAAACTACGAAAAATGAGGGCCCAGCACCAAATGATGAAAAATACCAAGCTATGCTTGGTATTTTGGCCCCAATTTCTCTACAGGTCTCTAAGGACCCTTGAGGCACCTACCTACCAAATCTGAGAAAAAATGAACAAGTTTTTCTTTTTTGCAAATTTTGAGCGTAGGAATGCAACACCCCCTGTGCTGTTCTTTTTCCTAGGGCATATTCAGAGGGAGAAGCTTATATTTTTGGATTCCCCATCATGAGAGGAGTATGTTGTTACACTAAAAATTTTCATCCTGACATTCTGCCATAAGTATGAGCTCATTATTACTCATACTTCCCCCTTTGGCAAGTCTAACATATCAGTTCCTCATGTCAAGCCTTGAAAATCAGAAAAAATTCCTAAAAGTCTCCTAAACTTTGGTGTCGCACTTTCTGGCTATCTTGCCTACGGTCCCACACCCAATGTTCAGCTTTCCTGCATTCCTGAATGCACTTTATCTTTTTTATAGGTGTGGACCCTTGTAAGATTAAAAAGGCACAAGTAAATCCCAAAAAGCTCAATTAAAGTAAATTCTGGAAGCTTCTAGAATGGATCTTGCAGTGGCAGAACCACTCTTGTGAGGTGCATGAATCCCTTACCTTATGGAGCTAACCCCTTGATGTGAGGAGATTATCCCTTTGAAGGAGGATTCTATCCCTTCATACTTGGAACAGAAAACCTCCTCTTTTCCACTATAAAAAGAGGCATTGGGTAGCCTCAAAGGGAGTTCAAGCTTAAGAATATTTGAGGTTAAGTGCTGTTGAGATTTAGACTCAGTTAACTAAGAATTTTGTGAGGAGAGATTACATACCTCTATTTGTCTTGGTTGGAGGAGTGCAGAGCTTATCAAAGTAAAGGAGACTCCTGCTTCGGACCCCGGAAAGTCCTGTGCAACATAGAGGCTCAGGTTGTAAGGATTTTCTTCTTTTGAAATTAATACAAATATAGTCATTTTTCTCAATAAGATTTCAATCAATGGTTTATTTCATAGATTCCTTGATCACTATGATAAGCATGGTTTATGATGATTTCTATACAGGTGCGATGTAATACTTTTCTTGTTTGTGACTGCAGGTTTACAAGCGAAACTCCTTCAAGCGCGCGAGGGATAACAACAACTTCAAACAAGCACTGGACAAACGGTAAGTCTTTTACACCTATATAGAGCTTTTCATAGATCATATATGCTTAGAGAAAGATTATTCTATTTGGCTATTTGTTGCTAGATACTTTTAGTACTAGAGAGATCGGTCTTGTCCGCAAGACGGATTAATCCATACAACAAATTGGCGACTCCACTGGGGAAATAACTTGTTGTTTTTGGTTCTCTTTTATTTTGATTTGAGGAAACGTTTTTCTTGGTTTTTGATTGATTGACATCTACCTGGGTAGCTTAGGTTTTCTCTGTTTTGAAAATTTTGAAATCCTTTGGGTTTTTCTCTAGTTTTTCCTCGGACCGCACTTTACCTTGTTTTCAC
Source organism: Pinus albicaulis (assembly GCA_034641835.2). NCBI lineage: Eukaryota > Viridiplantae > Streptophyta > Pinopsida > Pinales > Pinaceae > Pinus > Pinus albicaulis. Next base: position 1,297,476,046 of record CM076579.1, read on the forward strand.
AGTGCGGGCAGTTTCGCTCTTTTCCTGTGTAAACAGTGCGGGACCGCACTTGTGATATCTTGGAGCCTGCGGACCCTATTAAAGTTTTGAAAAACTTCAGATTTATTTCTTTAGTTCATCTTTATTTTTATTTTCAGTTTTTGTTTTCTGCCCAGATTGATGATTGTTTCTGTCAAAAACTTTATGTTAATAAATCTCAACAGTATTGGTGTTTTGAGATTTTCTAGAAGTTTTGTGTTTTGGATTTATTTTCACTTGGTATTTGTAGTGATTTGAAGCATTTGACACTTAGAAGTACCCCAGATTACCTTGGTATTTTTTTTTCTTTTTGCTGGATCTGACCTGATTGTGAAATCATCCTTTATTGAGAAATCGAGTTACCTGTTTCTTTGCAAATATTCGAAAAGAAACTTTGTTATTAGTTTTTGAATTTCATTTTTTATAAAAACATAATTGAGTGTTTTTGATCTGTTTGTTATTCTGGACGAATAGATCCTTAGTTTGCTGAACAACTAAGGAAAACATTCTTCAAAAAAATCTTAAAGCTTTTATTCATTTAGATTATTAAAATTTGTAGTTTTGAGTGCTATTAAACTTTGTAGATCTCGAAATTAGTTTGTAGTTTTGAGTGCTTTTGAAATTTCTAGATTTCTTTTGAAGGAAAATTGTTTTGTAGCTTCAAGTTTTTGGAAAGTAAATGGATTTTTATTGTGAGCTTTGATCATTTGTTGGAAAAGAAAAAAATATTTTCTTTCAAGTATTCTTTATGTTTAAAGAAGGAATTGTTTATTAAAAGAGTTGCATTCTCTAAATTTTCCTTAATTAGAATTTCATTGAAAGAAAACAATCTGATTATCATTTTTAGGCGCATTTTTAGTGTCTTTTGGAAATCGAGTCTTCACACCATCAGAGTTTCATTTCCGCACCCATTGACTTAAGGAACATCTCTTAAAAGTAACACTTAATTAAAATTCATCTAGCAATATTTTTATTTTCTAGGGCTCTTATCACCAACATAGCTTAGGCTAGTATCTTGGAGTAGAGAGTAGTTAACTCTCCAAGGTAGTAAAAACAAAAAAGTAGACAAATCTTGCGGTAGGAGATAAATCCAATTGTAATTTGTATAATCTGGGAAGCTTCTCTTAAAGAAGTCAATCACGAGATCATGTCCAAACCTTTGAGACAATCAATTCTGTTTCATTGGGGAATATAGAAGATTTTGCGCGTATTACAAACGGTAAACCTCAGATTAATCATTGTCGAGGAGCCTGGGGTCACTTGTCGGTAAACCTCGGATTAACCATGTTGAGGAGCCTTCAAGGGGATTGAGCTTGCTACTCTACCCTTGCGCGTGAAATCGGATCGTAGACTGTTCCCCTAGTTATATTTGTTACTATTGGTAACCTTAGTGTCCATTATCTTAAGATTATTTCCTAAGGTGACGGTGGAGGAAAGATCTCACTGTACCTGGAGCAGACGTCGACTGGACTCACTTGGACTCTCTGGGGGGCTCTCTTCACACAAGATGGTTTTGTGAGGAAACTTGTGCCAGTCTGTTTCATTAAGCAGGTTGTCGGGGTAACTGTTCCAACCGCCCTTTCTGTGTTAAATTTCTACTAAGTTGGATTTCATCACCAACTAGTGTTTTTAGTACGGAAAGTTACTGTTTTTGTGTGGTTTGAACTCTTAGATTTTTAAGCGTGTGATTCAGCTATTTGTTTCTTTAGAGACTTTAGGTGTTTTCATTGAAATTTTCTTTTTTTGCGTGTGATTAGTTAATCTTTAATCGTGGCGGAATTGCTGAGACAATCCCGGAGACTACAAGGGAAACCCCCTAAATATTCACCAAGTCAGCTTGAAGGGCTTCGTGCTCTGGTATCATCCAGTAGTGGTAGGATTAGATCAACAGAAATTGGAAGTTCCTCTATATTTTTTCATCCTGATCATCAAATACCTAAAATAGAATACATTCAAGAACCGATTTCAGTTTCTGAAGTTACTGGTAGTATTCCTGCTTCCAGTGAACTGGATGACGAACCTGAAATATCTGAACCTGAAACTGAACCTTCTGTTTTGGAAACATCCTCAGGATTTATTTCACCAACTTCTAGCGATCTTGGTTCACCTAGGGTAAGAAATATCTTCACTGAGATCTTCCAACTGGTCTTATTTCCATTGAAGAACTTACTAATCCAGACGAAGATATATCTCTTCCTGACTCCCCTCAATCCTTAAATCTTAGGGAGCATGAATCTATTTTCTACAGCCCTATTCGAACTAGTGCCTGGTATCTATCTTTAACGAAAATTTTAGAGAATCTGGGTCTTGCTTTTTCTCCAACTCGAGTCCCATTTCATCCTACACCCAGAGGTTACTATCCGCCATCCATTATGGCCGGAGAGTCATCCATGTTTTCCCAGACACTGGAATCATTTTTACACAGTGGTCCTTCTGTTCCTTCGGAATATCAGGCTCTGTCTGGTACTTTCTCGGGAGCAGCTCCTCAACCAATCGAACAAGTGTTGTCATCTGGTTTTAATGGTGTTAAAACTGAAACGTCAAACGCAGAGAAAATCTATATGATGTCTGGTAATATCTCGAATCCTCAACCTCAAGGAAGTCCGTTACCACCTGGAGGGCCAACACAGGGAAATCTGTTACCGCCTGGGGGGCAACCTCAAGGTAGTCAGTTACCGCCTGGGGGGCAACCTTCAGGAAGTCAGTTACCACCTGGGGGGCAACCTCAAGGTAGATTTTTCCCAGGAAAAACTGTGGAATCATATTATTTTGGGGGACAACCCCAAGGACAGTACACACCTCAAGGGTATCAACATTCAGGACAATATATGCCCCAAGGTCAACCCCAAACTCAATATGCTCCTCAGGGTCCTTATCAACCCCAGCTTCAGTACGCGCCTCAAGGTTATCAACCTCAAGGTCAGTACCCAATTCAAGGTTTCCAACAGCCTTCTGGTCAGCCATCTATTCAAGGAGCCGGAAATGTACCACTTACTTATCAACCCTACGTTCAACCAGGTTATGGTCCTTACGTTCAACCTTCTGCGAGACAATACCCCAGAATGAATATCGTGTGGGATCCATCCCAATATCAACAGCCTATGCAGCCTAATGTGCAGTTGCCTTATCAGCGTGGACAACCTTTAATTTCTGGTCCAAATCAGCAACCTATCCAGCCTACTATTCAACCTTCTGCATCTAGTACTGTTTAGCAAGCTGGTCCTAGTTCACCTAAGACTCTGCCTCAAACTGCTGTAACTACTGCTACGACTGTTCAACCTATAACACCTGCTTCTGGAGTATCTCTAACCCCGAGTTTGCCTATCCCTGCATCCGTGCAAATCCCCCAAGTCTCTGTACCCCAGTCAGGATCTTTGGTTCAAATGCCTACAGGACAAGCCGGTACGAGTACATTTGTCACAATTCAACCGCAATTCACGTATCAACCGTACCAGGGACATCCACAATTCGGTCCCTACACAAAATCCAAACTATAGGTATCAACCGTACCCTGGCTATACTTATCAACAGCCTCAACAACCCCAGTTCGATCCAGTTAATCCTAGTTTTCCAGGAGGTTATACAATTCCTAATGCAAATCCAATTCCAAGTTATCCTGGATATCCACCTCCTAGAACTGCTTTGGCTACTCAAGGTTTTCGCAACCCTAATCGTCAGTTACCATTTATTGCAATTTTGGATTTACCTGATTTGACGCGCCTTACGAATGATCCAATTTTTTATTATCCGTATTGGCCGCCAATGCCGCATAAGTTGCCCAGTGATATACCAAAATTTGAAGGTAAGTCAGGAGAGGATCCATCAAATCACGTCATGACTTATCACCTTTGGTGTGCGTCTAATTCAATCATTGATGATTCGATTTGCTTACGTCTTTTCAAAAGAACTCTTATTGGTCTTGCAGCCAAATGGTACATTGAGTTACCACAAGGCTCATTTCATAACTTCAGTCAGTTAGCAACTGCCTTATTGACTCATTTTCAGTTGTCGGTTAGATACGACAATGGCACGGAATTATTAACTTCGCTGAAACAATCCATGTCTACGTATATTTCTGATCATATTCATGAATGGCGACGTAGGAGATGTTTGGTGAAAGTTTATATTCTCGATCAAATTTTGGCAGAATGGTTTGTTAAATCATTGTTACCCAAGATTACTAAAGATGTAGCTAAGGCTGGTGTTGTTACTGAAGAGCAAGTAATTGCTCAAGCTCAGTACCTTGACCTCGTTTACACGCAATCGGGTACTTTACATGAAAAAATCCCAGACCTTCCAAAACAAGGTCAAATATCTGCTGCTCCTTCAGGGTCTCATGCCGCTGACGGTATGATTGGTATGGTCAATACTAAAAGTAAGAATACATCTTCAAAGAATTCTTCTCCAATTAAAACTTTACCCGATTCCCCGAAAGGAGAATCTTCCCCCAAAGTTTCTGCCGATATTCATGCTGTGGAGACATCTACAGCTAAATCTAAATCCTGTAGTAAAAAGAAAGGGAAGAATAAAAACAAAAAGAATTCGAAAGAAAAAACTGATAAAAATGAATCCAATGACGAAAAACGTAAACCACGTTATCCTTGTTACATTTGTGACGAAGATCATTTTACTAAGGAATGCCCACATCGGGCCGAGGTTGTGAAATTCGTCAAAGGTTCACAACCTGTTGTCTTGAAGGATCCCTTTCCGACTCAAGATAGTAAGATGGTTGGTTCTACCTCGACTGCTTCAGAAGAACCAATTTTGATGATGTCTCATGTAAGGATTGCGACGCGATCGCAAGATTATGGTACTAAGAATCCTGTTGATGGTAAAGAAGCAGAATCTTCTAATGCAAATACATCAACTACACCTCCTCCTATTTCTGGTCTGCTACAGATCGAGAAACCAAACCCAGACTTAATAATCAAACCGCCTGCTAAAGGTGTTCTTCGTAAATCAGCTTTCAATCCACATGCGAGAGATGCTTAGAATTACAACATTGTTGAAGACTTTGTTATTTCTCCTTCAGCGATGTCAGCTTTGGAAGTGCTGCAATCATGCCTAGCACAGCGTAAATTGCTTTTGTCTGCTATAGGAGCTGTCGATATTCAGGATTCTAATCTTATAATCTTCGATGTAGAAAACAGTACACATCGCCTACCTCACCAAATGGCTTTCCAGATTCTGGTGACAGTAAAAAACAGACAGATCTATCGGACTGTGATTCATGAGGGAGCTTCAACATGTATTATGTCGATTCAGTGTTGGAAATCGCTTGGTTCTCCTACACTGAACCAATCTCCGACGATTCTTAGGGCTTTTGATGGTCTAGGTTTCCACCCTTTTGGTATTTTGCAGGATTTACCCATAGGGGTTGAAGGTAAAATTGTAAATCTAGATGTGGAAGTGGTTGATGCCCCTCTTGATTACAACCTTCTTCTAGGTCATAGTTGGTCTTACGCTATGACTGTTGTTGTCTCTTCGGTCTTCCGACTCATAAAATTTTCATATCAAGGAAGGATCGTTACAATAGATCATTTAACTTATTTTTCTTCTGACCCAGCCTCTACAGAAACAATCCAGCATGTTGGTAAAGCGGCTATCCCATACAAGGATGTTGGAGTAGGTTTGATTAAAGATTTTGGTTTGCTAGGAACTTTTTCCATTCCTCCTCCTAACGTATCACCTTCTATTGCAACTATTCATATGATTTTGTCAGACTCTGTTATGTTTGATGATCCTTGGATCGTACCTTCCGAATCCGAGTTAGATTCAATTGATGGCATGATGCCTTTAAGTCCATTTGAACTTGCATATCAGGCTGTACAGTCATTTTCCGACCCCTCTTCAACCGAAATTGATCCAGTGAATGGGATCCACGAGGAATCACTTTCTATATCTAGTTCAGCTACAACGGCATTTCTTGAACTTGTTCATACTGATAAGCAGATTTTTGAGTTCTTGTCTTTTGACGATTTACCATGGGAAGATCTACATCACCGATCTGTTGGAAATGTTGTCATTGATCGCAAAGGAGCACAAAGGAGCAGCACCTGAACCAGCAACAAGGCAAAGGAGATGACAAAGGAGGAGCACTTGAAACATCAGCCAAGGAGCAGAGAAAGCATAAGAAGAGGTAGCAGAAGCAACAAAAAGAAGAAGTAGGGCAGCAAAGAGAAGCAGAGACAGGACCATTTGAAGAAGCAAGGAGCAGCATTAGACAATAAGAAGAGATAGAAATAGAAAGATAGTAGAGATAGGCAAAGGAGACAGCAAAGGAGAAAGGTAGAGGCAGAGGCAGAAAATATAAAGGAAGAGATGAAACGGACATGCAGTAGAGGCAGAGGTCGAGCAGCGTTGAAGCTGAAATAGGCAAAGGAAACAGGCGGAAGAACACTGCTAGAGTGTAACAGTCGAATACAGAGGCAGAGCGACAGGAGCAGCATGACAGACAAAGGAAGCAGCGACTACAATGGAGGCAGCAAAGAAGCAGAGGCAGAGGCAGAGCGACAGGAGCAGCAGAGGCAGAGGCAGAGCCGTTATAAAATTTCGAGAATCGCCCAAGCCGGCAGATACATTCATATGTATAATTTTGAGAATCATTACCCGATGGGCGTTACATATAATACATAAACCTTATTCTGGGAATCGCTTAACCCCAAGCGGCAAGGCACATAAATTCCAAGAATCGCCTACCCCGATGGAGGATACATATAAATGCCGCGCATTACGTATGTTGCAAAGGTCCTGTTGTGGATGATTTTGTCACCCTCCTAGAGACAGCCTAGAGTTTCCATAGACCAGTGCCTAGGACATCTTAATATAGCAAGGAGCCCTTTTAGTTCGGGTTGTCAGTCCGAGAACTCGCTTACTATCTCTTGTTTTGAACAAGGAAATTAGATTCGAATGGGACCAATCTCTTTCAGGAGCTGGCACAAAGACAAGAATAATGTAGGAACATCATGTAAGACTTCAGCATGAAAGCATCAGACAGTTAAAAGACCACTTATTGTAAATAGGGCCGATTCAAATAATATATCACAGAAATCAGATATCAGGAAGTGAGTGCAGTGAGGAAACATAAGGAGATATTAGCTGACATGAGACTGATACCCAGATACACAACAGAACCATATAAGGGCGCACCAATTTACGAATCCTTATATGACAATGGTGTTTTAAAAGCACCCTCCTCAAGCAACTAATATAGTAGAAAGTATGAAAGAGTGAAAGTGAAACAGTATATCATGACTAGGCCTATTTAAAGCGCTTGACTAATCCCAGAAAGGGCACCACTTAAGATGAATCCTTACTGCAAACTAGTGAGCCACTCGCATTCTAGAACATGATACAAGAAGACAAATAGCATGAAATGAGATAATGTATTAACACATAAGAGAAATTACATATTGTGAGATACCCTAGATTAGAATCCTCAATACAGTTATAACCCCTCCTCACTGAGACCCTACGGGCTCTGAAACTTCATACAGAAATGTTACAAGATGTATACAGAAGTCTTCTCGCTGCACCGTTTGCTGACAGAAATCCGGAACCCTTCAAAAATATTATTTCTGAGTATTTATAGAGAAGACAGAAACTTCTAGAGGAGGGAGACGAGGCACAATTAATGACTCAGTTTGAACTAAAATGGCGGAAAACACTCGCGCCTTCTCTTATGAATGACTAACTGTAAATGACTGTACTAGACAATCTGTCCATGGAAATAAATGCTGGGAGATAAAAATCTCTTTATATACAAGACAAAAATAATAGAATATATACAATATGCTGCCCGCGTCTGAGGAAAATCTACTGCCGTAAGAGATTTGAAACAATCTGCATTGTTGTACTGTACTCTCGACCCCTGGTTTCAGATTTGAATCCTGGATCTTTAATGCGGGGCGAGTTTATCTGGAGAGTTCCAGGAATCCATATCTATGTCTTCTTTAATGGCGGTCACCTCTCCTACCTACCCTCGGCTTCTTTCTTTAATTTCGCCAGTTAAAATATGTCCTTCAGATCTTAGCAATGGAGGCGGCAAGTTAAAGCACCCACTAAGTCGTTTCGAAACCCGCAAAACCCGCAAAACATTAGAGAAAATTGACTCGGTGACAGGGAGTGTGGATACAACAACGGCCATGGAATCGGTGATACGGACTAGGCGAAATGTTGAGACGATGTAGGGTGACAGGAAACGCATGAAAATAATGGAGAAATAGAGGGTGACAATGCAGAATACAATGGCGCGATAATGAACGAACGGGGCAAAGATTCACAAAATATGACGCGTAACCAAAATATATGAATGGTGGAGGAGGAACATGTCATGCACTTGCGAATTAGGATGACACGACCGCAGGAGGTGGGACCCAAATCGACAATCGCAATCGGAAGGTGGAGCGGGGAGACCGGGGGTGGCACGTTCTGGAAGTTCCGATTGCGATTGGAGGCAGGACTGCGATTGACCCAGGGCCGTTCGATCTCAAAACAAGATCAACGGCTATACTCGCATCGGGGGGAAATAAGATGGTGGGCCATGAAATACCGATGATCTGATGTGCGCGGGCCCTCCATATGAGTTGATTGCCGCGCCGTTGATTTGAGCCAGATCGGACGGCCAGCATTGTGACCGATCGTTTAAACAATAGGCCCCTTCTCGTTTTGAATTATGGTCTTTAGACTTGGGTCATAAGGAGGCCGAAGCGGGAGGGCGTCAAACTCTTAGGGGCTTGGCCCGATTATTTAAATTTGGGCTTTTAACTATTGTAAAGCAGATTTTCGAGCGAAGATAGTAACATCAAGCAGGGTTATGAGATTTTAGGCCACGACAGAGGTTAAGAACGGATTTGAATGAGGCAGCGGAGCAAAATTCACAAGTAGAGGTGAATATGTACAACAGGTCCAAAGCATGTACATTAATCTATAAGGAGCGCTTTATTATACGTTTCATATTATTAATCCCGAAAACAAAAGAACCAGAGGTCCAAGGCATATATGTTATGTTATATGATCAGGAGCTCAAGTCCAAGCCATGGAAAAAGGCTAAAAAATTAAATTGCTCAGAATTTCTCCAAAATAGACCGACTGGAAAGAGCTCGGCAATACGATCCCAACGCCGTGAATGGCACTGAAATCCGTTACCGTATGGAGGAGATATTGCATTTTGAAAATGCCCAATAACTTTCAATTTTGAAAGAAAAGTTTTTTAATATTATGTGTTGGAATAATTTTATTTTTTTATTATAGTTTAATGAATTAATTAAATTATATAGTTTTAATATTTTATATGATTTAATTAATCATATATTATATTAATTAATTATATATTTTATTTAATTTCAAAATTTAATTAAACTTTATTAAAATTATATTATTAAAACTACACTATATATTATTAGAACCAAACTATGTTAAACCCATTAATCCCATGGCAACGAAATATGAAACGGTTCAAAACCCATAACTCTAAAGTTGTTAATCGGCACGTGATTTAAATGTATGTATGGTTACGTGGGTTTAGTCTAAGCACGTGGTTCCAACGTTGGAGCGGATTTCATAAACGTGGAGGGTTGGATGCGCATGTGAACGCGGGGTTCTTAAAACCGTCACATTTAATATTTCGGTTAACTATCCGCTGAATTTAGAGCGTGCCCGACAGATTTGAGGGTCGTTGCCACTTTTAACTGGAGTTAACTCCAGTTCTCCACAGTTAGCGGAGCTTTTGAAGGGGCAACTTCAGTTAGCCATAATTTTGGCTAGGAGAGTCCTTTTTGGACGATTTTTTTTTTGATTCTGGGTCTCTTCGATATTCTGGAGCTGCTGGGAGTGTTTACAGAGCCATCAGGGTGCTCTAACAGAGAATTTACCAGCGTTTTTGGTCGTGGAGCCACCAGGGCCTAAGGGAAGAAGAGCTGTTTTGGACTACCTTCATCCAATGGAGGTGATTTTGTAGTCATTTTATACTTATTACAGCCTTCTAAATCTTAATTTGCAGTGTATTTTTCCCTTTGAGGATTCTATACATTTGTATTCACATTTTGAGCAATTTAATCAAAGAGGACAAGCCCATTTTGGGAAGCTTGATCCAGCGGAGGTAGCCCAAGAGAGGGGTGAACCGCTTAAACAATTATTTTTTGTCATACTGTATAATTTTTCTGCATATTTTCAGATTCTGCTCTTTTAAACAGTAAATTTTTATAAGCAAACTTTTCCCAAGTAGGTTTAAACAGAGAAAAAAACTTGTTAGTTCATCATCAAACCTCTACACTTCATTTGCATAATATGTATACTTGTCTATTCTCACATTAAAGTTGGATCAATGAATACTTTGCAGTTAAAACAAATACTTTCATTGATCAGATCTCTGTGATTACATTTTATTTCTTTAGGCAGAGTCTGTAGAAGGGCCAGGTAGCCTCCGGATTCATCCTTTCTAGTAAAGGTGAAATATCCGGTGAATGCCCCTACAGTCAATCTCTGTATGAGAAATACTTTTTTCTCACAATTTCAGATCAGGTTGGTATCAGAGCTCAAGGTTTTGCTTAAGAGTTTGTGAAATTTGTGCAAGTAAATTGTGTTATTCTGCAAAATTTGATGCTTACTAGGCTGAAATTGAAAAGAGGGGAAGGTCAATTGGTTAGAGAACAAGTTAATCCTCAACCAAGGAGGGCTAGAGTGCCATTATATCCACCTTCCATTTCATCCTCAATAGCCTTAGAATCAGCCACAAACATGTCATCTTCTTCTACAAGTGAAGTTTCCTCCTTCACGAGATTCTTCAATGATGACATGAAGAATGAGTTTTTTAAGGTGAAGGACATGGTGTAGATTCTCATTGAGGAGAAAAGAGAAAGCGTTAAGCTTCATGCACAGTTGCTAGCTATGCAGGAAGAGAGAGAAGCCATTCTTCAAAGACTGCATGATATGGAGTTGCAGCTTCTTCAAGCTCAAGAAGCTTTGTTCAAGAACAAGTGTGAGGAAGAGGATAATCGTTCCAACTTGTCTTCAAGTTCCTCCATTGAAAAGTATGTAGGTTCTTTTGAAAAACATACAAGAGGTTTTGGGTCCAAATTAATGTTGAAAATGGGCTATCAAGAAGGCAAAGGTTTGGGCAAGCATGCACAAGGCATTATTGAGCCTATTTGTGTTGTGGAGCATCCCAAGAATATGGGTCTTGGCTATGAGCAGCTTAATGGAGAAGCTTTGAGCACATGCATTCAAAAATTTGATGAAAATTTAAAGAGAACCTTTGTTCCAAGTTCTCAATTACATCAATGTCATGATAGCAATCTTCCTTGCCATTGTTTGAAGCCTTCATTGCAGAAAAAGAGGTATAATCATTCACATGATCAATTTGATTATGTTTTAACAAAGAATGATATTTTTTCTTGTTCAAATGGAAGAAAATTTTGTTGCACATTTTGTGGTGGAGTTAACCATGTTGCTTCAAGATGCTGGTTGAAAAAGAAAGCACACAGGAAGCAGAAGAGGCAAAGAGAACTTTCTTAGAAAGTGCTTAAGATTTGTCCAGTTTTTCAAAGGAAGGGACATGATGTCTCTCATTGTTGGACTTTGCATCCAACAAATCGTCCAAAGCACATGCAGCTAAGTGACAAACATTTTGGCGCAAGTGGATCTATGGAGTCCATTATCGATGTGGAAATGGAAGATTCACATGAATAATTTCAGTTGCAGCAAAAGACGCCATGGAGGTGGCTTGGTAAGAAGTGGATTAACTTCTTATTGCAGTAATTCATCTTCATTTTGTACATGCAAATTTCAGTTTGGTATGCATGTATTTCAGTTGAAAAGTTGATGCAAGATTGCATGTATAAGAAGTTTCAGTTGAAGGAATTTATTAGTTGTTGCAAAATTTCGCCATGGAGGTGTAAAAGATGAGTTTGATACTCACTTATGTTGCAGCAATGTCTTTTGGTTCAGCTCTTGATCACCCACATGTTTTTGGGATGATGTACTTGTTGGTATTTGAAAAGAAGAGTTGAAGATGCACATGTACATAGAGGTTGTATGTGTAATTAGCGAACTGTATATAGTTCATTGAACATGATACATACACATATGTTTGTCAAGATGTATCTTGTTTTTTATCGACTTGCGTCAGTTGTGTGCACACTTGTTACAGAGTTTTTGTGTCATTTGTATAGCACATTTCATTGTCAACTGGTTGTTGATGTCATATGTTGCACAAGATGCTTTTGGTGTCGTTTGGTGCAGAGAACGAAGTGTCAGTGCAAAGAAGTGCAAGATTCTATGAGTTGGAAAGACATGCAAGCAAAGAGGGCACAAAGTTCAGCAAGTGTCATTGCTGGTTTCAGTATGGCAGATTGGTATGGCAAAAAAAAACTTGGTCAGGATTCGGACAAGTACATGGTTCATTCAGCAAAATTCGCCATGTGAACAGTTGGCAATTCAGGGAAATTTTTGAAGGCTGAAGAGAGGAGGATGTTGTTATTCTCTCATTTGCTGTAGTACAGTTCAGTTCAGCATTTCAGTGAGCTTTTGGGGTCCAAAAGCTTCTCATTTGGGAGGTGTGATCAGGAGCTCAAGTCCAAGCCATGGAAAAAGGCTAAAAAATGAAAGTGCTCAGAATTGCTCTGAAATAGACCGAATGGAAAGATCTCGGAAATACGATCCCAACGCCACGAACGGCACTGAAATCCGTTACCGTATGGAGGAGATATTGCATTTTGAAAACGCCCAATAACTTTCAATTTTGAAAGAAAATTTTTTAATATTATGTGTTGGAATAATTTTATTTTTTTATTAAAGTTTAATGAATTAATTAAATTATATAGTTTTAATATTTTATATGATTTAATTAATCATATATTATATTAATTAATTTCAAAATTTAATTAAACTTTATTAAAATTATATTATTAAAACTACACTATATATTATTAAAACCAAACTATGTTAAATCCATTAATCCCATGGCAACGAAATATGAAACGGTTCAAAACCCATAACTCTAAAGTTGTTAATGGGCACGTGATTTAAATGTATGTATGGTTACGTGGGTTTAGTCTAAGCACGTGGTTCCAACGTTGGAGCGGATTTCATAAACGTGGAGGGTTGGACGCGCATGTGAATGCGGGGTTCTTAAAACCATCACATTTAATATTTCAGTTAACCATCCGCCGAATTTAGAGTGCGCCCGACAGATTTGGGGGTCGTTGCCACTTTTAACTGGAGTTAACTCCAGTTCTCCACAGTTAGCGGAGCTTTTGAAGGGCCAACTTCAGTTAGCCATAATTTTGGCTAGGAGAGTCCTTTTTGGATGAAATTTTTTTATATTCTGGGTCTCTTCAACATTCTGGAGCTACTGGGAGTGTTTTCAGAGCCATCAGGGCACTCTAACAAAGAATTTACCAGCGTTTTTGGTCGTGGAGCCACTAGGGCCTAAGGGAAGAAGAGCTGTTTTGGACTACCTTCATCCAATGGAGGTGATTTTGTAGTAATTTTATACTAATTACAGCCTTCTGAATCTTAATTTGCAGTGTATTTTTCCCTTTGAGGATTCTATACAGTTGTATTCACATTTTGAGCAATTTAATCAAAGAGGACAAGCCCATTTTGGGAGGCTTGATCCAGCGGAGGTAGCCCAAGAGAGGGGTGAACCGCTTAAACAATTATTTGCTGTCATACTGTATAATTTTGCTGCATATTTTCAGATTCTGCTCTTTTAAACAGTAAATTTTTATAAGCAAACTTTTCCCAAGCAGGTTTAAACAGAGAACAAAACTTGTTAGTTCATCATCAAACCTCTACACTTCATTTGCATAATATGTATACTTGTCTATTCACACATTAAATTTGGATCAATGAATACTTTGTAGTTAAAACAAATACTTTCATTGATCGGATCTCTGTGATTACATTTTATTTCTTTAGGCAGAGTCTGTAGAAGGGCCAGGTAGCCTCCGGATTCATCCTTTCTAGTAAAGGTGAAATATCCGGTGAATGCCCCTACAGTCAATAGCTATATGAGAAATACTTTGTTCTCACAATTTCAGATCATTATATAAGAGGAGTGCATAAAACAAATTTTTATAAGGTGGGACCCCTCCCCAATCACAATCAGAGAAAAGTTTCAATCGGTGGAGTTTTGTTATGTGCTTCGATCAAAATCCGGAGCCGATCGAGTTATATGCCACAGTTTATTGCTAATCGCATCCGAGTTCCCAATCACAATCGGAACCTTCCGATTGATCGCACGTCTTTTGTAATATGTTGCGATTGAAGTGGCGGACCCGATGGCGTTATACGATGGAGTTAATAGGTTCAATCGCATCCGGGATCTTAATCGCAATCAGAACTTTTCGATTGATCACACGACTTTTGTAATATGCTGCAATTGAAGTGGTGGACCCGATCCTGTTATATGCGGGAGTTAATATGTGCAAATCGCATCCATGTTCTGATTGCAATCAGAAATTTTATATTGTGTGCCCCGATTGCATTTGTTCAAAGTTCGGACTGCTTTAGGGTAAACTGCTTGGGTGGTTAGTTTTCGTGGATCCCTCTCAGGGCTTTCTGGTGCCCGAGGCAGACAGTCAGATTAGCTATGCTGTTCACAAAGATGGCATGAGCATGTTCATATTAACTCGAAGTAACTTGAAAGAATACAATAAGGAATTACCTCTTTGACAGTTTCGTGATCTCTTGGAGAGCGCAGTGCAGCAAAGTAAGAGTCCTTCTTCGCTGGCTCCAAATCCGAGACCTGCAATCAGTCAAAGCACCCGCGTAACTTCTGATATAACAAGTATTCTATCAATAAAATCAACAATAAACATCTAGATTATACACATCTGAGCCATTCATATCATACTAAAAAAATATTGAAATAACAATATAGCATTAAGCATCGAATGGACAAAACGAACATAGTTCTATTGATTTTGAAAGAAGGAGGATTACAACCATCGGTTGTACCAAGCCCTCCTCAGTCTCCCAATCTCTCTTGTCTACCAAGTGAAGAAGTCCAAGCCAACAAGCTCTCTAGGAGCCTCTTTGACTCTTGGCCTTCACAATGTCACACTATTCTCTATTCCACAAGTATGCAAGAAATTTTGAGCAATCCTTCGACCTCCAATTAAGAGCCTTCAGCTCCTTTTTATAGGAGAGGGAGAAAGCCATAGTTGCCCTTCTCTTTCCACTAGTTTGGAATGGAAAATGCTTAGATGTTTCCTTGATCTCCATGCTTTTTCCTCTCTTGGAGTTCAGTCTTCTATGGCAATGCCCAATAATGAACTGGTGCTTCTGCAGTTTCCTCTGTGCACTGACTCCTTCGTGAGGGAAAGTCGGAGATTCAAATCTTTCTCCGCGCTCTTTTCCCAATTCAAACTTAAAACATGGGTAACACAACCTTTTAGTGTAAACAGAGCGTTGCCCTAGCCACTAACGCGACTAATGTATTCCTTGCCTGCGTTATAACGCCCTTGTTCTATTCTATGTATGCGTTACCCTGGCAGAAATAGGTTTAATTTAGGTCTTTGTACTTCTTCCATATTTGTCTTCCCCTCTGAGCTGATGAGGAGGTATTTTGACCTGTAACAGATGCCCCCTAAAGTGTGAGGTCAGAGACGGAGACGATGGCCGAAATACTTTATAATTTGTAGAGAGAGAGAGATTGAAAGACTGAGGAAAACCTGAAACAACAACATATGTCAGAAAATATAGTATTTGCCAAGAGTCGGGCATGTCCCATGCTCTGTAGCTTTAAACAACATGATTTCTCTAGAATAGAGATATGAAGAATCTATCCACCAATAGGCACAATGTGGAAGTGTCTGTCATAACAGGATTAGGCTGAAAAAGATGTCTCCATAAACAATATCGCAGCTTGGGGAAGGGAACACAACTTTAATGGTGTAGCGCTTTGCCCCAAGGTCTTGACCGCCGATTCACTTAAACTGCATATTCCTCAACATGTGAATGAAGGAGTTGTCGTTGAACATGTGAGAAATCGTCTGATTACCAGTCAATAATGAAAACTGTTAACAGACGTGAAGGTGGCCACCGATAATGATGATGGTCCCTAAGATGCCCAGTACAATCTAGCGAGTGTGAATAAAAGGAGTTGAAGTCGAACACTCGTAGAATCATTCGATCAAGAGCCAATGATGAAGACACTTGATAAAACACAAGACTACCTGCCACTGATGTCTGCAAGTATCTGGGTACTGATGTGTTTCTGGATCAACTTCCTAGATAAGGTGTTGAAGTCGATAGGAAGTGATCTGTTGAGAGGTAGGCACTGAGGCGTCCTACATCAGTCAACACGAAACGGAAACCAACTGATTTTGGTTATGATTTGAGATAAGGAAGAGTAAATGGGAACGTCAGACGACAAATAATTTCTGGCATAATGAACGGTTTGGTTGATAACAGGAGCAGTAGATAGCGAGATCTACTTGAACAATAGAAGGCACTCTAGCAGGGTACTAGGCAGCTGAAGCGTGTTGAACACCAAAGAGTGTGTTAGGATTTTACCGGTGCAGGGACACTAGGAAATGAAGGCTAATACTCATAGATGGTAGGGTTCGGCTAACTACGAAAGAGTTTTCTGGGAAGTGCCATGTTCAAGAATTTTGCTGCCAAATCGACCTTTTTGAAAATGTAACAGAGGTAGTATCCATTTTTTCCAAATTTTTCCCCGTCTGATTAAGTTTAGCGAGTCCAAACGGGTAAACTCGGTGAATTTTTCATGTTTAGAGAGTCTGAAAAATGTCAGGAAAGACAACTCTGTGCCCCATCTGATTAGGTTTAACGAGTCCAGATGAGAAAACTCGGTGAATTTTTCATGTTTAGAGAGTCTGAAAAATGTCGTAAAAGACAACTCCATGTCCTGTCTGATTAAGTTTAACGAGTCCAAACGAGTAAACTCGGTGAATTTTTCATGTTTAGGGAGTCTGAAAAATGTCGTAAAAGACGGCTCCATTGGGGTACCTTTGTCATGTCTTGATAACCGGGCACGTCAAAGGGGTAATAGTAAGCCCGAAACAGTTCATTTTCCGTTTAGCTAGTCCATCAAATCCGGAAAAGTGAGAAATCTATGTTCAATGGACGTCTACCTCATTTTGTTATGAGTACGAGGAGACGAAGTAAACTCAATATTCCTTGTGAAATTTTAATGAGTCCAACAAAGAAAACTCGGTACCTCCGTGAAATTTTAACGAGTCACGCGGAGAAAACTCGATACACTTTTTCTGTTTAAAGAGCTTTGAAAAAAGAGGAAAAGAATGGCTCCTTGTTCTTTGTCTCAGTAGTTTAACGAGGCTGACAAAGATGACTCGGGATTTTTTCGGTTTTATGAGCGAGAAAAAGATTCCTAAAAAAAATGCTCAGAGCTTCTTCATGGTTTTGACGAGTCTGAAGAAGAAAACTCTAGTTTTTCGGATTAACGAGCAAGAAAAGACTATAAAAAGAACGCTCGATGCCAACTTCGTGTAAGTTTAACGAGTCCGAAGAAGAGAACTCGAGGTTTTTTGGATTAACGAGCAAGAAAAATACCGTAAAAAGAATGCTCGATGCTTCGTCGTGTAAGTTTAATGAGCCCGACGAAGAGGACTCGAGGTTTTTCGGATTAACGAGCAAGAAAAATACCATAAAAAGAATGCTCGGAATTTCTTGATCTCTTTCTCGTCAATAGAAGGATCTATGTCGGGAATTTTCTTGTGAGACCAAGAAAACACATCGCGGAAAAAAATGGATGTGAAGCGTGCAATTTCCTCAGGATTGCAATCTTCTCCAATCTGAATATTTTCTACGATACCCGTTTTGACCGAGATATCGATGAGTAGAGTCTTGGAAAGATTACCCATGTTCCCTTCTGAATCGATAGTGTGGATGGTCATATAAGAGGAGGGAACGATCTCAGGTTGGTCAAAGAACGGGATTTCAGTTTTTATCGCCTCCGAATCAATCGTCGAAGCCCGATGGTGGAACTCTCCCCAAGGTCGTTCTTCTAATGACATGATCTCTCGAATAGCTTCGTCTGTAGGCCAGACTTCATTGAGGAGATCCTTAGAGAGAACTGTTATGGGAGGGAGGGGTGTACCTGTGGTCGAAACCATATCAGTGGAGGGTTCAGATGTGACTTGGATGGCTTGGTAAGCCAACTCAACCGGCGAAAGCGGCATCTGATCTCCATAGGAATAAATTTCTGAAGGTGCCGGAATGATCCATGGGTCGATAGAGCCATCCGAAGAGGTGGATATCATTGCGACCGTGTTTGGGATCTGAGGCGGCGGAAGAGGAAAACAACCCAGTAGGGAAGATGCCTTCAGAAGACCGGTACCGATACTGACGTAAGAGTCAGGGACACCTCCTATTAAGGGTACAGAGCTACTTGGTAAAGTGGAATAATTAGGGGTGCAGAAGGATAGTTGATCGACCGTGACTATTTTCCCATCCAATGGAAATAGGATGAGTCGGAAGACCGAAGACACGATGGCGGTCATAGCATAAGACCAACTGCGACCGAGCAACAGATTATAGTCGAGATGACGCTCTACGACTTCAACGTCCACGTTTACCGTTTTCCCACTCAGAGTGATGGGAAAGCTAGCGAGGTATCCTTTGGGTAGGAACGTGTGGCCATCGAAAGCTTTAAGGGAATTCGATGGCGGGGTTAGAGTAGGAGAACCTAAATTCAGCCAGCAAGCTTGTGACATAACGCAGGTCGAAGCACCTTCGTCTATGACAGTGCGATGGATGGGTCTCCCTTTCGACACAACCTGCACCTGGAATGCGAGTTGATGCAAGAGGCGAGGTTTAGCCTTTTCCATATCAAAGACTGCTAGCATGGAATCCTGGGGATCTATTCCGCCAATGGCCGAAAGCAAGGCTTTCCTTTGTGCTGGACAGGTTTGTAATACTTCAAGTGCAGACATGGCTGACGATGCCTGTGCCAAATCTTCTACAATATTGTAGTTTTGGGCTGCACGTGCAGAGGTATTATGAGTCGTGCGTCGAAGTGTCCCTTTGGGGGGACGAATTACAGGTTCAGCAGTAGGCCTTTCGATATTCAAATCGTTGGGCGGTGGCGGATTGGAACTAGCTCCAGGTTCCTGAGCATCTATGGTAGGGGTTCCATAAAGCTTGGTGCGAGTTTGAAGGTCGATACTCTCGATGCCATAAATGGCAGATGGTCCTTCGCCGGAAGGATTCGAACCACCATTGCCCCGTTGATGGGGTTGTGGCGGGTTGTCAACCATATGTTGATGTTGCTGCTGTTGATTGGGGAAAGGATTGTGAAGAACGGCGGGTGTTCTCCCAGAATCCTTGTTAGCAATAAAATCAGTGCATTCCTGCAACCGAGGACATTTGTATGTCAAGTGGTCCTCCGCACAGATTTTACAAGGGAATCTCATGGGTTTATCCTTTCCTTTTTCGTTTGCAACATTTTTCTGATTGGAGTTATTCTGATTATTCGACTGCTCTTCCGAAGAAGATGTTTTCTTCTTATTCTTCCTATTTCTCCCATTGGGTTTTTGTGAGGTTTGCACCGAATTTACCTCAGCGGAAGGGAGAGGAGTCGTTTGATGGGGGGCGGTGGCAGCCGAGGATGGCTGGGAGGTTTGCCCCCGAGACTGATTGGTGGCTACACCGGAGATCGTGCCAACGAGACCATCGGCATGAGCTCCGGTTTTCTGAGTAGCCGGAGGGTTTGGGTTACCAGGGGCATGGGGGAGCAGATCGTAAAGTGTGCCGGATTGTGAATAGATTAAATCCAGGTGCTGGGCACGACGAATACATTGATCTTCTGTCACCGCACCAGAAAGGCCAATGTCTTTAGAGATGTGGGGTAAAAGAGACTTGCAAAACCAATTGGCCAAGAGGTGGTCCGGTATTGGCGCTTTGACAAGCCTCCTCCTACGTCTCCATTCATGAATATGGTCGGAGATGTGGGTGGCGGTGTCTTGGCGCAGTGATGTTAACAATTCTGTGCCGGTTTCCACTCTAATTGGTAGTTGAAAGTTCTTTAAGAACTCCGTCGCTAAAGCGCCAAACGTATTGATGGTGGCGCGTGGTAATTCAATGTACCACTTGGCGGCATTGCCTGTAAGGGTGCGGGAAAATAGTCGAAAGCGGACACTATCATCTACCTTGGAATTGGATATGGACCACAAATGGAAGGTAGTGATGTGTGCGGCCGGGTCATCTCCATGCTTCCCGTCGAACTTCGAGATATCTGAAGGAATCTTATGCGGTATAGGAGGCCAAAGCGAGTTGTGATTGATGGGGTCGTTTGTCAGCTTATGGATGTCGGGTATGTCCAAAGCTGCCAAGAAAGGCAATTGTGGATTTTCCCCCGAGTCTAACCAAGGCAGTATGGGCTGACTATTTGGACCATAGGGTCCCCCCATCCACGTGTTACCAGAAGGGTAAGTGGGACTTTGATAAAAACCTCCCATAGATGGAGGAGTAGGAACATACGGTTGATGTCCATAGGGCATCGCGTATTGAGGGGCAAATGGTTGGTTTCCCCCAGCGTAAAAATGCCCTCCCACTCCAGACGGAGGTTGGGGTTGGTTCGTCCAAATGGATGCAATAGAGTTTCCCGGAGGCATACTAGTATTTGCATAATTTGGCAACGGTATAGATCCTACGCCTATGTTTGAACCACTTAAGGGGATAGTATTTACAATGGGTTGTCCCATTTGTCCTAAGGATTGCATAGGAAGAGAAATATTCCCTGCTACCTGTGTACTGATAACACTGCCCCCTGGTATAGTGGCCAGGGGGTTTGAACTCAACAGAGGGTTCCAACCGAAAGGGTTGCTAAAGGGCATCGAAGTAATCGTGCTCGTGGGAGGAGCTACCGTGGTCCCCAACGTGGTCACGGTAGGAGTAGATGCCGAAGGGTTCGGTAAACTACTGACAGTTGTGTTGACCATAGGGTTGGGGGTAGGCATATGTTGACTACTGGGGTTACCCAGTAATGACATAGAACTGACCACTGGCGGGGAGGATGGTGGCGAACCAGGAATGGTTGCCATTGGTATCGACCCTGTGGATACCGGTGGTGAAATAGATGTTGGTGTTGCCGCAGACATATCTTGGCACGGTGGAATCTGGATTATCACCGGTCCTAACGGATCAGTGAGCGGAGGATTGTAATTAGGTACAACGCCTTCAGTGAAAGGGTCCTCCGGGAGTTCCGGCTGATAAGGGTCTATGTGATAATCCAGATTAGTCAAAGGAGGCTGCTCTTCCGTAGAAGGCCCAGGTTTACCAAGGTTCAATCTTTCCTCTAAGGTGAGAGGAGGTAGACCTTGCTGTCGTCTAGACTAACGGCGTGGGTCAGGGGACGCCACGGTGACCGGTTTAATTTTAACAAATTTTATTTTAAAATGTGATATATTATGAAGTCTCAAGTGACAGTAACCACACACTTACTAAAAAGAAAAAATACTCTCTAAAATCAATCAACAAGCAGCCAGTATAGGGTGCCCTGTCTGAGTACTACCGTTCACTGGTGGTGAAATCCAGTCTCACAATAGCATACAGAGAGGGTTGGTCGAAAGTACAGTTACGGTTACTCTAGAGCTTCGCCCGAACCCCAGACGATAGGTGTAAGCACTCTCGTGAGGACGAGTACCCTCCTAAAGACTGAAGACAGAGTAGGTCCATCTGTTTCAGGTACCAGGACAGCCCGTCCCAGTGACCTTGTGTAAGTCCCTAAAAGTATAGCCACTAAGGATACCTCAAATCACAGACACTATCAGGGGGGTCCACGGTCAAGGACAGTGTGCTATATGGGCAGAATACCTAGATCCCCGATCTAGTTTCGACATCCCCAAAGGGAACCCCAATATATAACACACCCACAGGATGCAGTCGAAGGCGGGCTACCTTCTAGTGCACCCAAGTGTTGTCTCGCGCTGAGCTCCGGTAAAGGAACGGTCCCGATAATGTGAGTGCAGTAGGATTTCACTCTTTAATGACTCTAGTTTTCAAGTTTTGAGATCTTGGGTAGTTTTCTCACTGTCCTAACCCAAGATCCTAGCCTGAACTACTGTTTGTGTGAGCTCAAAAAGAGTTATTAGATTGATTTTATTATCGCTTTGTTTTTAGTGTACTTTGTTATTAGTCTGGCGGAGGGGAAATGGACGTATGAAGTATAGTGAGACGTTGACTCAATAAACCATGCAAAACATGCTCTAGATATTAACTTCAATGAACAATGTTTCTACAAGGAGAGGTTTCTTTATCAATCATCCATGCACCAACATGTAAATAACACAGCTCAACTTTAAAGATTCAGCTTTCTATCTACCTCTTTTAACAGTCTGTGAATCAAACTTTTCAGAATAAACTCATCTAAATGCAGAAAGATAAAAAAAAATTTCTCTTTTAAAAAAGTAAATGCTTTGCACACTTAACTAAATAAGAGAAACAAATAATCAACGCCAGTTCAGCAGACAAGCACAGGGATTCGGTCTGTGAAAGGTACTGGTGGCCAAAAAACTCCACAGCTAAAACACAATCACGGTAGTGAACAACAGGGTTTTTTGGCTGGGTAACGCTGTGTCTGTGAGCAAATACAGCATTATAACGCACTGTATTTAATCCTAGAATGCGTTATAACGCACCGTATTTAAGTCAGGATCGCGTTATAACGCACCGGATACACCGCATAGGTCGCGCACCAGGGAAAAGCTCTTCGCCTGGCCGCATGTGCACAGATCGAACTCGCAAGCGATTGGTATGTCTACGTGGCATCAAAAATGGCTCAAGGATACACGAGAGAGAAGAAATGAGGGGAAAAATAGCCCGAAATGGGACTCCTCAGCCGGAGTCGCTAATTTCGCTGTGGTAAACCGTTTGGGTGTGGTTACTGTGATCCCTCTCGTGGCTTTCTCTGCGCGAGTGCATGTCAGATTAGCTATGTTGTTCACAAAGATGGCATGAGCATGTTCATATTAACTCGAAGTAACTTGAAAGAATACAATAAGGAATTACCTCTTTGACGGTTTCGTGATCTCTTGGAGAGCGCAGTGCAGCAAAGTAAGAGTCCTTCTTCGCTGGCTCCAAATCCGAGACCTGCAATCAGTCAAAGCACCCGTGTAACTTCTGATATAACAAGTATTCTATCAATCAAATCAACAATAAACATCTAGATTATACACATCTGAGCCATTCATATCATACTAAACAAATATTGAAATAACAATATAGCATTAAGCATCGAATGGACAAAACAAACATAATTCTATTGATTTTGAAAGAAGGAGGATTACAACCATCGGTTGTACCAAGCCCTCCCCAGTCTCCCAATCTCTCTTCTCTACCAAGTGAAGAAGTCCAAGCCAACAAGCTCTCTAGGAGCCTCTTTGACTCTTGGCCTTCACAATGTCACACTATTCTCTATTCCACAAGTATGCAAGAACTTTTGAGCAATCCTTCGACCTCCAATTAAGAGCCTTCAGCTCCTTTTTATAGGAGAGGGATAAAGCCATAGTTGCCCTTCTCTTTCCACTAGTTTGGAATGGAAAATGCTTAGATGTTTCCTTGATCTCCATGCTTTTGCCTCTCTTGGAGTTCAGTCTTCTATGGCAATGCCCAATAATGAACTGGTGCTTCTGCAGTTTCCTCTGTGCACTGACTCCTTTGTGAGGGAAAGTCAGAGATTCAAATCTTTCTCCGCGCTCTTTTCCCAATTCAAACTTAAAACACGGGTAACGCGACCTTTTAGTGTAAACAGAGCGTTGCCCTAGCCACTAACGCGGCTAATGTATTCCTTGCCTGCGTTATAACGCCCTTGTTCTGTTCTATGTATGCGTTACCCTGGCAGAAATAGGTTTAATTTAGGTCTTTGTACTTCTTCCATATTTGTCTTCCCCTCTGAGCTGATGAGGAGGTATTTTGACCTGTAACACAGACCCGATTGCGCTATGAGCCATGTTTTATGTGGTCATCGCGTCCATTTGATCAATCGCAATCACAAGTTTTGTTTGACACCACCGATCCACCGACGGAGATGTGGGGCCCGACCCTTTCATATATTAGAGGTTGTGATTCGACTTATTGGATTGTAATATAAGACCAAAGGCTTAAGGTGGAGGGCGATTGTTTATATAAAATGATTGTTATTAGATATATAAAACATGGTTGCAGTTGTATTAAAATATGCCGCATGGGCTGTGAACCCACGGGCCTCGGCTTAATGGGAGGGCGATTATTAATATACAATGACTGTGATATATGTCCGTTCTGCTTGCGGAATGTTCCACATCAACAAGACACTCATGGTATGAAAAGCGTTGGAATATGGCCCAGAATTACAGTCAGCAGATTCATTTATATATAAAGCACTGATATAAAAATGAAAAATGCAGTTACACAAATATAGAAGTTACGCAGCAGCCATAAACAGAAAGGCATACAGAGAAGAGAAAGGGACAAAGACACAGTCAGAGAAAATACAAATGCGCAACAAGCCAAGAGACAAAATGAGTGAGCTGGAGTTCTCATTTGTAATTTGAATGTAAATGTTTTATTTAAATTTATGTTGTTGTGATGCATTGGCAAGTCTCCGGAAGAGAGAAAATATCCCACTGTAATATTAAAATAAGCACCTACTATTATATTTTCTGAATGAGCGGATAAAAGAGATGAGAAGGCAGAAGGCAAAGAGACATGGCCATCCATTTAGAATTCCCAGTGGAATTCAAACAACCATGAAGCTGTTTTTGTATAAAACAGGGTAATATCCAAGGGGAGAAATGTTGACGAAAAAAAGGAGTGAGAGAAGAAGAGAGTGTGCAGCAAAATTAAAGAGAGTTGAAGAGAATAAGCAAGTTGCAAGAAGAATGTGAATAAGGAGGAGCTGAGCAAAGAAGAAGAAGGGGCTGAGCAGAGATGATGCAGGTCTGATATAAGAGTTGATGAATAGCAGAGAAGAAGGTACAGAACAGAGCTGATATCCAAGGTAAATCAACAAGTGTTTTTCTTTTGAAAGAGTAAGGAAGTTGGAGCTTCCCTATCAAGTTGTAGCTTAATAGATGTCAGTTGTAGCTGACTGAGGTAGGATCCTCCTGTAGGTTGGTGCCTGCAGAAAATAGATGGGAGTTGGTGCTTCCACATCAATTTGTAGCTTGATAAAATGTCAGTTGTAGCTGACTGAGGTAGGAGCCTCCTGTAGGTTGGTGCCTGCAGAAAATAGATGGGAGTTGGAGCTTCCTTGCAAGTTTTAGCTTGCAGAATTGAGGTTGGAGCTTCCTGTAGGTTGGTGCCTGCAGAAAATCAATGGTGAGAGGGAGTTGGAGCTTGCCTTTGCATCACAACAATAATAAGATGTGGTTTTCTCCCTTTATGGGTTTCCACCTATATCTAGTGTCTATGTGCATGATGTCTATGTGTTGATATGATATATCTATTCTGCTAATACTTGCTGCTAACATATTAAGACTGCTGGTACATTATCTAATCTGCTTATTAATTGTTGCTCATAAATAAAGATTTCTCACACATTATGTTGATCATGAAATGAAGGTGTTAATAAAGTAAAATAAGTTTTAAAGGAAAAGTTTTAAAAGTCCATGAATGTGTTAAACTGATTCACCCCCCCCCTCTCAGTTTAACTAAGAGTTCAACATGATCTTCGTTTTTACCTAAACTAGATAATTTTGAAGATGATTTCGCTTCAATATTTACTACTGAATATGTCAAGGAACCATAGAATCCATTGAAAAATCCTGATTCTGAGTTAAATTTGGAAAATATTTCTCGAAGGATTCCAATTGACATTTCAGTAAAACCTAGAATAATTGAAAACATTCATATAGGTGCTTGTTGTACTGAAGATAAAATTCAAACTTATAAAGCCCTATTTCAAGAATTTCGTGATGTGTTTTCCTGGTCCTATGAAGAAATTCCAGGAATTGATCCGTCAATTGTCATACATGAAATCAAGACTTACCCGGATGCCAAACCTGTCCGTCAACGTCTATGTCAAATGCTTCCTAGAAAAGCTGCTGCTATCAAAGCAGAGGTTGAAAAATTACTTCATGCAGGTTTCATTTATCCGATTCCCTTAAAGGATTGGGTATCTAATATTGTTCCTGTGACTAAAAAATAAGGAACGATATGAGTATGTATCGATTATAGGTATATTAATCGAGCTTGTCCTAAAGAAAATTATCCAACTCCCTATATCGATCAAATAATCGATGATTGTGCCGGCAGTGAAATGTTTTTCTTTATGGACGGATTTTCACGGTATAATCAAATAAACATACTCCCTGCTGATCAGCCAAAAAAAACTTTTATTTGTCCGTGGGGGACATTTTCTTACTACAAACTACCCTTTGGATTGAAGAACGTTGGAGCAACTTTTCAAAGGGCAATGTATTATGCGTTTCATGACATTAAGCACATTGTGCAACCGTATCTCGATGATTTACCTGCTCATTCATCATGCAGGGTTGACCATCTCACACATTTACATGCTATCTTTATGAGATGTCGGCATTATCGAATTCAGCTGAATCCACACAAATGTGTTTTTTGTGTCGAGTCGGGTTGTTTACTGGGATTTGTTGTCTCGAAAGTAGGTATTCACGTCGATCCGTCGAAGGTCGAAGCTATTGTCAAAATACCTCCTCCTTCGCCTTTACGCCAACTCCAAAGTTTGCATGGGAAAGCAAACTTTTTACGTCGATTTATTCCTAACTATGCTTAGCTTACGAAAGGTTTTACCTGGTTGCTGAAACAAAACATTCCATTCTTTTGGGATGATATCGCTGATCGGTCTTTCGATGCACTTAAACACGCGTTAACCCATGCATCGTTATTGCATCCTCCCAACTACAACCGAGATTACATTTTGTACCTTGTTGCTTCTCATTCCACTATTGGGATGGTTTTAGTTCAGGAAGACGAATCTAACACTGAACATGTGATTTATTTTCTTAGTCGGAATCTGCATCCGAACGAAATCAAATACACACGTGTGGAGAAATTGGACTTGGCAGCTGTTCAAGCTGTCCAACGATTTAGACATGACATATTGTTACGCAAAACTATGGTAATTTCTGATTGCAACCCTATGATGTACATTTTGACTAAACAATTGCTAGGGGGCAAGTATTCGAAATGGATAGTCATCCTGCAGGAATTTGACTTGGAGTTTGAGAAATCCAAGGAAAAGAAATCTTTGGTATTTGCAGAACTAATGTGTGATTTCCCCTCTACTGATACTGAAACTGTGGTAGAGTAGCCCATTGCAGATGAATCTCTGTTTCTTATCAATACTCTTGATCCATGGTATGGAGATGTTATCATTTATCTCCAAACCCAATCTTTTCGGCCAGAAATCTCGCGATCTCAGCGACGGAAAATATGTTTCCAATCCCAAAAGTATAATATTATTGGTGATACACTTTATCGTCGTGGAGCAGATTCTGTTTTCCGACACTGTCTTATTCATGAAGAAGCTGAAAAGGTTTTAAATGACTGCCATTCTGGAGCATGTGGCGGTCATATGTCTGGGTATGCCACAGCCCAAAAGATATTGCGCGTTGGTTATTTTTGGCCGTCGTTATTCAAATATTGTATTTATGCAGTCCGGAAATGCCACAATTGTCAACTTTTTGATCGTAAGATGCGCGCGCCACTCGCTCCTCTTCATCCCATAATTGCTGTTGGTCCTTTCGCAAAATGGGGTATCGATTTTATTACATGTAACCCTCACTCGGCCGAGGGGCATGCATATATTATCTTAACAGTAGATTATTTTACTAAGTGGGCCGAGGCGATGCCTACATATTCGGCTGACGTCAAGACTGCTGCAACTTTCGTATTTAATCACATAATTTCTAGGTTCGATGTTCCTCAAGCCATTATTACTGATCATGGAAGCCATTTTCGGAATATCATGATGAATGAACTGACAGAACAGCTTGGCCTGCGCCACAATAGTTCCACTCCATATTATCCGCAAGCCAATGGTCTGGTCGAAGCCATAAACAAAGTTTTAGTCACCATGATCAGACGAATTATTGGTATTCACAAGACGAATTGGCATTCCATGTTATTTTTAGCACTTTGGGCATATCGAACCTCAGTAAAAACATCAACTGGTTTCACTCCCTTTCAACTCGTTTACGGTTTGGAAGCTATGTTGCCGATTGAATGCGAAATTCCATCTTTGAAATTAGCCATAGAGTTACTCCCAGCTACGTCTGAAGAGGAGAAACGTTTTTTTTATTTGGCTCAATTGGATGAAAATCGGAGAAACGCTCCAATAGAAAACGAGGCTCATGTAAAAAGAGTAAAAGCTCAGTATGATAGAAGTGTTACCCCTCAAAATTTTTCAGAATGAGACCTAGTCTCAGTTTATGATCAAGCCAACGATAAGCTAGGAGCTGGGAAATTCGTGCCCATGTGGCATGGTCCTTTCATTGTTAAGCGAAAGCTAGAAAAAGGGGCCTATGAGCTGATAGATTTTGATGGTATCCCTTTAGATAAGCCCAGAAATGGGTTATATCTGAAGCGATATTATGCTTAAACCTGGTGTGGAGATATTTTATTTTTTAGGTTAGATTTCTTTACTGCTGGTGTGTCTTAGATTAGAAAGGTGTGCCTAGTTTAGAAGTGTGTTTTTATCACTATTCCTCCTTATCTGAGTTTTACTCTTGATATTGCAGATGTCGACGTCTCTTCAAACCTACATTGGTTTTGCTGATGGTGCTTGTCGTAGTACACGGAACATTTCTTCCGCAGCTTGGGTTATCTATTCACCCTCTGACGAGTTAGTTTCCATGCATGGGGTAAGCCTTGGCCAAACAACGAATAACATTGCCGAGTAAAGTGTAGTGATTGAGTTATTATCTGAGTCCATATCATTTGGGATTCGGAGTTTGATTGTGAGGTTGGATTCTGAACTTGTTGTATTACAGCTTAACAGGGTTTATGCCATTAGAAATCTAGTGTTGTTACGGTTATTTTTAAGAGTTCATCTCTTGGAACATGAATTTGACTATATTGAATATCAACATATTCCAAGACATTTAAATACATTAGCAGACGCAATTGCTTCTAGAATGATAAATTGATATTTACAGTGATCGAAACAGTAAAACAAACAACATTCATTAAATGTACACAGATAGCCGGTAAATAGTGATATATATCATCGTATAAAAGTGTTTTCAAAAAATATACATCGTCTTCGATCATAGGTTGGAAACACCTTATGATCGGCAAATGATAACACAAAAATTCAAAAGTATGAGTCTACAATATGATCATCCCATCACTGATGGTGATTGTTGAGTCCCAAACTTGCATCTTTCCTATACACCTTTCTAGACTTTTTCCATTTACCTGGACCTCCTAAGTCATCAACATCATTGCATATTAATCATAAAAGAGCATTTAAAGTGGTTTTTAACTATGTTTTGTGTCTGCTGTTTGAATTAGATTTTTGCTCATTGAGCTACGAAATATTGTCACTTTCCGCAGCTGCTTCAACTTTCCGCAGCTGCTTCAACTTTCCGCAGCCATTTTGTTAAAGTCTATATTGCAGGTGTCTTCAGGAAAATCAAGCCAAATGGGCAAGTTGGAAATGACATGGATATGGACCGAGTCCTATTTGCTCAGTTGAATTCACCAAAGAAGGCCGTGGTCAAATGTAGTCAAGCGGTGGTCAACCTAAGAGTCCTACGGTGACAGAACTCCATTTTTCACCACGTGAAGACTTGCGTGGCCGTTCCTAAATCTCAGGGGACATATCAACACCTGTGAACTGCTCCATAAGCTGAATCCAACAGCCACCCTCCATAGATTTAATCTTCACGGCAGCCATAATGCTAGATTTCTGGACGTGATTGTTCACGCGTCTTTTATCAACGTAGATTGTAGGAAAGTAGTTATGTCATCCTATGTTATAAATAATGCGTTCTCATACGTATAGTAGCTAGCTTTTGTAATGTAATTTTGTTGTAAAGAAAGCCCACTGTGCCGTGACATTATTTCCTTGTTATGACTGCGTTTTGAATACATGAGAAGACTCTGTTCATAAGCATAATTCGTGGTTGATAGTTGTTCCCCGAGGATTGTGCAGAGGGCCCCTGCACACACCGAGGTTTTGTTTATTGCTGTATAGTTTCATGCTTTATTTCCTTACGTTCATTATGCCATAGTTATTCACGTGTATATATTACATCTCTTATGGTATTAACGTTTTATTTATGTCCATAATTTTTCATGCTTTATACTGCTGTTAACTGATCAGTGTCTTTGTTCCAGATTACAGTAGGCAGCCCGGGCATTTGCACATAGTTTTACAATGACTAATGACATGGAATCGGTCTTGTCCTTCTGCTGATTTATTTTTCTTAGCTTTTAATTCCAGCACTGTTTTATTTATTTCAGTTTTGTACATTTGCTTTATTAGTTAGATTAGATATTAAATTACTCATGTCATTATCAGTTACCTCCGAAAGCCATAGCGAGACTAATGGTGAGGGATTGAATTATGAGTGTGTAGTTTGATATTAGTTTATTTTTCTACAAGTTAGATATTAAATTGCTCATGTCATTATCAGTTACCTCCGAAAGCCATAGCGAGACTAATGGTGAGGGATTGAAGTATGAGTGTGTAATTTGATATTAGTTTATTTTTCTGCAAATTAGATATCAGATTGCTCAAGTTTTTTATGATTACCTCCGAAAGCCATAGCGAGACTAATGGTGAGAGGTCAGAATATGAGTTGATGTAATTTGATTTTAGCTTTACTTTGCTTGCAATTCTTGGATTTCTTTGAGCACAGTTTCTTTTGTATTTAGACAGCAGCAAGGGTAATGGGTTTCATGATCAATAGTTCACTGTTTGTTTGACTAGTATAGTGGCACATTTTCATTTTCTTTTAGGAATCAATTTTGTCATTGCATGTTTTAAAACCCTTTTGAAGTTTGAAGTTTGGGAAATCATTATAAAGGACATCATTGCCTTGAACATTTATATCCATACTTTTCTTTTAGAATTTCCATCTCACATTAGGAAACCAACCAAGATAAAAACCCCCAAGATAAATAAAAAAAACCCAAAAACGACAAAAATTAAGAGATAGGTTATCTTGCACATATAGTGCGCCACACTTCGTCAGCTTACGAATCCTGGATTGACAAATTAATGTAGCAATTTAGGACACACTAAATTGACCAAAAATTTTGGCGCCGTTGTCGGGGAAGTGTAACTAGGTATCCAATTTCTTAAAAAAAAAAAAAAACAATAAAAAGAAGGGAAAAATTGATAACTTCTTGAAGTATGCTCTCCTCTTGCACCTAGTGTGATCTGGAGGATCAAAAAAGAGAGTTATTGGTTCAATAATTTATTAAGTATGCTCTCTTCTTGCACCTAGTGTGACCTGGAAGATCAGAAAGAGAATTATTAGCCCAACTTAAAAATAAAAAAAAATGACATGCATAGAGCAAGAGATTCTAGGGGAGGTTTATAGCTAGAGCCAAGAGTTCGATTTTCACAACTCCATCTTCTTTAAGGAATAGATTCACCACCATCTACCCCTAGCCTTAAGATTCCTGGAATTCAAGGAGCAGCTGAATTAGAGGATTCTCCTACACCATCTACCAAATCTCATTTAGAAGAAGACCCTTTCTTTACTTCTACAGGAGAGCATATTGTAATTAAAGAAGTAGAATCACTTGAAGAAGAAAAGGAAGAAACTCCCTCTCATCCTCCCTTGATAGAAGAACCAGAGGACTTTGAGGACTCTGAAGAAACTATCATGACAGAGGAAGTAGTAGATGGATTCAGAGGTAGAGGTAGAGGTAGAGGAGGAGGAAATAATGGAGGCAACAATGGTGGAGGTAGAGGTAATAATGGAAGAAATAGGGAAGGATACAACTCGTTTGGATTCCGTATAGTTGATGAGGAAACTAATACAACGATGAAAAACATCTCACCATTTGTCCTCCCCAACTTTTATGGATTGCGAAGTGAGGATCCTGAAACATTTCTGTTTGAGTTTGAAGTCGTGTACCGAACCTATGACTATATGGAAGACTCTCAAAAACTCAAACTGTTTCCTTCAACATTGAAGGGAGCCGCTTTGAAATGGTTCATGGGATTAGTCACCCAATCTATTAGGACTTGGAATGATATGAAACAAAAAAAATTGGATAGATACCTGGACTATTGCATGCCCACCAATCACAAGGATGAGGTATTCAAAATGGTGCAAAAAGAAGATGAAAATTTGAAGGATTTACTTGAAAGATTTCAATACAACTTAAAAAGAGCAAAGATGAGCAACTTAGATGAGGAAAATTTGAAATCCCTTCTATTAAAAGCCATCAGAGATGAATGGATAGATATTTTAAACATGATGGGGAAAGGAGACATTTCTCAACTTCCACTTCGTGACATAGCAGAACTATGTGTCCATCTCTCAAGGGGAAAATCTAAAACAGGAAAAGGGCCTAGAGATCCTTCTCTTATCAGGGCAAACAAATTTGCAACTGGATCAGTAAGTAGGGAAGATATTGGCAATATGTAGGGAAGATATTGGCAATATGCTTGATGAATTCAAAACTGATATCTTAGGGAGCCTTAGTGAACAACTAGACACCCTTAAAATTCAAAACAAGCAGAAAGCAGACACTGATGCTCTAGCCATCTTTTGTCCGAAATGTAGGAAGAAACATGCTTTAAGGGAATTTCCCTTGGATGAAAAAGTTGTAGAAACATGTATGACTTGCTCAGAGAATCATGAGACCAAGGATTATCCTTCAATTCCTAGACTCAAAGCTGTCTTTCAAGAAGATCCAAATTCAGTAGAATATCTCTGTTTTGTTGCAAGAAGACCTTGGCAGGGGCAACAAACTCAAGGGTTAAAAAACCCTATGAATTTTCAACCCCCACCAAATTGGAATCCTTGGAAACAACCTTGGCCCCAACCTCAAAATTCATATCAGTCATGGGTACAAGGTATGTAAAATCCTTATGGGAGATTTGCTCAATTTTATCAATATCCTCCATCTTTTCAAAATCAACAAGCTCCACAACTTCCAAACCCAAATCTACAACTTCCATTGCCATTTCCACAACAACAACCTTCTCAACAAAATCCAAATCCTCAACTCATGCTTCCATTCCAACAAAAGACAAATCAACTTCCAGCTCAGCCATTACCAAATCCTAACAATAAAAATCCTCAGAATACTTACATGATAGAAGGACAACAATTTCCTACCTATATGATTGTTCCTCTCAATGATGTAAAACTCAGGTCTGGTAGAGTTTTAGAAAAACCTTCTATAGATGTCCAAGAGAAAGATACCTCTAAGGAGGACTCTCTTAAAGCCAATAAGGGTTCCGAGGAAGCATCTCTTCAAAACTCAAACATTCAAAAAGAGAAAGAAAAGTTAACCCCCACAACTCCTATAGTTGAGCAACCTGCATCTTCATCTACACCTCCTTTCCCTGAAAGATTACAAATTGATAAAGGGGTGGAAAAACAAATCTTGTTGCCTAACTATGATTTTCTAGATGAATTAAAGAATGTTTGTATCAAGATTCCCTTGCTACAAGCCATTAGAGAGATTCCTATTCTAGCGAAAACAATAAAGGAGTTGAGTCTCAAAAGACCAGGAAGGAAACCAAGAGATACAAGAAGAATCCACCTGGTAGGAAAAATTGCAGATATCATGATGGGAAAAATTACCATGCAGAAGTATGTAGATCCAGGGAGTCCAATTGTCAAGACACATATAAATGGGATAGAAATTCCAAACACATTGATTGACTTAGGGGCTGCTATCAACATTATGAGTAGACAGACTATGGACCAGCTAAAACTTCCTAACCTTCTTTTTACACCTACTTCACTGCAACTTGCAGATCGATCAATTATTAAACCAGATGGTGTATTAGAAGATATTTCAGTCTCCTTAGATTCTTGGGAATATCCAGTAGATTTTATGATTTTGACTCCCAAGAGTAATCTAGGAGGGCACCCACTTGTCTTAGGAAGACCTTGGCTAGCCATATCTGATGCTTTCATTAGTTGTAGATCTCGGGATATGTACATTTCTAATGGTAATTCGACAAAGAAATTCAATTTGTATCCTCCAGCAAAAGCAATCACAGAAGTAGGAGACAATGAATGGGTTGATGATGAGGACACTATACAACCTGTCTATACCATTTCTGAAATCAGTGAGGATAGTCAAATTCTGAACACATTAGAAAATTTTGAGACATCTTTAGAATATGACCCCACACAATTTCAGTTGGAATCTGACATTGAATATTTATCATCAAGACAAATGTCTCTTTACTCTATGGAAGAGTTCGGTAGTTCTACCATTGAGATTTTTCCAGGAAAAACATCGAATATCAACAAAAATTTGGAAAAGTCACAACAGGAAGAACTAACCAAAATCTTGCAAAAACATTCTACTGCATTTGCATGGGAGTATACTGATATGAAAGATATTGATCCTAATAATTGCATCCATCATATCTATATTGAGGAAAATAGTAGACCAATCCGACAACCTCAGAGAAGGATGAATCCAAACCTTAGGGAGATAGTGAAAGAAGAGCTCCAAAAACTACTCAATGTAAACTTCATTTATCCAATTTTAGATAGCCGATGGGTTTCTCCTTTGGTTATAGTACCTAAAAAGAATGGTAAATGGAGGGTATGCATTTATTACAGGGAATTGAACAAAGCGACTTTGAAGGATCACTTTCCTTTGCCCTTTATCGATCAGGTATTAGATACATTAGCATGCAAAAAGTACTTTTCATTTTTGGATGGTTTTAATGGCTATAATCAAATTCAGGTAGCACTTGAAGATCAAGATAAGACCACATTTACCTATCCATGGGGAGCTTTTGCCTATCGAGTGCTTCCTTTTGGGTTATGTAATGCACCCGCAACATTCCAAAGAGCAGTAGTAGGAATTTTTTCTGATCTAATCCATGATTTTGTAGAGGTTTATATGGATGATTTTATAGTTTATGGTAATTCATTTGAAGAGGCATTAGAAAATTTGGAAAAAGTCCTTATAAGATGTAAAGAAACAAACCTTTCATTAAGCCATGAAAAATGCTTTATGATGTTTACTGAAGGTATTGTTTTGGGGCATCATATTTCAGGAGATGGGATTAAGGTTGATAGATCAAAAGTTGAAGTCATCTCCAATTTTCCTATTCCAAATTTTCAAAGAGATGTTAGAAGTTTTCTAGGATTTACTGGATACTATAGAATATTTATAGAAAAATTCACTAAAATAGCATCTCCACTCTTCAAACTGCTTACAAAAGACTGTGAATTCAAATGGGATCCTGATTGTCAATCAGCCTTTGAAACTTTGAAAACAAGAATATCTGAGGCACCTATCTTGAGAGGACCAAATTGGAAACTCCCTTTCCATATTTCTACAGATGCTTCAGATACAGCTCTAGGAGCTGTGTTGGGTCAAAAGGATTTAGTCCCTTATGCCATTTACTATACTAGTAAAAATTTGACTCCCACTGAGTTGAACTATACTGTAACTGAAAAAGAGTTTTTAGCTATTGTTCATGCAATCAATAAGTTTAGACATTATATAACAGGCTATGAAACTTTTATTCATACTGATCATTCTGCGATTAGATATCTAATGAAAAAACCTATTACTAATGGTAGAGTGACAAGATGGCTCCTACTTTTGCAGGAATTCAATATTACTGTGTTGGATAGACCAGGGAAACAAAATACAATAGCTGATTTCTTGTCTAGGATTCATAATACTAAAGAAGATTCTCCTGTAGAGGATAAGTTTCCTGATGAATACTTGTTTGCAGTAACTACTAAGACCCCTTGGTATGCAGATATTGCTAACTATTTGGTTACAAGGAAACTGCCTCCACATTTATTTCCAAGTGAAAGAAGAAAGATTATTCAGGAAAGTTCAAAATATTCATGGATTTCTAACGAATTGTTTAAAACAGGGCCAGATCTTGTGATCAGAAGATGTGTCAGGGAGGATGAAATACCTGATATCTTCAAGGCATGTCATGATGAAGCATGCGGCGGACACTTTGCTGACAAAAGGACAGCCTATAAAATCCTCTCTTTAGGATATTGTTGGCCTTCCCTCTTCAAAGATGCAAAACAATATGTCAAAAGGTGTGACAGCTGCCAAAGAGTAGGGAAACCTACCCTTTCAAATGAAATGCCATTGCAACCACATGTACTCATCGAACCCTTTGAAAAATGGGCTTTAGATTTCATTGGACCTATTAATCCACCATCTAAGCAAAAGAAGTATATATTGGTTTGTACCGATTATGTTACTAAATGGGTGGAAGCCAAAGCATTAGTGTCTGCTACTGAAAATTCAGTTGTTAATTTTCTTTATGAGGATATTTTTACTCGCTTTGGTGTTCCAAGAGAAATTGTGACAGATCAGGGAAGCCAATTCACATCCAACTTGGTGGAGAAGTTGATGGAAGAATACAAAATCAAGCACAAAAGATCTACTCCTTACCATCCGCAAGAAAATGGTCAAGTGGAGTCCACAAACAAAGTTCTTGAAAGTATCATCACCAAAACTGTTCATCTACATAGAAGAGATTGGGCAGAAGGGCTTCCTGAAGCCTTGTGGGCCTACAGAACTACATGGAGAAATACAACAGGACATTCTCCCTATGAACTTGTTTATGGGAAAGAATTCCTGCTCCCCATTGAGTTCCAAGTCAAAACCTTCAAGATGGCTATTCAGTTGGGGATGGATCTATCAGAAGCCCAAAAGCATAGAATGGAGCAGTTGAATGAGCTAGATGAGATCAGATAAGAGGCAATTCTAAGAACTGATCTAGTTCAATATCAAAGAGCTAAATGGCATGACAAATACATCAAAGAGAAGAAGTTTCAAGAAGGAGATTGGGCATTGCTATTTGATTCCAAGTTTAAAGATTTTAAAGGAAAATTTCAGACTCATTGGCTTGGGCCATATGAGATTGACAAGATCTTTAGCAATGGAGCGGTAAGAATCAAGACCATTGATGAATCTCAAACTCCTCTTATTGTGAATGGCCACAGATTAAAGATCTATCATAAGCCACTCTCAAAAGAGGAATTTGTGAAAATGTTTCAAGATAATTCTGCAATAAGGCTGGTGAAGAAGAATCCTTCTTCTCCACCAGCCTAGCCTTTGTTCTTTTCAGTTTCAAAAAAAAAATAAAATTGTATAAGCCTGAAAACTAATCACTGATTGGCAGTCTTATACAGAAAATGTAGGGTGAAAATCAGGAACACCTGACACCCTATATTTTCCAAAAAATTCTCTCTCTCTCTCATTTCACAAGTTTTATGACAACCCACTCCATTTCATTCCACTTCATTCCACTCCACTTCATTTCATTTCACTCCATTTCATCTATTTCATTTCATTTCACCAATAAAAATTTTCTTTCATGACCATTTTCATTCAGTCAATTATCATCTATCCATCTCCATTCACCCAAATAATTGTTGTGTCAGTTTCCGCAGCTGACACCAGTTTCCGCAGCCAGAAGCAGTTTCTGCAGCCACCACTCTGTTTTTCAAAAATTTACAGTCAGATGTTAGTTCAACAATCATGAAATCAAATTCAGGTATGAGGACATATTATGAAGACATGAGGAATTCAAAAGCATCAACGAGGAGCAACTAATTGAAGACTAATGAAAAATGGCAAGAATTCCAAGGTATGAGTAGAAATTTATTTCAAATGGCATTCAAGCACATTTTTACATAGTTATAAACCATAGCTCCATTATATGCAATGATTGCATTGATAACTCCATAACCATTCCACGATCTCTATACGATTCCCCCACAATCCTTACATTCATTTTTAAACGGCCTCATAATCAAGCCTCCGGTCTTCACTCGTGTTCGGCTATACTTTGATACTCCACCTATAATTATGAAACATGGTTGATTTGACTACGGCTTCTCTCAGCCGCACAAAATCCGCAGCCGTTTCATAAACGTGCTTGCGTCTACTCTGCAGCCACCCAATTTTAAATACTGCCGGATGCACTTTACTCCCCCTACTGTTCTATCGACCTCACGGCTGCATTTCCACCGTGTTCACATAAGTCTTCACCCCATTTTGTTCTCTGTTCTGCTTCATTCCGTGTACCTATTCTATGATATCCGCTTACAGTCATTGGTCTCCTTCATAAACCCTGTTCATTTCCGCTAATTCAGCCGTCTTACCTCCGCTAAACCCTCCTCACGCAGACGAGTTTTAAAGAACAGAAGGAAGGATGGGTCAGTTGTTGAGGGCAGAACCAGAGGGACCCAAATTTATGGAAGGATACCCGCAAGTCAAAGACATATTGAAAAAGGCAAAATGGCTTCGGTTTATTCAAAAGTTTAAAGGCTACAATAAGGAGGTAACAAAAGCTTTTGAGAGGTCTTTCAACGGTCTGGAGGTGGAAATTGGGGACCTCAAATTTACAGTGACTGAGGCATCCATAGCAGCTGCTACAGAACTCCCTCAAGAAGGTGAACGCTGGTTCAAGAACAAGAGCATTGGCGAGGAAGCCTGGAGAGTGATCCTACGTAACCCAGGTATGGATGTCACCATTTTCAAAAAGGGAATTCCTGTCCATGCTTTAAAAGAAGAGTGGGCCAGTTTACTGTTGGTTATTCAAAAGTTTATCACCGGTGAGGGACGTTTTGGATCAATGTACATGTATCATACCTGACTGTTGATGAATTTCCTAGACAACCAGACCCTCAATCTGCCATAATTTTTACTAAAAAGTTTGAAAAAGATGTCTGTAACCGTCCAAAAGCATCTGGGGGATGTAGAACCACATTTGTATCACCATGGTCTCGTGAAAATCTTGATAGAAAAACAATTAAAAGATAAAAAGGACACCTGGGAGCAGTTTCTAATTAGAAATTTCTTTGAAGAACCCCAAGAAACCCTTGAAGGCAGTACATCAAAAAGAAGTAGAAGAAAGAGAACAGGTGATAAAAATCAAAGCACTCCTACTAACACAGTTGAAAGAACTAGTAGAGAAGAAAGACTGTCTAAAAGGAGGAAGGAAAAGACTGAGGGTAAAAAGCCAACAAAATCAAAAGAGAAAAGAAGCATTGAGGCTTTGCATCAAACCCCTTCCTCAGAAGAAGACCATCAAGTATTTTCTAAGAGACTAGTTCACCTTCAGGAACAGTCAGCTATGGCAAAAAAGAAAGGAAAAGAAAAACAAAAGGAAAAAGACAGTAGTCCACAGCATGTAAGAAGAAGCACCAGGCTTAAAGGAAAGTGGAGGAAAGCACAAACAAAAGGACCCCATTTTATTGATTTGGGAGGAGGAACACCTGAAAAAACTCCAGCTGGCCATAGTCCACCTCATTCTCAGCCAAACGTTGAAACTAGTCCTCAAGATGTTGACATGAGTCCTTTTCGGCCAGATTTTGAAGTCAATTCTCCTCCACAGCATTTTGGGGACAGCCCAAGGAAAACGACACCCGAGATAGATCCAAAGCAGCAAGAGGTGTATGATTACATAGAATCCTTAGAAAGAATAGCCACGGGTCCCAGCACTTCATCAACTCAGCTTCACACAGCACAAGAAGCTCTAGTCCAATCGTTGAAACAATAAGCCTTTGAGTTGGAGGTTTTAAATAGACATATTAAAAATGAAAATGAAGCATTAAAGGAGAAAAGCAGATTGGACAAGATCATTCATGACAACACTATGCTACATCTGGGACTGTGGCACAAAAAGAACATGAAATTGAAGAAGAAATGCAAGAAGATAAGTAGAGCACTAATTAATCTCAAATTCAGATGCTTGATGAAGAAGCCCAGGATGTTAGCAGCACCAAGAAAGAGGAGAAGAGGACTGGATGTACTGGAAAAGGTATCAGGGCATATGAATTAAAGGAGGATGATCAAAATTTTGGTTGCATGGGGACATGCAACACCTTCACAGTGGGGGTATGTTGAGTCCCAAACTTGCATCTTTCCTATACACCTTTCTATAATTTTTACATTTACCTGGACCTCCTAAGTCATCAAAATCATTGCATATTAATCATAAAAGAGCATTTAAAGTGGTTTTTAACTATGTTTTGTGTCTACTGTTTGAATTAGATTTTTTCTCATTGAGCTACAGAATCTTGTCACTTTCCGCAGCTGCTTCAACTTTCCACAGCCATTTTGTTAAAGTCTATATTGCAGGTGTCTTCAGGCAAATCAAGCCACATGGGCAAGTTGGAAATGACATGGATATGGACCGAGTCCTATTGGCTCAGTCGAATTCACCAAAGAAGGCCGTGGTCAAAAGTAGTCAAGCGGTGGTCAACCTAAGAGTCCTACGGTGACAAAACTCCATTTTTCACCACGTGAAGACTTGCGTGGTTGTTCCTAAATATCAGGGGACATATCAACACCTGTGAACTGCTCCATAAGCCGAATCCAATGGCCACCCTCCATAGATTTAATCTTCACGGAAGCCATAATGCTAGATTTCTGGACGTGATTGTTCACGCGTCTTTTATCAGCGTAGATTGTAGGAAAGTAGTTATGTCATCCTCTGTTATAAATAATGCGTTCTCATACGCATATTAGCTAGCTTTTGTAATGTAATTTTGCTGTAAAGAAAGCCCACTGTGCCGTGACATTATTTCCTTGTTATGACTGTGTTTTGAATACATGAGAAGACTCTGTTCATAAGCATAATTTGTGGTTGATAGTTGTTCCCCGAGGATTGTGCAGAGGGCCCCTGCACACGCCAAGGTTTTGTTTATTGCTGTATAGTTTCATGCTTTATTTCCTTACGTTCGTTATGCCATAGTTATTCATGTGTATATATTACATCTCTTATGGTATTAACGTTTTATTTTTGTCCATAATTTTTCATGCTTTATACTACTGTTAACTGATCAGTGTCTTTGTTCCAGATTACAGTAGGCATCCCGGGCATTTGCACATAGTTTTACAATGACTAATGACATGGAATCAGTCTTGTCCTTCTGCTGATTTATTTTTCTTAGCTTTTAATTCCAGCACTGTTTTATTTATTTTAGTTTTGTACATTTGCTTTATTAGTTAGATTAGATATTAAATTACTCATGTCATTATCAGTTACCTCTGAAAGCCATAGCGAGACTAATGGTGAGGGATTGAAGTATGAGTGTGTAGTTTGATATTAGTTTATTTTTCTCCAAGTTAGATATTAAATTGCTCATGTCATTATCAGTTACCTCCGAAAGCCATAGCGAGACTAATGGTGAGGGATTGAAGTATGAGTGTGTAATTTGATATTATTTTATTTTTCTGCAAATTAGATATCAGATTGCTCAAGTTGTTTATGATTACCTCTGAAATCGATAGTGAGACTAATGGTGAGGGGTCAGAATATGAGTTGATGTAATTTGATTTTAGCTTTACTTTGCTTGCAATTCTTGGATTTCTTTAAGCACAGTTTCTTTTGTATTTAGACAGCAGCAAGGGTAATGGGTTTCATGATCAATAGTTCACTGTTTGTTTGACTAGTATAGTGGCACATTTTCATTTTCTTTTAGGAATTAATTTTGTCATTGCATGTTTTAAACCCTTTTGAAGTTTGAAGTTTGGGAAATCATTATAAAGGACATCATTGCCTTGAACATTTATATCCATACTTGTCTTTTAGAATTTCCATCTCACATTAGGAAACCAACCAAGATAAAAACCCCCAAGATAAATAAAAA
Organism: Pinus albicaulis; assembly: GCA_034641835.2. Lineage (NCBI taxonomy): Eukaryota > Viridiplantae > Streptophyta > Pinopsida > Pinales > Pinaceae > Pinus > Pinus albicaulis. The sequence continues at coordinate 1,297,517,820 of CM076579.1, forward strand.
AAACCCCAAAACGACAAAAAGTAAGAGATAGGTTATCTTGCACATATAGTGCGCCACACTTCGTCAGCTTACAAATCCCAGATTGAAAAATTAATGTAGCAATTTAGGACACACTAAATTGACCAAAAAGTGATCACGATAAGAAACCACTGCCCAAGCCATCCTGCATAGGAACCTCCTAAAAGGTCCTGGAACACCAATCACGTATCTCTGCAATCTGAGTGGAATGTCATCTATGTCTGTCTCCGGAATATCTAGAGTCAAATGCTCTAGATGATGCTCTAAATCAGTCAAGATTTCTGCTGATTCGCCTACTGGAGCTGGTGTGGCTACAACTGGTTGTGTTCTTTCATAAGGTTGGAGATGGGCTGGTCGCCGTGGGCCCACATCTGTATTCAAAAAAATTTTGGTTATTAATTTTCAAGACAATTTAAAAATAAAAAAAATTTAGAACTTAGAAACTGTTGAAGAAAGATTTTTTACTTGAGTCATCCCATTGTTCCCTTACTGGGAGATTCATCTCTCGGTCGCCGCGGAAATCTATCCCAGCGTATGGAAAGTCCTCTATGACAAAAATTTGGCGATCCAGCCAATGAAAATATGAAGAAGAAAATCGAACAATCTCAACGCCCTCAATACCGTGACGGGCCATCAATGCGGACCAGCGAACCATCCTAGGTTCTCTAAGTCGACCGACATCAACAAGGATACTCTGTGGAGCTAGCATAGGAATCCTCTCTAGAGCAAAGGAGACGACGATGGATCCATATCCAAAGTTATTCAGTTTCCCATTTTTCGCGCTAGTTAGTTAGCCTTTTATATTAGCCAACACAGCGTCACACCAGTTGAAAATGGTGCCGCGAAAATAGTCCACAGCAATGCACATCTGAGAACCGGTAGATACATGCAATGCTGCACTCCCTCACAGTCTAGTAACAGTAAATGCGATAACTTTCAGCTCGGGACGGATGATAGTTTTTATATCAATCCATTTGTCCCTGGGGTCTGCTTCATCATTACAGAATTCTTGTCGAAGACTAGCGACAGTCTGGCCACCTGGCCTAGTCCCAAAAAAGGAGAGTTGTTCGCCCCTCTTGGACAAACCAGTCAGAAAATAAATGTCCTCTAGCTCGATTTCGAGCCGGTGGCCACCAATAATGAAACACTGGTCCTGCACGTTCCACCTATTTACCAGCCATGTCAGGAGCTCTACCTGTGCTCTCATGCCTTGGATGGTCCAAAATTTATATAAACCGCACGCTCTTAATGCTTGCATTGTGGGCATATGGAGCATTGCGGCGTCATCCATGTCCTCATGCTCACGTTCTCTCCAAATCAACATCTTGTTAATCCTACAATACATAAAAAGATAGATTAGAAAAATCTAAATTGAAAAATTTTGGGAGGCTAAAGAAAAATTTGAGTTTTAAATTTAAACGCGCGGGGACCGCACTTTACCTTTGTAAACAGTGCGTAGGAACACACGTGCTCTAAAAAGAAAGTGCGGATCCCCGCGGGCGATTTTCGAACCATATTTTTTCCTTAAAAATAAAATTTAAAGCCTAAAAACAAATTGTAAACGGATGAAATGCAAGATTAAGAGGTCGTGGATTACCTGGGACTGAAAGTTCTCGATTTTAACGGACGGATTTTCCAGAATCTTCACAGGAACTTTTTACCCAAAAGCTTCTACTTTTCACTCTGAACTTGAATGGTAAAAATGAAATTGAAAAGGTCATTTTTATAATTTTTTTTGAATAGATGAATTTTTTAATTTATTTATTTTTCACTTTAAAAAGGGTATTTTTGAAGCATTTTTACTCATCTTAAATAGGTATGTGTAATGTTTCAAGTTTTTGTGCAGAAATTGGATTTTTCAGGAGAGCTGATCATTTTTCAACAAAGAGCATACTTTTATCACTTTTTCGGACTCTTTCAAAAATTCACGAAAAAGTGAAACATTGGAGTCCTATTTTAAGCCCTTTTCATACTTTCTAAACATGAAAAGATCGCCGAGTACTTGATTGTTCGAACTCGTTAAAGTAAATGAATAATCGTCCCTTCAGTATAAGTTTACCCCTTTTACGGACTGAAATGGACTATTTATGAAAAAGGTATACGTTGACTAATTACGGTCAATAGAGTTCTCTCCCACATTATTTTATCCTTTTTCGAGCCTGAGAGACTAAATTTACGAAAAAGTACACCCATGGAGTTTTCTTAAGTTTTTTCTTCTGACTCCCTAAAATTGAAAAACACCAAGTTTCTCCTATACTGGACTCGTTAAAATTTAATAGTAAAGGACCTGTTCAATTTCAAACAGGAACGAACCACTCCTTCTTTGGGTTCGAATCTTAAAATAAGTTGGACTCATCCAAAGGATGAGCTTATAAACAAGCAAATGTTATCCTCCTCAAGCTTGTAAAAAATAAAGAGGTACTTGCCATAAATGGTGGGGGAAAAGAGAGGAAAATGGGCGTGTTTGTTGCATTTTGATTCTTCGAAAATTCAATCAACCACTCTTGAACACAACACTTTCATTCACCTGGGTTGGGAAATCCTTTGCCTAACAGTTAATCAAACCTCATTGAAATTTTTCATCTGGTTTCTGGGTATTAGCTTTGGGTCAATTGTCGCCAAGCCATCTGCAGTGTCATTATGTGTTCAAGAGGACAGGTCAAATAAACCATTCATCTGTAAAATATCTGTCATCCATTTTGACCATCCCTGAGTCAATCCTTGCCAATATATTTTCAAAACTTGATCTATGATTTCGTGTTGTGGGCTTGCCTACGACAGATCGCTTTCTATCGACGACAAATCATTATTTGGGAAGTTGATCTAGAAATCGTCAGTACCTTGAAATCTGCATGCCTTAATGGTAGGTTTCTCGCTTTCGAAGACGGGTTACATCATCAACCTTCGATTGAATGATTTCGTGAAATGTTCGACTTCAACTCATTCATTCACATTTCATGGATTGTACTGGGTACTTTGAGAGCCATTAACATTACTGGTGGTTACTCTCACACTTGTTAACAATTTACATCATTGATTGGTAATCAAGTGGTTTCTACCATGTTCGACTTCGACACATTCATTCACATGGATAGAATCGTACTAGTTCGAGATACGGAAATCAAGACCCTGGATCTAGTTTCTATCATCCAGGCTGCGAGGAATTTTATTGTCATTTATACAGTGGACTATTTATAAAAAGATGGCTGCGCCCAAACTGTGTTCACACATGTCTATACTGTGATGTACTCAAAATCATTCCTGTATCAGAACAATTGAATCAGTTTTTAGTTAGTTTAATCTGAGTATGGGAATGCCTACCTCAGTGATGATATGTATACATATATATTTTTCATTGAATGTTTTTACAGGTGCTGACTGGGGTGTCCACAGGATGATCCTTGAAATGATAAAGTACTGCACTCTTCATATATGACAGACTTCAGTTTCATCTATTCCAAACTTTGCACTTTAGGGGGCAATCTGTTACACTAAAAATTGTCATCCTGACATTCTTCCATAAGTATGAGCTCATTATTACTCATACTTCCCCCTTTGGCAAGTCTAACATATCAGTTCCTCATGTCAAGCCTTGAAAATCAGAAAAAATTCCTAAAAGTCTCCTAAACTTTGGTGTCGCACTTTCTGGCTATCTTGCCTGCGGTCCCGCACCCAATGTTCAGCTTTCCTGCGTTTCTGAACGCACTTTATCTTTTTTATAGGTTCGGACCCTTGTAAGATTAAAAAGGCGCAAGTAAATCCCAAAAATCTCAATTAAAGTAAAATTCTGGAAGCTTCTAGAATGGATCTTGCAGTGGCAGAACCACTCTTGTGAGGTGCATGAATCCCTTACCTTATGGAGCTAACCCCTTGATGTGAGGAGCTTATCCCTTTAAAGGAGGATTCTCTCCCTTCATACTTGGAACAGAAAACCTCCTCTTTTCCACTATAAAAAGAGGAATTGGGTAGCCTCAAAGGGAGTTCAAGCTTAAGAATATTTGAGGTTAAGTGTTGTTGAGATTTAGACTCAGTTAACTAAGACTTTTGTGAGGAGAGATTACATACCTCTATTTGTCTTGGTTGGAGGAGTGCAGAGCTTATCAAAGTAAACGAGACTCCTACTTCGGACCCCGGAAAGTCCTGTGCAACATCAAGGCTCAGGTTGTAAGGATTTTCTTCTTTTGAAATTAATACAAATATACTCATTTTTCTCAATAAGCTTTCAATCAATGGTTTATTTCATAGATTCCTTGATCACTATGATAAGAATGGTTTATGATGATTTCTATACAGGTGCTATGTAATACTTTTCTTGTTTGCAACTGCAGGTTTACAAGCGAAACTCCTTCAAGCGCATGAGGGATAACAACAACTTCAAACAAGCACTGGACAGACGGTAAGTCTTTTACACCTATATAGAGCTTTTCATAGATCATATATGCTTAGAGAAAGATTAGTCTATTTGGTTGTTTGTTGCTAGATAATTTTAGTACTAGGGAGATCGGTCTTGTCCGCAAGACGGATTAATCCATACAACATATTCTCACCAAATTTCAGCTCAATTGGAGTTGTTTTGATCCCCCAAAAGGGTCAAAAACACTCATTTTTCACCTTTCTGCCCACTTTTCTGAGCAGGTGTTGTGCTCCTGGAAGTCTTAGATTTTCCACTTTTTGGGCAACTTGAAAAGGTGATATTGAATATGTAGAGGTATATCTGGAAATTATACTTCCATAGCTTTCCAACGAGCCATCATGGAGCCTTTTCCGACATCGGGAAAGCCTCTAAAACACTGCTACAAAAAGGCCTATTTTGCTGTTGCGCTCCTGGCAGAATTTCAGAGTTCCACACAGTGTGCTGCGCTCCTGTAACTGAGTGGAAAAAATGTGTGTTTGGAAAGTTTTCTTAGGCATGTTAGGCCTAAAATTCAATTTTATTTCCTCTTATAGTTGGAAAAGATATTTTATTTAGATATTTTTGTGCCTTGGGCTTTGCAAAGCCTCAAGGACAAGTTATGATATTTCTCTTTGGTCAATAGGCTTCTAGATGCTCTAGTAGGCTCTCTTCTCCTCATTTGTTATATAAGACATGAGGATTCATTGTTATTAGTTGAGACTTGATGTGTTATAGAGCAATACATGGTTTATGAGCTTGGAGAAGATATTTGTTTTTATGAAGTGAATGAATGGCTTGTGTGGCTTGAAGTTGGAGAAGCTTTCTTGTAGGATTCCATAGCTTAGTGAATGGTGATGTTTTTCTAACTTGTTAATGTTTTCTTGTCTTCATTTTGTTTCAGTCTGCTTGTTTTCTATAGATTAGAAAAGTATAGGTTGAGATATTCTCATGGAAGCACCTCAAACCTCCTGTTTGCTATAGTTTTGATGTTTTCTTGTTTTAGTTCATCTTAAGGAATTCTTGACTGCTCCTTAGGCCCACTAAAAATTGTTCTTTGTTTCATGAATGATTATTATGTTAGCTTATAAATATTATTCATGGTATGCCCTACTTATTTAAAGTTTTCAAAACCTTATTGTGAAGCTTTTCTATGGAATACTGATTGATTAGGTTAAGACAAAGAGGTCTTGTTTCGATCTTGCCCTTTTCCCATGCTCACCAACTTGTTTCAGAGTTCCCGATAGTTTGATATATGATGTTTAGGAGTTCCCTCTCCATATATTGAATTGTTTATTTATCTTATGTGTTTTCTCAAAAAAATGAAGGTGAATTTCTAAATTTAGGATTTCTAATGCTTCTATGTATCACCAGAATGTTCATCTTATATGTTTATCAATTTGAGTATTGTTCATAGAGATTAATGGTTTTTTCTACCTCATGAGTTATTTCTTTCAGACTATATATGTTTAAAACCTCTTAGTTTTTCCCAAACTTAATGTTCACCTCATACATCACCTAAAGGATCCATCAACCTTGCTAAATCGGCCCAGCAATACACTTTGTTTCATCATTTAGACACCCTTGACTTCATCTGACCCCATAGCCCTATTGATTTGATAGTCTCTCATTCCACCTATCCTACTTGATCATCTTACCCCAACCCAAAACAAACAAAAAAAATTACACTTAACAACTAGCCTAAAATCAATCATCCAAAGTGAACAAGCTCACATCCTTCGCACAATAGAGAGAACCCTTTTTGAGTCCAGGAAGGCTAGGTCCTAGGACTCCAAAGACTGGTCTGATGTTACCCTCTCATTTGGTTAGCCAATTTTCCAAATCACGGGACCATAACATAATGGCAATCACGGTGGGACTCTAAGTAATAAACAAAATTAGACTTCCCTAAACCTTTCAGAAGCCCTTAAGAATACTATCTTGTGGATTTATCCCACCGCTCACTAACATAATGGCAATCACGGTGGGACCCTGAGTATATAGTTGCTTGAATACCTCTTAAAACTCATTAGATCCTCTGCCACCTCATCCCCATTACTAACATAATGGCGATCACAGTGGGACCGAGTACATAGTAGCCTAAAAACTCTTATAGACTCTTTTAACCCTCAGTTAAACTTTGAAAATTCTGTGATTTGTAAAAAAAAAACACCTCATCATTTTCACCAACAAAAATGGTGATCATGATGCAACCTCTGATGTCAGTGACAAACTAATTATCCCTTAGGACTTCAGAAACTTTCGTCAAATCATAAAGAACTTAACTGATAGCCTAAGAGTAGAATATAGATTTTTCACCATCTTAGCAAATTGATGACTCAGCTATAGGACACTCTTACAAACCTTAAGGGTTGCATATATAAAACTCATAAAACCCCAAAAAATTTCTAGATTGATTTTTTTTCAATATTGGTGGTGGACCATAGACGACATATCTTCAAAACAACAAAAAATATCCACCTGGCGACTCCACTAGCCTCAAGTAGGCCTTATAAACTTTGCTAAGTATCTATAGACTCTTGTAGGAATGCATCAACACAACCTTAGGAAATCTAGAACCTTAGTCACACATGGTGCGAATTTGATAACGCCTAGAGAGGTCAGCCTTTCGAAAGCAGTCATAAACTTTTAGCCTCTCTAAAATTTTGAATTTGAAAACTGGCTCCGTGAAGAATCAATACTAGATCTCATCCAGACCCAAACCCTCCTACTATAGTTGATGACCCAGAAAGGATTTTGTAGAAAACTTCTGAAACTGGAAACTTAGCTACTTATAGGACCATTCATAGAGCAAGCTATGTACCTGAAAAAATTACAGCATTGCAAGACCCCCAGTTTGACTTGCATCATACTAGAAATATTTTCAGAACCAAGTCACAAAGTAAAATCGACCATACCGATCTTGAGCCCATAGACTTGAAACAGAGTCCTAGCAGAGAAGCTTCTCCTTCCACACCACCTAATCTACACCTTCTCCATCACTTCAGCTCTTTTCACCCCAAGTCTGCTCAGAATCAATTTACTGGTCCAAGTATTTCTGCCACACCCATTCACACCACCACTATGCAAACCACCCCATCTCATAGCACAAATCCTCCGCTTGTAAATCCACCATTAGCTCCCACCATGGCAGCATGGTATGTGCCCCTTGTGTTACTACAACCTTTGGTACCTTTTCCAAATGATTACCAATCCAGAATCCCACACTTCACTGGGGCTGAGTCCACTACTTCCCAACAACATGTAGATAGAATGAATGATTCTTTTGACTACATGGAATTAGAAGAGGAAACCAAGAAAATGATAAATTTTTCCCAAATCCTAGGAGGATAAGCTAAGAAATGGTTCAAAAGCCTAACTCCCAACAACATACATGATCTGCCTTCCCATTACCAAAATTTCATAAATAAATGTGAAATCAAGAAAAAACCTCTTCAAATCCTGTCGGAATATAGCAACCTCAAAAGAAACACGGGGGAAAGTGTCCAAGATTATTGCACTAGGTTCAATAGTGTTTACAACACGCTACCGCCGAACATGAAACCCCCATTAGGCCTAGCCTTAGCTAAATTCCTGGAGGGTTTTGTACTCGACATGGCCTATCAACTAAGAGAAAGAGAGCCCCTAACTCTAGAATACATGCAAAAAGGAGCTATAAGTGTAGAGGAAAAATTAATTGAAAAAATAGCTAGGCTAAGATTAGAAAAGAGCGTAACATACAAAGACGACACCATGACCTCCACCTCCTCATCTGATTCCAAGATGGACAACCTTCTTAGGACCATGGAAATAATGATGGAAATAATAAGCATAAACGAAAGAACACTCCCTAGGGGTAACCAAACAAATCCCCAAAACAGGAACCAGAATCAAAACTTTAGAAGAGACCTGCCCCAAAACAGACCAAGGGAAAATGATCAACAAATCAGGCCACCCTTCCAAGATAACTATGTTGACAAAGGGGAAAGAGATATTGAACAACTAGATGAGAATCATCTAAACTTAATAGGCTCTAATAGTGAGGGTGAGGTTTTTCTCACAGAAGAAGAACAAGCTTTTTTCTCCTCAAACCAAGATGAAACAAGCTATAAAGATTCCGAAGATCACGAATTGGGATTAGAAAATTCCATAATGGAAGTCCATAGGAAATATGATCTTAGGAGTAAGAAAAACTAAGACAACTCCAGGAAAAAAAACTCAGACACTGCTCTTAAGAAAACTCCCAAAAACATTCTTACAAGAACAATAGACAATAAAAATACCATGGCTAAGAAAGTTGATCCTAACACATATAAAATCAGCAAATCAAGTATTGGCACAAGCTATCCTATCACCTCTGCTAGTGGCCCTGAGAAAACTCTAATTACCAAAGCCCCGAATAAAAATCAGAAAATTAAAAATGTGGAGAAATTTATGGCTGATAAAACTAATGTAAATATGTCTAAAACTCAAGTACCTTTTAGTTTTGAAGGAGAGATCGCTAAAATCAAAATAACCATCCGTCTCACTGAAATGGTAACTCAGGATTTGTATAGCTCCCAAGTCTTGAAAGTCTTGAATATAGGAAATGATACCAACACTCTGAATTTGATAGATGATAAACTAGAGTTTTTGTCCGGACTCGAACTAGATGGAAAATACCAGGAAGGAGCCATTCCCCCATTCTATGTTAGCCTAAACATACACGAAAAAATTCTACATAATGCCATGCTAGACTCTAGTGCCTCTCACAACCTCATGCCGAAGTTAGTGATGGAAAGATTGGGCCTAGAAATAACTAGGCTCTACAAAGATTTGTATTTCTTCGATTCAAGTAGAGTTAAATGCTTGGGCCTAATCAAGGACTTATGTGTCAATTTGGCACAAATCCCTACTAAGAGCCTAGTCATGGATATAGTTGTGGCTGACATTCCCACCAAATATGGCATGCTCTTGTCCCGATCTTGGGGAGCTAAACTTCTGGAAACCTCCAACTTGACATGTCTTATGCTACCATCCCAATTTTTAACCAAACAAGAAGAATTTACTAGGAATCTCACATGAAGTATATGGTAAGTAGCCTAGATAGACCCAATAACACCCCTATCTATTCCATTCATTCAAACTTGGACTCATTCATATTGTATAATGAAAATGACCTTGATGAACAAGTAAATGAAGATTGTGAAGATATAGGCACATTACAACAAATAGATCACTTCCTCTATGATGAGTTCGATAGTCAAAACTATCACGATCCTGAAACACCACAAGACAATAAAACTGAAATTTATTTCCTGCAAATTGCAAATGAAATGTCAGAAATAAAAATCAGTTTAGAAAAGGGAACAGGTTGCTCAAAAGAAAAACAAATCACAAGAACACAACCTCTTCCTTTTTCTCATCCGAAAAAAATGAAACACCCCCACAAAACACAAATATTTGGGAATCTGGAACAAGACAGTCTAATGTTTCTACCTTACCTAGATACTTCATCATCCAAGAAATTTTCCCTTTCAGAACAATTACCAATTTTCACAAATATTGCTACAAATCCCAAAGAAATTTTTGCTGAAGCTGATATAGAGGAGGATAGCATGGATAAACTTAAGGAGCCTGAAATAATTAAGTTGTCTAAAATTTTATCACTACACACAAACCAAAGGAATACAAGATTGTGCAAGAAAAATTCAGAATACTTATGTGTGTAGGCAAGCTAGTCTAAAACCTTGTAACACATCCATTGGTCTAAAAAGCCTTCCTTTAAAAAAAAATCAGAAAAATTTTGAGCAGTTGAGTTCACTAAGAAAGAAGGAAAAAGGACATAGGCTTTTTATAGATTTTAGGTACCTGGAGCAACCCTTCCAAAAGAACAAATATCTTCTTACCAAAAAATGTCATACTTCACAAAGGATAGGTTTTTCTAATCAAATCTCATTGCATGATTGTTTTTTAGGTTACCATCAGATGATACCACTTCAGATCAATCACCTCAAAGATTTTTTCAAATTTCCATGGGACAGTTGCATACTTAAACAAATACCTTCCGGGCTGAAAGACACTGGAGACACCTTCCAAAGAACTATGTTTCTAGTTTTCAATTTCTTCACTATGGTATACATTGATGTCATCATCATTTGTTTTAAAAATGATAAAAAGTACCTTTTTTACCTAAAGAAAATCTATAACAAAAATAGGTATGGGAAGCAAGAGTCAATGGAGAAGCATTAAGGAGAACTAGAGTTGTTTGAAAAATCTTGGAAAAATTCTTACACCATGTTTGAAAATGAAGATAACTATCATCTTCACTCCACAAAACTGAATGGACAAAAAGTGTTAGGAGATCCTTTTGAAGATAGGATGCTCAAGTACCACTGCTGAAAAGATTCCTAGCTTTACTTTTTACTCATTGTACATACCATGGTTTGAAGAAAGAAGTCAAAAAGAGAGAAAACGCAAAAACATAGAAAAGACATAAAAGAGGGAAGATTATAAAAGAAAGGGTACAACCCCATACCTAAAAAATAGTGATACTGAAAGTCTGTGAGCCTAAAGTCCACTACTAGGTGAAAAAAGAATGTCTTGTTCAGCTATCTAGCCTAATCATGGTTGAACATGTTTTAAATTTATTGTCGATAAGTTGGTGAAAAGAATGTTGGTCAAAACCTTGAAGCTTGACTTGTCGAATAAAATAGATTAGGAAAGAAAGATATTGGTTCCACATGCTCAAAACAGAACCAAGGAGAAACATAGGGATGAATAGAAAACTATGTCTCTTATGCCCTGATTTTTCTAAGTCTTATTTTGTACAAAATAACATTTGTGTGCAGCTTGTTTTTATGCCACAAACACATGATAAATCAGATTGTCTAATCCTAATTTAGTCATGTTTTCAATTTCATGTTTTTAGCTTAGTGAATAAATATTCTCAAATAGTTTAACCTTCACAGTTGAGTAGAATAGATAGAGAATAAAAGGAGTTCAATAGCCTAATCTGAACTCCCAAAAGAGATAAGTTTAGAAGTAGATAGTTTTCTTTCACTTTCAAAATAAAAATGTCAAAAGGTTTGCCAGTTCAAGTGTACCCAAGGAAAAAAAAAAAATGTTAGGCAAGTAGGTTGGGTATGTAAAAGTGAAGTTGAGCTAATCATGCTTTTATATTTTCAAAATCACTACTTCATGGAAAGAAACAACAAAAGAAAGAGAAAATTTGCCCAATGGATGAGGCACTAGTCTTCATAAGCTAGAGATTTGCAATTATGGACACCTCCTGAAAAGGAGCTGCCCTCCCCAAATGGAGCCACTGTTATTCATCAGTAATTTTCACTTGTTTAGATAAATAAATGATTTGTCCCAGATTTTTAGAAACAAAATTCAAGAAATCATTGTGTCTTCTAGAAATATCCTCAAAAAGAAATTTTCCACTATCCCTCCTCTCTGTTCAATCATGGCCAATATATCATCCTGATAAAACCCCATCCTGGACTGATGTACCTCACTCTATCCATGATTGCTACCTTTGTCTACAACACTCTACCTTGGTTACCCAAGCCTTCTAATTTCACAATTTGTTTCGCCAAGTAAACCAAGCTTTCTCTCCTACTCACCAAATGCCTCAAGCAATGGTGGTGTCAAATTTCTTTCTAGAAAGCCCTTCAAAGTAAAAGAAGGTTTCTAGTTGTCTAGGATGGTGGTGCATAAGTAAAGTGTCAAAACCCTGTATCTTCATTCAAAACCGTGATTCAAGATTTGAGTCAAAAACCTATTCTAAGACCTTACAAATGAGTCAATTAGGTTTTCACTAGGTCATGCACTATCATGATTCACATTCCATTATATCCACAAGAATTCAAAGGTGAATTCAAGAGAGCACAAAGTTAAGTTTTATCATTGTCTAAAGAGCACCAAATAAAATCTAAAGATATCCTCCTGATCCACCACTAGGTCTGCGAAAGAATAATCTATCATATCCAAGCATTTCTGCAGGAATGCCTTGTAATATGGTCTACAGCAGAAAAAGGGCAAGGAAGGACACCTAAAGGAGTTCATAAAGGAATTTTCAGTTGATAAAAAGGTACAACAAGCTGAAATCTACAGGAAAGATCATGATCTCATTATAAATATAGTAAAGTACTGTCCATCAAAAGGTCTATGCAAATCTCAAAAAGTTAGTGGCACATAAGTAGCATTGCTCAAACAGTCAAAGAGATTATTGAAAGGATTTTTGGCCTCAAGAATGAAGCTGGTATAGGGACAGTTTCCCTTTTCCTACATCCCTGAAAAAGAGACCAACAGACTATCAAATAAGAACCTAAGGTGAGATGAGGTAAAAAGGAGGATCAACACAAGAAGCCCATTCATAACAATGAGAAAAGCAGTAGGTTTGTGTTTATTAGGAATATAAATATATGACTGATTTGACCAAACAGTGGAAAAATATTTGGGTTACAAAAGCTAAAGAATTTATCCAACCCTCCAAATAAGCACTGAAGACTTTGATAGGCATAAGTAATGAGTTCAAATGCATGTTTTCATTGAGGACTTTGAGAGTAGCCTAGTTTGATTTTCTTAGTATCCCTAAAGGCTCAGAAATTGGGAGAATGAACAAAATGGTCAAAATAAGTGACATGGAAGCCTCATTCATCATAGAAGAGGGTTTCAAAGGAATTTCTAAACTGTCTTCTAAGATTGGGAAAACAATTCACTAGCTCCACTTGATCAAAAGGCAAATCCAGAGGTCTAAAGATTTCCAAAGAAAAGGATATTGAGACAGTGTGTGCCATTTCACTAATAGAAACAAAACATTAACTCAAGAATCTATTTTCTCACAAATAAATAATCAAAGGCATGTTCAAAAGGTATAGAAGGGAAAACATAGTTTACCATCACCCAAACAAGTGTTCATGACAAGAAGGGATCATCAGGGATCTAATCAGTTGACCAAGTGCAAAAAGAGACAGTGGTTATAAGACTGAAGAAGACAGTTAGAGGCATTGGAAAATATAAAGGTGCAAAAGGAAACTTTAGAAAGGGGGTTTTTAAGTTAAAATATTTCAAAAAAAGGGTATAAAGCATTACAACCTCTCTTTCCCCCCTCAATTCGATCATTTTCCAAACAGAGTGAAGTTTTTCAGTTTCCGCAAGCATCCTCGGGCGAAAAATTCTTGGTGTTGCGCTCATATAGGAATACGTTGTGCGCCTGTAGTTTACCTCAGTGTAATTTTGTTTTGAGTTCTGCCTGCCTGTAGGTGGGCGCTGCACTCTTTCAGGGTTGCCCGGTGTGTAGTGTGACGGCCCGAGCTGCGTGCAGCCTTGCCCAAGGGCACTGTGCTCCTGCCATAGAAGCCAACTGTCTGAGACATGATGCGTTACTATGCTTTTCTCGACGGCATGCAGGAGTGAAGGCCCGAGACCATAGTTATAGCTCCTAGAACAATGGTGCTGTGCTCCAGCCACTGCATCCATACTTCTTCCCAATGATGCGTGTAGAGCTACCCACAGTGCTGCCCTCCGGCCACTATCCAAACACTGCATGACTCTACATTCAGTGATCCGAGACACCCCAGCGCCCAGGTGATGTGCTCCTGCCATGGGTTTCACCCCTCCGCCCATACGTTGCGCTCTTGCCACAAAAGCGCAACACTGCACAAAAATACAGTCAGCATTGCCCGACTCACTCAGAAGCCTTGAAAAGCATTTTATTTGCTGTGAAGGACATTTTAAAAAGGCATTTTTACTGTTATCGCCTCTTCATGATTTTATAAAGGTTAAGGGTGCCAAGAAAATTCAAAACTTATGTCAAGGGAAGCATGAAGAAAACTTGTAAAGAAAACCTAACCTACTCTCTACTAGTCTCCTAACCTTGTTACAAAAATCAGCACCTCCTTAACCTCTTTACATATTATTTCACAAGCGAGAATCACTTCTATTTAAAGATTTTGGGGCAGGGTAGAGAAAAACACCATGTTTGAAGAAGAGTGTGTTGACCTAAATGAAGAGACAAGACCAAGAAAATAGTAGAAGAAGGGAGGGATGCCAAATAGGTTTGAACCTATAAGCATTAAAGAACTGATAGCCTCCCCTTCTATTATTTCTTGTTTCAAAGAGTTAGGGTGCTATGAGTTCTGTAACAAAGTGTAAGAGATCAAAAGCCACCCTCAGTTGACCAAGTTATTTGCCTTAAGACTTCACAGGCATAAAGTACATCTAGTAGGGGTAAGATTTGAGTTGACCACCAGTGCCATCTCTAAGGCCACTGGAATGCCTTGCATAGGAGAAAGGTGGTTTAAACAAAATAATATTGACTTAAGCCATTATCATCCATTCTTAAAACCTAGATTTCAATTTGACTATAAAACCATTTTCCCTTTTTCTCATCTATTGGACAGATATGCCATCCTCATGAAGATTATCATGAAGTACTTCACCTATGATGGTAGGTTCTCTAGAGTCTATTCCTATCATATTAGACTCCTCATGCATTTCACCACGACCAAACTGCTACACATGCCCTACTACCTTTGCAAAAGTATTGAGAAAATGTCTTCCATAATGCAAAAGAGGCCTCCATCCCAAAAAATGTCAAGCCTCTTTCATCATTCCCTCATCAAAGTAATTGTCTCATACCAACTAGAAAAACAAGGCATTCCCTGGGAGTTTTTTATCGCCCATGATGATTTCACAACTCCATAGCCCATCGCTCCACAAAGTATGCCATCATCTTCTAAAAATCATCCTCACACACCTCCATCACCCTCCCCTAACCTCGGTTCATATTCTTCACATGAATAATTCCCTCAAACAAACCCTCCTCATTTGCCTTCCCCTAAGAAATTTGATCATGAAGAAAGCAGTGGTGATCATGAGGAAAATAGTGAGGGAGAGAGTAATAATCAAGAAGCAAATAGTGAGGGAGAAAGTTATGATCCCAAGGATGAGTATGTGAATGAAGAAGAAAACAGAGGTAAAAACAATGATGAAAGTGATGAGCAAAGAATTCAAAATAGTAGGGCTGATAATGAAAAAAATGACACTGAGGGTACAAATGCAGACAATGGAGAGGAGACATATGAAAGGAATGGAGAAAGCAAGAATGACAGTGACAAAAATGACACAAGAAGCCAAGAGATAGGGTTTAAAGTTGTTTTAAATAGGCAAGGAAATGATGACAAAGGGCCAAGTAATGAAGAAAATAAACACGGCAGTGAAGAAATGATCAGTCAAAGGGACTCATCTAATAAAGAAGGGAATGATTCTCACAGTGATGAGAAGACCAATGAAGGTGCCCAAAGCAGTGACCCTACAAACAGTGCTAACAGTGATATAAAGAATGATATTGACAATGAAGACAATGGACCAAAAGATCAAAAGGAGGACAGTCATGAAAGTAAAGAAATGACCAAAATAGGCGCCTCTAATAGTGCAAAGACAGAGCATGGCAATCTTGAAGGAAAGCTTGAAAGAGGTTGAGGATGCTTATCAAAAGGACAGCCAAGAGAAAGGAAAGAAGGACAATCACACAGAAATCATCCATGAAGAAGAAAATAGTCTCAAGGTCATTAGTGACCAAACTTTGCCAGTGAAACTTATGGCACCTTTCACCATCGCTTATCAAAAAGGAAGGAGGCATGTGTTTGCTGCCTCCAAAAGGCAAGAGGTCATGCACTCCCCCTCAAAACCAGTGAAATACAAAGGTAAACAACCATTGAAGGGCAAAGTCAAAAAACCATTGAAGGACAAAGGTAAACAACAACTGAAGAAGGAAGAAGACAATCATGAGGAAGAAAGAGAATTTGAACTCATTCACATAGACAGTGATGAGGAAAATGAAACAAGGATAATGAATTCTCTTCTACAAGACCGGAATGCACAGATTAAGGACTTGGAGGCTCAGTTAGAGAGATCAAAAGATCTCATTCACTTACTATAAATGCAAAACAAACAAATGAGTGGCCAACTAGCCATCTATGAAGCAAGGGCACTCAAATATAGGAAAGAAGCTCAAAGGTCACAAGTGTAGTTGGAGGAATACATGGGCACCTATGAGGAAGATGATGAGGAAGAGGGTCAAATTAGAAAGAGACTTAGGACCATGGGTCTAAGAAAAGCATTGGCCAAGCAAAGAGAGGAAGAATTATCCCAAGCACAACAATTTCTCCTCACCAAACTCCTTGCCATGGAAATTGAGCATAACAGAGAAGCATGGCTTGAGAGAGCCAACATACATCTAGAGGAAAAACTAGAGAAGGTCAACAAATACTTGAGCTTACAAAGGAGGATGACTGAGCACTACAAATAGAGAAATCACTTTGCAAGACAAAAGCTCAAAACTGCCCAAAATGAGGGCCCGACACCAAATGATGAAAAATACCAAGATAGGCTTGGTACTTTGGCCCAAGTTTCTCTACAGGTCTCTAAGGACCCTTGAGGCACCTACCTACCAAATTTGAGCACAATTGAACAAGTTTTTGTTTTTTGCAAATTTTGAGCCTAGGAACGCAGCACTCCCTGTGCTGCACTTTTTCCTAATGAGTCTTCAGAGGGATAATCTTACATTTTTTGATTCCCCATCATGAGAGGAGTATGATCACAAAATTTCAGCTCAATTGGAGTTGATTTGATCCCCCAAAAGGGTCACAAACACTCATTTTTGTTGAGATTGCAACAAGATGATGAGCTTAGTGGAAAGGAGTCGCCTTCACAAAGTGGGCCCGCAGGCTATTTTTGGCGCAAAGTCTATTTTTAGACTATGTCTATTTTTATACATATGGATCATGTTCTATGAGTTTCAGGATGCTATTTGTGGATGGTTGGTCAAGTCAGAAAAAATAGATGGACTTCTATTTTTAGACATATTGGGCAGAATCTATTTTTAGATTGCCAGTCTAAAAATAGATATGTCAAATATTATTAGCTCTTAATAATATTTAGAATCTAAACATTATCTTATTCTCTTGGAGCACTTCAGTTAAGTGCACAGATGTGGCACAGGAGCTGACAGAAGGAATTACGCTATTCCTGAGGGTTGTGTGGAGCTATTGCATGAAGACTTCAGTTAGAACTCATGTCACAGAGTTTGGTGGAGTTGATTGAGGAAGTTAGTGGAGTTGTATTCAGTTTAACTAATCTAAACATAGTTGAGCTATTTGTATCTAGTTTAACTAATTGATACAATTAGTGAGAGTGGTGTGAATTAATTATTAATTAATTCACTAATTATAAACTCATAAATCAAGTAAAGAATGCATCAGTTAACTTCAGTGCATGGACAGTTTCAGTGGAGACCAGTGCAGAAATAGGTGAAAGAGCAGGTTAACTATCAGTTGTGACTATACTGTTGCTATTTGCAACACACAGATAGGTGGAGAAGCCCATGAGGATTTCGCAGTACAAGCCAGGTGGTTTATCTATTTAATGAAGCCATCCCATAGCATTGAAAACGCAATAGAGGCTGGCTATCAAGTGGCAAAAGATTGGAGCATGTGTTTTGCCAAATATAGCTTGATATTGTGTAGCAATTGAGGGTGTGCATGAGAGCTTTTGTACTATGATTGTTACATGATCTCCATGACATATAATATACATATAGTTGGGGTTTTCAGCTTTAAGCTTTCCCATTAAACACTGTGTTCATATGTGTGATTGTTTGTGGTTTTAATGTATGCATGCAATTGATTTTATTTCCGCATGTGATGATCAATGGTAGAAGAGATTATGTACTATGCATGAAGCTAAAATAGTGTGTGATCAAGAGAATCTCGGTGAATAATATCTTAGTTATTCAAATTTCTACATGGTATCAGAGCAATATTGATCATTGGAGCAATTGCAAAACATTGAAGCGGTTGAGTTTTGTGCTGGTGGAATTCGAATTTGTAGCAGTGTTTTCTTGGTGTCGAAGTTGAGATGTCTTTCAACGGATTGCGATTGGAGTATGCCCTTGAGGGCAGCTGAATCATATTGCAAGGAATGACAAGATGGAGGCGGTGTTAGATGACAATGGGTTGAAGGAGTTCATAGATGCTGAAGTCCCAAAACCTACTTCTACTGATGTTGTCGTACTTGACGCATGGCAAAAGAAGACAATAAAGTGTCGAAGGATTATGTTGGAGGGCATGAAGGATCACATAGTATCCAGCCTTCATGGTAAGGCTTCTCCATTCTTGATGTGGAAATATTTGACAGATTTATTCCAAAGCAAGAGCGACCAGAGGAAGTTGGCGCTCAAGGACAAACTCAGGAACATAAAGATGGAGAAAGGCGACAGTATGCCCAAGTACCTCACGAAGTTCATCCAATGCAGGGATGAGCTGGGAAGTGTGGGGGTGACTGTTGATGATGAGGACTTGGTGAGCTTGGCTCTCCTTGGGCTTCCTAAGAGTTGGCATTCCTATCAGGACTATGTCAATGGTCGGGAGAAATTGCCAGGATGGGAGCGACTTTGGTCGGATCTTGTGCAAGAGGAGATAAGGTGGAGTACCAGGGACGAATCTTCATCAAAGAACTCTGATGAAGAGAATTGCGCTTTGGTTTCCAAAGCAAAGAAGGGGAAGAGCAAGAAATCTTCTCATTCCGGTGCAAAAGGAAAGAAGCAGGACATGTCCAAGGTGAAGTGCTTTTACTGTCACCAACACGGACATTATGCCACAAATTGTCCGCAGAAGAAGAAAAATAAGCAGGCTACTGGATCTGCAGCTGGAGAGGCCTTAGCCTCGTAGTTTGAGCTAGATTTTTCGCTGATCGCATGCTTGGTCTCAAGTATGATGGGTTCAGTGTGGTTTTTGGACAGTGGTGCGTCTTTTCACATGACAGGAGATCGAGATTTGTTTACTGATCTGGATGAGAAAGATCTTGGAGTGCACATCGAGATGGGCGATGATGGTAGATAAAATGCGACCGATATCAGTACCATTTCCTTTGAGAGGGAGTCTGGTAAACCCTTCGTATTGAAGTAAGTGATGCATGTTCCAGGATTGAAGAAGAATCTTATCTCTATGGCGATGTTAGAAGACAAGGGATATGATGTTGTCTTTAGCGAGGGAAAGGCTTTCCTGCGCAGTAAGGCAACTGGTGAGACCCGAAGGATAGGGGTTCGAGTTAAGAACCTTTACCAATTGCAGGTAGATAGCTATGCAGCAATGGCAGGAAAGGCAGAAGGAGTGGTGAGCCGGGATGATGGCGAGTTATGGCACCGGAGATTGGGCCACCTTCACCATGGAGCTTTGAAGATACTGCAGCAGATTTCTACTAGGCTTCCTAAGGGTACTCTTGCGCAGTCAGATCAGTGTAAGGGATGTACCTTGGGAAAATTTGTGAAAGCCACCTTTCACGAGAAGGATAGTCGCGACATGACGATCCTTGAGAGAATTCACACAGATGTGTGTGGACCTTTCTCAATAGCTTCGATAGAAAAGCACAGGTATTATGTGATATTTGTTGATGATTTTTCTTGTAAGTGTTGGATCTTCTTCATGTAGAAGAAGAGCGAGACATACTCAAAGTTCTGTGAGTTCAAGGAACTAGTTGAGAAAGAATCAGGGAAGCAGGTGAAGACTCTTATGAGCGACAATGGTGGTGAATTCATCTTTGGCGAATTCAAGGACTTTTGCAGCGCAGAAGGAATTCGAAGAGAGCTCATATCACCTCATAACCCACAGCAGAACGGGGTTGCTGAGAAGAAGAACAGAATGATCGTGGGTGCTACACGGGTGATGTTGTATGATCAGGGCCTACCCATACACTTGTGGGCTGAGGCATGCAATACTGCGATATATGTGAAAAACTGTTGTCCCCACAAGATACTTGGCATGAGTACACCCAAGGAGGCGTTTTCTGGTAAGAGGCCTGATATTTCCCATTTGAGGATTTTTGGTTCACCTGTTTACATTCATGTGATGAAGGATGCCAGGAAGAATCTGAAGCCGACTGTGGAGGTTGGGATATTTGTGGGGTACACTGATATGCCCCACAACTATCGTGTGTATTTTCTGAACAGTCGCAAGACTGTTGTGCGACGGGATATCAAATTTCAGGAGGAGAAAGCCATGAAGTGTTCACTTGAGAGGGAGCCACACTTGCATGCAGATGAGGAGCTATTAGTTGCTAAGGATGAGCCTCAGGATGTGGATCAGCCACAAGAGGAGGATTATGGAGTTGAAGAGACCACTCAAGCAGCGCCAACCATCAGAGGGCGGAAGCGCACTACAGAAGCTGAGCGACTGGATCAAGATGCAGAGAAGGTTGTAGGAGCACCTACATCACAACGCAGACAGAGACAGTCACTTGACCAGTATACTAGATACATGGCTCTTATGAGCAAGTGTATCGTGACGGAGCCATCCTCTTTCGAGGAAGTTGTGGAGGATCCCGCATGGGTAGATGCCATGGTGGAAAAGTATGATTCGATTGTCAGAAACAGTGCATGGGATATTGTCCCAACACCAGAGGGAAAATCAGTAGTGGGTTCGAGATGGATCTACAAAGTGAAGCAGGCAGCTGACGAGAGTGTGGAGAAGTACAAGGCAAGATTTGTTTCCCGAGGCTTTTCACAGATTGAGGGGATCGATTATGAGGAGATCTTTGCACCTGTCACAAGGTATTCTTCCATACAGACGATTCTTGCTCTCTCAGCGCAGATGGGGTGGCACATTCATCAGATGGATGTGAAGACTGCGTTCCTCAATGGATTCATTGAGGAGGAGGTGTACATAGAGCAGCTCGAAGGTTTTGAGATCTTCGGCAGCGAGTCGCATGTGTGCAGGCTCAAGAGAGCGCTATATGGGTTGAAACAAGCACCTCGTGCTTGGTACACACAGATAGACAGTTATTTCACCGGACTTGGATTCTCCAAGAGTGAGGCGGATCCTAACCTATACCATATTGTGGTGGAGGGTAAGTTGCTGATCATTGTACTTTATGTAGATGATCTGATTTTGACAGGTGATGAGCTGTTGATACTCTCATGCAAGGAGGATCTTGCAAAAGAGTTTGAGATGAAGGACTTGGGCCTCCTTCATTATTTCCTGGGATTGGAAATTTGGCAGCGCAGTGGTGGACTGTTTGTTTCTCAGGGTAAGTATGCCGGGGAGATACTGGAGAAGTTCAACATGCATGGCTGCAAGCCTGTTGATACTCCTCTTCCTGGTGGTTGGAGGAAAGAGGATGCTACTTCAGCGGAGGTAGTGGATGCCACTGTTTATCGACAGTTGGTGGGGTCGCTTATGTATCTGGTCAATACACGACCCGACATATGCTATGCAGTTAACCAACTTTCACAAGCTATGGTTAAGCCTACCAAGCTCTTTTGGAAGGCGGGGAAGCATGTATTGAGATATCTTAGAGGCACATCGGGATATGGATTGTGGTACAGACAGTCGGATGAGGTGAGGCTATGTGGCTTCACGGATGCAGATTGGGCAGGGAGCCCAACGGACAGAAAGAGCACATCTGGAGGGATTTTTAGTATCGGGTCGACAACAGTTTCTTGGTACAGCAGGAAGCAGAGATCCGTGGCACTCAGTTCAGCAGAGGCCGAGTATATGGCAGCGATTTTGGCTGCATGCGAGGCTATATGGATGAGGAAGATCCTGGTCGGGTTGTTCGGTTCACACTTAGAGCCTACTTTGATTTATTGTGATAATCAAAGTTGCATCAAACTCTCCGTTAATCCAGTATTTCATGATAGATCTAAACACATTGACATCCGGTATCATCATATCATATATTGTGTGTAGCGGAAGGTCATGTTACTTTCATACATTCCCACGGAGGATCAGGATGCTGATATCTTGACAAAGGCGCTCACCAGGAGCAAATTCGAATACCACAGGGGTAGGATAGGGGTTGCAGATAATCCATATCTTGTTGAGAGGGAGTGTTGAGATTGCAACAAGATGATGAGCTTAGTGGAAAGGAGTCGCCTTCACTAAGTGGGCCCGCAGGCTATTTTTGGTGCAAAGTCTATTTTTAGACATATGGATCATGTTCTATGAGTTTCAGGATGCTATTTGTGGATGGTTGGTCAAGTCGGAAAAAATAGATGGACTTCTATTTTTAGACATATTGGGCGGAATCTATTTTTAGATTGCCAGTCTAAAAATAGATATGTCGAATATTATTATCTCTTAATAATATTTGGACTCTAAACATTATCTTATTTTCTTGGAGCACTTCAGTTAAGTGCACAGATGTGGCACAGGAGCTGACTGAAGGAATTACGCTATTCCTAAGGTTTATGTGGAGCTATTTCATGGATACTTCAGTTAGAACTCATGTGACAAAGTTTGGTGGAGTTGATTGAGGAAGCTAGTGGAGTTGTATTCGGTTTAACTAATCTAAACATAGTTGAGCTATTTGTATTCAGTTTAACTAATTGATACAATTAGTGAGAGTGGTGTGAATTAATTATTAATTAATTCACTAATTATAAACTCATAAATCAACTAAAGAATGCATCATTTAACTTCAGTGCATGGACAGTTTCAGTGGAGACCAGTGCAAGAATAGGTGAAAGAGCAGGTTAACTATTAGTTGTGACTATACTGTTGCTATTTGCAACACACAGATAGGTGGAGTAGCCCATGAGGATTGCGCAGTTCAAGCCAGGTGGTTTATCTATTTAATGAAGCCATCCCATAGCATTAATTACGCAATAGAGGCTGGCTATCAAGTGGCAAAATATTGGAGCATGTGTTTTGCTAGATCTAGCTTGATAGTGTGTAGCAATTGAGGGTGTGCATGAGAGATTGTGAGGAGATTTTGTACTATGATTGTTACATGATCTCCATGACATATAATATACAGATAGTTGGGGTTTTCAGCTTTAAGCTTTCCCATTAAATATTGTGTTCATATGTGTGATTTTTTGTGGTTTTAATGTATGCATGCAATTGATTTTATTTCCGCATGTGATGATCAATGGTAGAAGAGATTTTGTATTATGCATGAAGCTAAAATAGTGTGTGATCAAGAGAATCTCGGTGAATAATATCTAGTTATTCAAATTTCTACAATTTTTTCACCTTTCTGCCCACTTTTCTGAGCAGGAGTTGAGCTCCTGGAAGTCTTGGATTTTTCCACTTTTTGGGAAGCTTTCAGAGGTCATATTGAAGAAGTAAAGGTATATCTTGAAAGTATACTTCCATATATTTCCAACAAGCCATCATGGAGCCTTTTCCGACATTGGGAAGGCCTCCAAAACACTGCCGCTACAAAATGCCTATTTTGGTGTTACGCTCCTGGCAGAATTTCAGAGTTCCACACAGTGTGCTGCGCTCCTGTAACTGAGTGGAAAAAATGCGTGTTTGTCAAGTTTTCTTAGGCATGTCAGGCCTAAAATTCAATTTTATTTACTCTTAAAGTCAGAAAATATATTTTATTTAGATATTTTTGTGCCTTGGGATTTGGAAAGCCTCAAGGACAAGTTAGGATATTTCTCTTTGGCCAATAGGCTTCTAGATGCTCTTGTAGGCTCTCTTCTCCTCATTTTTTATATAATACATGAGGATTCATTGTAGGGACTTGATGTGTTATAGATCAATACATGGTTTATGAGCTTGGAGAAGATATTTTGTTTTATGAAGTGAATGAATGGCTTGTGTGGCTTGATGTTCGCGAAGCTTGCTTGCAAGGTTCCATAGCTTGGTGAATGGTGATTTTTTTCTAACTTGTTAATGTTTTCTTGTCCTCATTTTGTTTCAGCATGATTTTTTTCTATAGATCAGAAAATTATAGGTTGAGATATGCTCATGGAAGCACCTCAAACCTCATGTTTGCTATATTTTTGATGTTTTCTTCTTTTAGTTCATCTTAAAGAATTCTTGACTACTCCTTAGGCCCAATAAAACTTGTTCTTTGTTTCATGAATGATTAGTATGTTAGCTTATAAATATAATTCATGGTATACCCTGATTATTTAAAGTTTTCAAAACCTTATTGTGAATCTTTTCTATGGAATATTGATTGATTAGGTTAAGACAAAGAGGTCTTGTTTCGATCTTGCCCTTTTCCCATGCTCACCAACTTGTTTCAGAGTTCTCGATAGTTTGATATATGTTTTTTAGGAGTTCCCTCTCCATATATTGATTTTTTTGTTTATATTATGTGTTTTCTCAAAAAGCTAAAGGTGAATTTCTAAAGTTAGGAGTTCTAATGCTTCTATGTATCGCCGGAATGTTGATCTTATATTTTTATTAGTTTGAGTATTGTTCATAGAGATTAATGGTTTTCCCTACTGTTAGTGTCCCGTGATTTGGCTGATTGGCAAGCCAAATGACAGTGTAACATCAAACCGAGCTTTGGAGCCCAAGGACCTAGCCTTCCTGGACTCAGAGAGGGCTCTCTCTATATGTGTAAGGGATATCTGTTTGTTTGCTTATTGTGTTTTGATTTTAGGCTACTTATGAAGTAAGTTTTTTGGTTTTTTAAGTTGTGAGGGATGAAAATGATTAAAGATATAAGCAGGCCTTGGTCTGACTTGAATAAAAAAACAATACATGTGAGGTAAAAAGGATGAAAGATATTAGAATGATACAGAGGTGGCTATGATCAAGTGTTGATTCAAGATGAAAAGATCTTTGGAAAAAGCCAGGAGTTAAGTGGACACTAGAACAAAGAGCAGCAGATTTCAAGCATAACTAGTTTGATAGCAGACATAAACATGGTATGGCGAGCCATTAATCATGCAAAATGTAACTACAAGCTAAATAATACATAGAAATAAACATTCAAGCCATGCATAGAAGTATAAAACCCTCTAACTTTGGGAAATGGCTATCAGAATTTGGGGAAAAAACACATAAGACGGACTAACAACTCAAAATACTATGCTGGAACGCCTAAACACAGTCTTTAAGTTATTGGGCACTTTGACAAACAAGCTTTCATAGTTTTAGGCAAAGGGCTAGATCGGGACTAGGCCTCCTTGGTTCAAACAAAATGATAATCTAATCAGTCAAAGAGATAGTTCATGGATTGGACTATGGACAGCCATAGGTAAGCAGGGCACACCATACATCCTACTTAACATGCATAGAACTATGAATGAAACTAGCAACAATGTCCTCAAGCTATTAAAGAGCAGTTAAGAATTCTTTAATATGACTAAGGAGGAAGAAAACACGAAAGCTATGAAGATTCAGGAAATTTGAGGTGCCTCCATGGGCATATCTCAAATTTATTCTCTACTGATCTATAGCAAGCAAGAAACATGTATCATGAATGAAAACTAGAAGACAACAACAAAGCAAGAGACACTATACCATTCTACCAAGTCATCGAATCCATCAACAATCCTTCTTCATTCATCCAAGAACATCCAAGAGTCAATCCAAAAGCATAACACAAGTATTTCCTTCAAAGCTCATATGACCAATATATTGCTTCTCTTCTCAAGTTTAGCCTTGTTTACAATGAGAGCCTTTGGAATATATAGGCTCAAGTGAGGAAAACCTCATGGTTCAACTTGCATCCTCATTGGCCTAATCAAAATATCTAAACTTGTCCTTGAGGCTTTGCAAAGCCCAAGGCACAAAAATATCTCATAAAATATCTAAAAATTTCTAAAAAAGGGAATTTAATTGACTTTGCATCATTTTCCAAGTGTAAAAATAGCTAAACGCACATTTGGAAAAGGCAAATTTTAGAGGTTCAAAAATTACAAAAATACTTCAAATTTATATCAGAAAAAGGTCCCCTAACTTGCTGGAAACATTTGGCAGCCTTCCTGATGTCGAAACGAGGCTCATGATAGCTCGTTGGAAAGCTCTGAGTGTCTACTTTCCGGTGCAACTGAAATTTCTCCAATCCGATGCCTAGAAGTTTTCCAAATCTGCATCTGTGTGTAAAAAGCCAGAAAATTACAGTCTGCTGATAGACCGGGCAGAGTGTGCAAAATGCGAGCCTTTTTCGCTGTTTCGAGGGGGCAGATGATCTCAAAATGCTTTGAAAATCACTGAGGACATGCTCATGAAATTATGGCATCTGATGATACCATTCTCCTCCCTTGATGAATCCTCAAAATGAAATGGCGAATTTATGAGTTTTTGATCAAAAACTCAAAAATGCCAAAAAACCAAAAGTTGTCAAAATGGGCCCAAAATTGGTGTGCATGACCCTCAAGGGTCCTTAGCAACATGTTCCGAAGCTAAAGCCAAAATGTCAAGTGTTGATGTGCCTTTCTTCTCTTTCCGTGCCGGGTGCTTCCCCCTTTCTTCCTTTAGTTTCTCTTGAGTGACCTTTAGCTTGCGCCGGGCAAACTGATTCAACTTTTGATAGTGCTGTGTCATCTTCCTTTGTAGCTCCAGGTCTCTGTTTTCCTTTTCAAGCTTCATCTCCAAGTGTTTATTGGCTCTTTCTAGCCATGCCTCCTTATTTTCTTCAATTTCTTGCTCAAGCAGTGCAGTGAGGGGAAAGGATTGAAGATGGGCCTGTTCTTCTTCCTTTTGCTTATCCAGGGCTCTTTTAAGCCCTATGGTTCTAGGCCTCTTCCGCCTAGGCTGGTCTTCTTCTTCATCTTCATCAAATTCACTGATGAGCTCCTCTATCCTTACTTGTGCTTTAGCAGCCTCATTCTTGTATTTGATTGCCTGTGCTTCATGAATAGCCATATGGACATTCATTTGTTTCTTTTGGATCTCCAAAAAATGATTGAAGGTCTTTGCCCGATGAAGGTCATTCTCCAATGCTTCAATTTGACCCTCGCGATGAATTAGAAGGTTTTCAAGGATGCAGGCTTCATTATCATTGTCATCACTTTGGATTGGAATGACAGCCAATTCACCTCCTTGTTCTTGACTTTCTCCAATCTTGCCTTTCCCTTTGAATGCCAATCT
This sequence comes from Pinus albicaulis, assembly GCA_034641835.2. Taxonomy (NCBI): domain Eukaryota; kingdom Viridiplantae; phylum Streptophyta; class Pinopsida; order Pinales; family Pinaceae; genus Pinus; species Pinus albicaulis. The sequence goes on from CM076579.1 coordinate 1,297,545,057, forward strand.
TGCACTCTTCCTTCTTGGCATACTAGTGAGAGGTCTCTTGGGCGATTTTCTTTTGCTAGGGACAACTCTTGTCACTTTTGGACTGGCAGCCTTAGGCCCTTTATTTCTTGCTGTGCTAGGATTTGTCTTTTTAGGGGAAGGAGGTACAATTGCTTTGCCCTTGTCATCTTCTTGAAACTGCTGCTCTCCTTGAGGCTGCTGTGTGTCTTCTTCAGGTTGCTTATGCTCTTCAATGTCATGATGCTGATCTGTCTCAAATTCTTGTTGCCCTTGATCATTAACATTATGCTGCTGATGTGCTTGGATTTCTTATGCATTTTGTGGCTCAAGCTGCTGCTCAAGTTTCTGCCCAAACTGTTGTTCATGACTTTCAACATCAAGCTGCTGCTCTTCCTCTTGTCCCTGCTGTTTATTTTCACTAAGATGCTACCGTTCAGCACTCTTTTCTTCTTGCTCCTGCTGCTGACCTTCATCATTGTCCTGTTGTTCATTTTCACTAAGATGCTGCTGTTCAGCACTCTTTTCTTCTTGCTCCTGCTACTGACCTTCATCACTGTCCTGCTGCACAAACTGCTGCCCCTGTTTGCCAAAATCAAGCTGCTGGTGTGTTTCAACTTCATGCTCACTTTGTGGCTCAAGCTGCTGCTCCTGACCATCAAAATCATGCTGCTGGATTTCACCAGTTTCTTCATGTTTGTCCTCTTATTTTTCTACCTGTTCATGTCCCTCTTCTTCATGTTTTCCTGACTGTTCTGTGGTAATCTTGAGTCTTCTAGGAGTAGGCCTGCTGGTCAAAGGTACAGGGCGATGAATAGGTTGGGTGGGAGATATATGGACAGGAGGAACAGTGGAGAAATTTGGGTGACTGATAAAAACATCCCATGAAACCTCCTTCTTCTCTAGCTGGTGTAGGATGATGATTTTAATCAGAGAATGATGGCATAGAGAAGCTACTTGTTGTGATGGAGGCTTTTTCTGTACAGAAGAGGCCATTTTCTCAATACTTTTGCACAAGAAGTAAGGAATATTGAGTTGCTTGGTTCTAGTGAAATGCATCAAAAATCGGATGTGGTATGCATATACTCGGGAGAATCTCCCTTCACAGGTGAAATATTTCATTATGACCTTCATAAGAGGAGCATAGCTGGCAAGAAGATGAGAGAAAGGAAAAATAGCAGTGCATGTTTCTCTATGCTCGGGCTTGATGAAAGGCTTGTAGTCATCTAAGTCTAGATGGGTTTGCTTGAACCATTTCTCGCCATGATATGGAATTTTGGTTGCCTTGGACACATACCTCGGAGAGAACTTGAAATCAAGGCCTGCCACCTGGAAATTTTTGCTCTGGAACCTCAGGGCGCATAGGTGTGTCAAGGGCGAGAAAATTTTGACCTCCTGTACCTTCTGGCAGAAATATAAACAGCCCAACTCATGAAAATTGAAGAGGATGGATGGATCTGCATCGACCTCCTCTGTAGAGATTGGCTCATATCTCTTATGTAAACCACTTCTGCTGTCTTTCCTGGGCGGCATTTTGGACTAAATATGCTATTGAAGAACCAAACAGCCTCACTGCCTTTAAACTGCTTTCTTTAAGCTAAACCCTGTCAATTCACTGTTTTGATAGAGAAACAATGTCTTTGAATGATTTCAAAATGTCCCCTCACAATAAAACTTCTGCTCTTTAGAAAGTGGCCTTCCTATCTTTGATATGTATCTCAGTCAGCAGACTTTTTTGATAAGAAACAATATAGTGAAAAGAAGACAGGCTATTAGGTGAAATTGCTGTTTATAGTGTCAAAATCGCCTTGCTCTGTGATGTTGGGAGGTCAACAACCTGTTTGTATCTCTGACCAATGATAAACTTCCCAATCTTCACAAACTTTCCCCTTGTCTAGCATGCCAAACACTCAACAAAACTTATATCTCATGCAGTCAACTTTAGTGTAGGCATACAATAAATTTCACAGTTTATGGAACAAGGTGGCAGAGTTTTTAAAAATGCTCCAAAGTTTCTTTGAAATGTCTTCCTTTGATATAAGACCCTGTCTCTTCAAATCAAAGCCCTTTCTTGCCTTTGTATATTAATCAGCAAATATTCATAAAGACATACACAGTCAATTAAAGAGAACACAGTGAATGTACTTTCCTGTGTTGGTGGTAAGAGAACTCTGTTTTTAGATGTTTTTTATGATGTGGCAACCAACATTTTATCATTCAAACTATATGAGAATCCTCTCACACGAAAACTACCTTTCCTTTGTATCACTGCTTCTCATACTTATTCGACCCACACACCCTCCAAATGTTCATGGCAATTTCTGACTGTTTGAAATAATGCACATAACATGACAGATTCAACCTGGTTTCATCACAATAGTGAGGGCAACTTGATGTTCCTTTTTTTAAAAATAAACTTACAAGCATCTGATGTTTCACCAGCCACATCAAAACTTGTTTCTTCACACAAATCCCACACCTATGCTTCAAACATTTACTTTTAACCTTTCATTCTGTCACAACAATTTTTTAAAGGAGCAAAAAGGCGTATGAAATACCTCTGGAATGATGACAAGACACTTTGAGAAGATTTAGCAGCTTCACATGTGTTTTGAAGGCGTGTTGGAGGCCACAACTAAGCGCGACGCGTTTAGAAGGAAGGGAGTCGCGCACAAATAGGTTTTCGGGTCGCCTGTCGGGCCGATAGGACCTGAGTGCACAGGCGCGCCGCGCGCATGTACAGGCGCGCCGCGCCACCGTTATGTGCCCGTGTAAATTGTCCTCTGAGCACGCCGCGCACTTTTCCAGGCGCGCCGCGCAGCTATAAACTATCAAAAACTCCTTCAAATCGCTCAAAATCTCCCTTGTTTGATCTCTAGGGCAGCAAAAGGGCTTTTCTCGGAGTTGAGAGATTTCAAAATGGAAAGGAAACAGCCTTGACCCATTTTTAAAGTAAAGAGAAAACAACGGTCCCTTTGATATTTGATTTTGAAAAAGTTTTGAAAAATGTTTGTCTTTTAAACCCATATTTGAAACCTTATTTCTTTTGCAAATAAAACTAAATTTCTTTTGTTTCAAACAAAATCCCAAAGGCAAGGGTCACCCCTTTCTAAGCCTATTTTCTCTTCTCGAAATGACATAACCTTTTGGAGAAATATGTCTGTTGAAACTTTGACTGTTTCTCACTTAGAGGAAGAAATGTCTCTTTTTGTAACAATGGTATGTAGATTTTGCCTTCAATGATTTATAAAACCTGAAACACAATGCCAAAGCTCTTTCTGTACTTGATGAGCTTGTATACCTGTTTGCAAGAGACAAACTAGATCAAATACTTTTTTGCTCTGGGTATTATGATATAATCTTGTCTGTAATGTAAATCTAATCAGGTGACAGGTGTTGCTTGACTGTAGATGCAACTGTTAGGTGTCTTTGAGTTTTCTTCTTTGACTATGGGTAGAAGACAAAACAGGAGATGATACACCAGAGTTAGAATGTGAAACAAGGAGAGCTGCCCTTTTGTTTTCTATGAAGGAGGTCTTCACTGTCTCATTGCAGTGCTCTTTGCTGAGGGGAAACTGAACTGTCACCCACTTGCCTTGGTCAAATTATGATAAGTCATTTGAAAGATAACCTCTGTGAGTAGGGAGATTAGTACTCTTTGAAAAACAACCATCATTTCTTTTGCCTGTGTAATGACATGACTTGTTAGCCTTTCTTCAATTTGGTTTTGTTGGAGCAGCAGGCTGTCTATAAATAGAATTGTTTTCACTAATGACATGTCTCCCCAAAGGTTTAAAACTTCATATCATAACCTTTTTATACCTTTGTGTTGAGAAGATAAGTATGTGAGATGTGAAACAACAACTATAATTACTCACAGATACCAAGGCTCTTTTTGGCCACTTTCTTCTAATGGAGCTCTGAAATCACCAAACCTGCTGCATCTGAAGGATACACTTGTCTTTGTGGTGGAGTGTAGATTGCAACAACTGGACTTACACTGGTGCTTTGATTGATATCAAGATGTCTTATGTCTGGGGTTGGGTACTACTTGCCTACCTTTTTTTTATGTTCATCCAGAAACCATGGACTTTATTCCACATTTCAAGAGAAACAAAAGAACACACAGAGGTCCTTTTTACTGAAGTTTTTTCCTGCTCAAGACTGATTTGAGCCATTCATATTAACACCCCTGCAGAGGTATTTTTTCATGATAGCTTTGATCAATGGAGTCTCTTTTTGATTCACCATGATGATGATGCTGGCAATTTCAATTTATCTTCTTTCTTAGGACATAAGACCAAAAACCCTGCTTTCTTTTGTCTTGCACATTTCAGATCTTAGCCCTGTTTTGATCATCACTTTCCTTCAGAAACCTTGAATCACTGTTTCACTGTCTAGTAAAAACAAACCTGTGCTTATAGTCAGTTTTGTAATTTCTTCAAGTCAATATTGGCCAGCACCCTCTGCTTGTAGATGCAAGAGGCACCTTAACCCTCTGCTTATAGATGAAGGAGGTTTTTGGCCATGACAAATAACAAGTTTGTTTGACATTGTTGTCTTTCTTTTACTGTGCTATCAGGCTGAATGAAGCTGTAAGAGTTTGATGAGTAACTCCTTACCCTGCAGATGTATCTCAGGCTCATGTTTACATTGAGAAGCAGATGTTCTTTTGAATGTGGATTCAAGAATTTTCTCCTGAGATGATGACATGTTTCCTACCTTTGTAAAATCCATAAAACACTGTAAAACACCTAAAATCAGCTTGAGACTATGGTCTATGCATTGCTGAGACTTAAGGGTGTGTCAGTGGCGCGACTTAGAGCCGTGATCAATTTCATTTGCAGAGCGGGAGGTCTGTCATGATTGGTCTGTAGCAGATGGAGGTTTTTTGGCCTTTTGATGGTTGCCAAGGGTAAAATGCCTTAAAGCGCCACTTCCTAACTTAGGGGAGACTTTTGAAACAGACTTGGATTGTCCTTTAGAGCTGATGAGAAGACCAGTAGGGCTAAAGCTAGATAGGATAGTGATAATGAGGTTTAACCTTGACATGGGCGGACTGAAAAGTAGGAGGGCGAAAAAAAGTTTTATGAGGGTTTTCTAGATGAAAAATTGACATATGGAGATTAGCTTCTAGAAAACTCAGCTATGGATCTAGTCATCACCAACAAGTGAAAAATACTGATGACTAACAGTGGCTCCATTTGGGGAGGGCAGCTCCTCATCAGGAGGTGTCCAGAATTCAAATCTTTGGCTTATGAAGACCAGTTCCTTACCCATTGGCGCAAAATTTCACCCTTCTTTGATGCTATTTCTGAAAAGTGATAGCATGGTTAACATCAATCATATTTCTACCTACCCCACTATCTTTCCTAACATTTTTCTTCTCTTTGGCGCATTTGAACTAGCAGCCTTTTGACAATGTATATTTTTATTTTTGCAAAATGAACCTATCTATTTCTACTCTTATATCTGTCGGGAGTTCAGATTAAACTGATGAACTCCTTCATTACTCTACCTATACTAGATCCACTGTCAAGATTAAGCGGTTTGACAGGATTTTGTTCTCTAATCTAAAACACGAAATTTAAAAGATGATCAAATCAGGATTAGACAGTCTGATTTGTCATGCATTTGCGGCATAAAAGACAAGCTGCACACAAATATTATTTTGCAACAAAAGGAAAACTAGACTATACTCTGTGATAAGTCAATCTTACACAATGTTGACCATCTTTTTCACTCACTAACTTATCAGCAAATAAATTAAACATGCTCAGCTATGATTAGGCTAGATAGCTGAACAAGACACTGAAGTGCTAGTAGTGGCATTTGGACTTGCGTGCTTTCTGAAAGACTATTTTTTGGAACATGGGGCTTTTTTTCTATCTTCACTCGCCCTCTTTTCTATCTTTTAATGTTTTTGACTTTTCTATCTTTTATTGTTTTTGACTTTTCTATTTTTCTATCTTTCAAACAGTGGTATGTACAATGAATGAAAGTGTTTCAAACTCAGAAATCTTGGAAATGACGAAATTTAAGCATCTTATCCTCGTAAGGATCTCCTCTCACCCTTGGCCCACTCAACTGCTGAAAAGAGAAATTTGGAAATTTTTCTCTCTCTAGCATGATATAGGAATTCATGCAAGAATCTCTAAACAAACCGGTATCTTCCCGCTGTACCTCTTTGAATATCTGATTTCCACTCCTTTCCTTACTGTACATCTTCCTCAAGTAATGCATGTAATCTTGGTCATTCTTGAAATAGATAATGAAATCATCAAGGTATGCAAAAATGCAGAAATTTAAAACTGGGAACATGGCCTTCATGAACAGATTTCTGATATTGGGTGGTTTTGCAATTTTGATTCTGAAATTAGATCTACCTCCCGCAAACTGGAAAAAATCTTTAAGCTTTCTACTTTGCAAGGGAATATTTTGAACATAACCTGAAACATCATCTTGCGAAAACACATGATTAAAATCACTTTTAATTGGTACATCATGGTCTTGGGTAGAAAAAACAGAATTTCTGTTATACGGATATGCATTAGTATTTCTAAAATCGAAACAGACTCTATGACCAGCTATTTTATCCCTGATTATTACAGTTTGGTTCAGATTGTTATGTTTTCTCTTGTCAAAGTTATTCTTTGAGGGAGACAAAGTATCACAGCATTTTCCCTTGTTTTTCCTGTAGAAATTGGTATTCTGCATGAGATTTTTGATTTTAGCATTTCTGAGTTCCTCATGAAAAGACAGAATATGAGCCAATTTTAGTAGCTCAGGTATGTTGGGACTGCAGCTATCATCCTTGACCGTGAGAAGTTTATCTGGTATTCTCTCCGGAATTTGGGTTTGGGATGTTAAGGCTACAATCAAAGCTTCATTTGCAGTAGAAGATTTATGTTGTGGTAAATCTTTGAGGTATGGTAGAAACATTAAACTTCCCTGCTCCTGAGTTCCAAACAGGTTTATGATGTGTAAGTCTTCTAAAGCCTTTACCCGGAAAAAATTTCCGCAGGTTATTGCTGGTGTTTGACTAGGGCTAGAGAAATTCGCTTGATAGTACATAAGGGTTTGCGCTTCTTGCTCTAATCCCACCTTAGAAGGGACATACATACTTTCTTCAAGACACAACTGTTCATGATCATGGTAGTTTTGAGTGTCTAGTTCATCATAGAGCACCAAGGGCAGCTGATGTGATGGATCTGAGTTTATTTCAGTTTCTTCGGACTCTTCCTCCATGTTTTCATCAATATGCATAATGAAAGAGTTTAGGTCGGAATGCAAGGAGTACATTGGAATGTTGTCTGGTTTCTCTTGACTACTAATAATGTATTTCATGTGTGACTCTCGGTAGAGTATTCTTGTTTGGTCGAACAAAGGAATGGTGGCATATGACATGTCCAGTTGAATATTATCTTGGAGTTTGGCTCCCCAAGATCTGGATAGAAGCATCCCGTACTTGGGAGGGATGTTTGCCACTACTATATCCATGATTAGATGTTTCACCGGTATTTGGGCCAGACTAAAACAAAGGTTTTTGATCAAACCCAGGCATTTGACTCTACTCGAATCAAATGAATACAAGTCTTTGTATGGTCTTGTGATTTCCAGGCCTAGTCTTTCCATTACTACCTTCGGCATAAGATTATGCGAGGCACCGGAGTCTAGCATGGCATTGTGGAGGATTTGGTCGTGGATGTTTAGGCTAATGTAAAATGGAAGAGTAGTTCCTTCTTGGAATTTTCCCTCTATCTTTGGACCAAACAACACTTTAGGAGTGTCATCAGCCAGATTAACAGTGTTCGCATCATTCCCTAGATTTAGGACCTTTAACACTTGGGATTTATAAGAGTTTTGGGTGATGAGTTTGGTAAGAGGCATGGTGATCTTGATCTTGGCGATTTCACCTTCAAAACTAAAAGGCAGCTGAAGTTTGGATATGTTTGTTTCAATTTTTTCGGCCATGACCTTCTCTATGTTCTGAGTTTGTTGGCCTTGTTTCGGGATTTTGTTTGCCATAGTTGCTTCGGTAACTTTTTTGGAAGTACTAGGAGCATCTGAGTCAGGACTAGTTTGGGTAACATTAGTTTTGTTTTGGTCAGTCTTCTCGGCCATGATTTTGTTACTATTTACTGCTTTCCTAAGGATGGTATCAGGGGTTTTAGCAGTATCTGAGTTACCTTTCTTGGAATTATCTTGGTTTCTTTTGCTTCTAAGGTCATATTTCCGGTGAGCTTCTATTATGGCATTTTGAAAATCTATGGCAGGGTCGTCGAGATCTTCATAGTTGGCCTCATCCTGATTAGGAGAAAAGAACGCTTGTTCTTCTTCTGTGAGGTACACCTCACTCTCATTATCAAACCCTATAAGGTTCAAATGACTTTCATCAAGGGGTTTTGTATCCCTGTCATCTTCTTCCACATAATTTTCATTAAATGGTGGCCTAATTTGTTGGTCATTTTCCCTTGGTCTGTTTTGGGGCTGCTCCCTCCTAAAGTTTTGGTTCTGGTTTCTGTTTGGAGGGTTTGGTTGGTTGTCCCTAACAAGAGCTTTTTTATTTATCCTTTCCCACATTTTGGCCATGTTTTTGACTAAATCATCTATTTTAGGATCTAGGGAAGGCGATGAAGTGGAGACCTCGTCTTTATATGTGACCTTTCTTTCTGATCTAGTCCTAGCCCTTTTTTCTGCTAAGTTGGCATCTTCTTTTATGGCTATTTGTTGCATTAATTCTAAGGTAGGGGGGTCTTTGTCTCTCATATGATATGTCATGTCTGGATCGAAACCCTCGGGGAATTTTTCTAAGGCTAAACCAAGTGGGGGTTTGAAATGAGGTGGGAGGGAGTTATACACACTGTTGAACCTAGTGCAGTAAGCCTTGACACTTTCCCCATTTTCCTGTTTTAGGTTGTTATATTCTGATAGGATTTGAATAGGGTTCCTTCGGACTTCCCACCTATTTCTGAAGATTTGATGTAGTTTTGGGATGTCGTAGATGCTGTTTGGAGTCAAGCTTTTGAACCACGTTTTGGGTTCACCACCCAGGCTTTGGGCGAATATTCTCATTCTGACGGTCTCGTCTTGTACCTCCAGGTATTCATAAGCATCACTCATCCTACTTATATGCTGTTGAGGTGTGGTGGTGTCTTCTCCGGTAAAGTGTGGGATTTTGTCTTGATATTTATTTGGGAGAGGAGCCAAAGGTGGTGGCAACACCAAAGGTGCGTACCAGGCTGCCATGACGAGAGCTAATGGATGATGTACAAGATGAGGACTAGTGGGATGAGCTGAGGTGGTTTGAATAGTGGCGGTTTGAACAGGTGTGGCGGATGAACTTGGACTAGTGATCTGGTTTTGAGCAGATCTGGGATGGTGGGAGCCAAAGTGATGGAGAAGCTGAAAATCGGGGGGTGTGGAAGGTGAGGCTTCTCTACTATGACTATGTGATTGGTCTAGGGTTTCAAGATCGTCAAAGTTTATCTTACTATGAGACCTGCTTCTGAAAAGAGTTTTTGATGACTCTAATTCAAAAGGTGAATCTGGTAGGATAGTGAGATGTTTAGGTACTGATCTTGTTTTACGGATGGATCTACCAGTAGCTAGATGATCAGTTTCGGAAGCTTGCCACAGAATCTTTTCTGGGTCATCTACTATGATAGGGGGATTTGGGTCTGGATGGGATCTGGTGTTGATTCTTCGTGAAGCCACATTTTGGATTTAGAGTTTAGAGAGGATGGTATTGGTGAATGTTTTGGATGAGTGGTCTCTCTAAAGTTCTACTAAGGTGAAGGATGGTCAAAATAAAAGGGATGGACTAGTGGAGTCGCCAGGTGGAACTGGGTTGTTTATGTGAAGATAGCTATGGTCCACCACCGGTAACTATCTGGAAATGTTTTGGATTTTCTGAGTTTATGTGCAGCTTATGGTTTGCTAAAGTATCCTAGACTTGTTTCAACACTTTGCTAGGGTGATGAGAACAAAAAGGGTTTACTCTAAATGGGTATATGGGCTGCTTTCTTGTTTATGTTATCTAAAGGATTAAGAGTCTATAAGAGTTTGCTAGACTGTCATGCACTCAATGTCCCACCATCTCCTGCCATGTTAGTGAGCGATGGGATAGGTTGATAGGATAGTAACCTAGAGTTCGGTAAAATAGTAAGGCCTACTGGAGGCTAGTGGAGTCGCCAGGTCGAACTTGGTTGTTTTGAGATATGTGTGTATGGTCCACCACCAGTACTGACAAAAACCAATCTAAGGGAGTTTTTTGGGGTTTTATAAGTTTTATGTATTTCTAAGGTTTGGAAGAGTTTCCTATAACTGACCCATCATTTTTCTAAGATGGTGAAGGAGCTATTTTCTACTCTTCAGACAACACTTGAGTTTTCTAAGTTTGAATGAGACTTCGAGAGTTACTAAGGAGTACTTAGATTGTCACTAACTCAGAAGGTCCCACCATGATCGCCATTATGTTAGTGAGCGGTGGGATAAGTCAATCAAATAGTATTCTTAAGGTCTCTTAAAGTCTAGGGAATCTAGGTTTGTTTAATACTCAGAGTCCCACCGTGATCGCCATTATGTTAGTGTCTCATGATTTGGCTGATTGGCAAGCCAAATGACAGTGTAACATCAAACCGAGCTTTGGAGCCCAAGGACCTAGCCTTCCTGGACTCAGAGAGGGCTCTCTCTATATGTGTAAGGGATATCTGTTGGTTTGCTTATTGTGTTTTGATTTTAGGCTAGTTATGAAGTAAGTTTTTTGGTTTTTTAAGTTGTGAGGGATGAAACTGATCAAAGATATAAAATAGATAACAAGATGTTAGATTAACTGGGCTATGGGGTCAAAAGGTCAAGAAAGCTATTAGATGATGATACAAGGCTGCAGTAGGGCCAATTTGATTCAAGGTAGAAAGGATCTTTGGGAAAAATGGAGTAAATGGACATTAAGTTTGTGAAAGACGAAGGATTTCAAGCATAACTAGTTTGATAGCAGACATAAACATGGTATGGCGAGCCATTAATCATGCAAAATGTAACTACAAGCTAAATAATACATAGAAATAAACATTCAAGCCATGCATAGAAGTATAAAACCCTCTAACTTTGGGAAATGGCTATCAGACTTTGGGGAAAAAACACATAAGATGGACTAACAACTCAAAATACTATGCCGGAATGCCTAAACACAGTCTTTAAGTTATTGGGCACTTTGACAAACAAGCTTTCATAGTTTTAGGCAAAGGGCTAGATCGGGACTAGGCCTCCTTGGTTCAAACAAAATGATAATCTAATCCTGTCAAAGAGATAGTTCATGGATTGGACTATGGACAGCCATAGGTAAGCAGGGCACACCATACATCCTACTTAACATGCATAGAACTATAAATGAAACTAGCAACAATGTCCTCAAGTTATTAAAGAGCAGTTAAGAATTCTTTAATATGACTAAGGAGGAGGAAAACACGAAAGCTATGAAGATTCAGGAAATTTGAGGTGCCTCCATGGGCATATCTCAAATTTATTCTCTACTGATCTATAGCAAGCAAGAAACATGTATCATGAATGAAAACTAGAAGACAACAACAAAGCAAGAGACACTATACCATTCTACCAAGTCATGGAATCCATCAAACAATCCTTCTTCATTCATCCAAGAACATCCAAGAGTCAATCCAAAAGCATAACACAAGTATTTCCTTCAAAGCTCATATGACCAATATATTGCTTCTCTTCTCAAGTTTAGCCTTGTTTACAATGAGAGCTTGTGGAATAAATAGGCTCAAGTGAGGAAAACCTCATGGTTCAACTTGCATCCTCATTGGCCTAATCAAAATATCTAAACTTGTCCTTGAGGCTTTGCAAAGCCCAAGGCACAAAAATATCTCATAAAATATCTAAAAATTGCTAAAAAGGGGAATTTAATTGACTTTGCATCACTTTCCAAGTGTAAAAATAGCTAAACGCACATTTGGAAAAATCAGATTTTAGAGGTTCAAAAATTACAAAAATACTTCAAATTTATATCAGAAAAAGGTCCCCTAACTTGCCGGAAACATTTGGAAGCCTTCCTGATGTCGAAACGAGGCTCATGATAGCTCGTTGGAAATATCTGAGTGTCTAATTTCCGGCGCAACTGAAATTTCTCCAATCCGATGCCCAGAAGTTTTCAAAATCTGCACCTGTGTGTAAAAAGCTAGAAAATTACAGTCTGCTGATAGACCGGGCAGAGTGTGCAAAATGCGAGCCTTTTTCGTTGTTTCGAGGGGGAAGATGATCTCCAAATGCTCTGAAAATCACTGAGGACATGCTCATGAAATTATGGCATCCGATGATACCATTCTCCTCCCTTGATGAATCCTCAAAGTGAAATGGCGAATTTATGAGTTTTTTATCAAAAACTCAAAAATGCCAAAAAACCAAAAGTTGTCAAAATGGGCCCAAAATTGGTGTGCATGACCCTCAAAGGTCCTTAGAAACATGTTTCGAAGCTGAAGCCAAAATTTCAAGTGCTGATGTGCCTTTCTTTTCTTTCCGTGCCGGGTGCTTCCCCCTTTCTTCCTTCAGTTTCTCTTGAGTGGCCTTTAGCTTGCGTCGGGCAAACTGATTCAACTTTTGATAGTGCTGTGTCATCTTCCTTTGTAGCTCCAGGTCTCTGTTTTCCTTTTCAAGCTTCATCTCCAAGTGTTTATTGGCTCTTTCTAGCCATGCCTCCTTATTTTCTTCAATTTCTTGCTCAAGTAGTGCAGTGAGGGGAAATGATTGAAGATGGGCCTGTTCTTCTTCCTTTTGCTTATCCAGGGCTCTTTTAAGCCCTATGGTTCTAGGCCTCTTCCGCCTAGGCTGGTCTTCTTCATCATCTTCATCAAATTCACCGATGAGCTCCTCTATCCTTACTTGTGCTTTAGCAACCTCATTCTTGTATTTGATTGCCTGTGCTTCATGAACAGCCATATGGACATTCATTTGTTTATTTTGGATCTCCAAAAAATGATTGAAGGTCTTTGCCCGATGAAGGTCATTCTCCAATGCTTCAATTTGACCCTCGCGATGAATTAGAAGGTTTTCAAGAATGCGGGCTTCATTATCGCTGTCATCACTTTGGATTGGAATGACAGCCAATGCACCTCCTTGTTCTTGACTTTCTCCAATATTTCATTTCCCTTTGAAGGCCAATCTTGCACTCTTCCTTCTTGGCATACTAGTGAGAGGTCTCCTGGGCGATTTTATTTTGCTAGGGACAACTCTTGTCACTTTTGGAGTGGCAGCCTTAGGCCCTTTTTTTCTTGCTGTGCTGGGCTTTGTCTTTTTAGGGGAAGGAGGTACAATTGCTTTTCCCTTGTCATCCTCTTGAAGCTGTTGCTCTCCTTGAGGCTGCTGTGTGTCTTCTTCAGGTTGCTTCTGCTCTTTAATGTCATGATGCTGATCTGTCTCAAATTCTTGTTGCCCTTGATCATTAACATTATGCTGCTGCTGTGCTTGGATTTCTTGTGCATTTTGTGGTTCAAGCTGCTGCTCGAGTTTCTGCCCAAACTGCTGTTCATGACTTTCAACATCAAGCTGCTGCTCTTCCTCTTGTCCCTGCTGTTCATTTTCACTAAGGTGCTGTTGTTCAGCACTCTTTTCTTCTTGCTCCTGTTGTTGACCTTCATCACTGTCCTGCTGTTCATTTTCACTAAGATGCTGCTGTTCAGCACTCTTTTCTTCTTGCTCCTGCTGCTGACCTTCATCACTGTCCTGCTGCTCAAACTGCTGCCCCTGTTTGCCAAAATCAAGCTGCTGGTGTGTTTCAACTTCATGCTCACTTTGTGGCTCAAGCTGCTGCTCCTGACCATCAAAATCATGTTGCTGGCTTTCATCAGTTTCTTCATGTTTGTCCTCTTATTTTTCTACCTGTTCATGTCCCTCTTCTTCATGTTGTCTTGACTGTTCTGTGGTAATCTTGAGTCTTCTAGGAGTAGGCCTGCTGGTCAAAGGTACAGGGCGATGAATAGGTTGGGTGGGAGATATATGGACAGGAGGAACAGTGGAGAAATCCGGGTGACCAATAAAAACATCCCATGAAACCTCCTTCTTCTCTAGCTGGTGTAGGATGATGATTTTAATTAGAGAATGATGGCATAGAGAAGCTACTTGTTGTGATGGAGGCTTTTTCTGTACAGAAGAGGCCATTTTCTCAATACTTTTGCACAAGAAGTAAGGAAGATTGAGCTGCTTGGTTCTAGTGAAATGCATCAATAGTCAGATGTGGTATGCATATACTCGGGAGAATCTCCCTTCACAAGTGAAATATTTCATTATGATCTTCATAAGAGGAGCATAACTGGCAAGAAGATGAGAGAAAGGAAAAATAGCAGTGCATGTTTCTCTGTGCTCGGGCTTGATGAAAGGCTTGTAGTCATCTAAGTCTAGATGGGTCTACTTGAACCATTTCTCGCCATGATATGGAATTTTGGTTGCCTTGGACACATACCTCGGAGAGAAATTGAAATCAAGGCCTGCCAACTGAAAATGTTTGCTTTGGAACCTCAGGGCGCATAGGTGTGTCAAAGGCGAGAAACTTTTGACCTCCTGTACCTTCTAGCAGAAATCTAAATAGCCCACCTCATGAAAATTGAAGAGGATGGATGGATGTGCATCGACCTCCTCTGTAGATATTGGCTCATATCTCTTATGTAAACCACTTCTGCTGTCTTGCCTGGGCGGCATTTTGGACTAAATATGCTATTGAAGAACCAAACAACCTCACTGCCTTTAAACTACTTTCTTTAAGCTAAACCCTGTCAATTCACTGTTTTGATAGAGAAACAATGTCTTTGAATGATTTCAAAATGTCCCCTCACAATAAAACTTCTGCTCTTTAGAAAGTGGCCTTCCTATCTTTGATATGTATCTCAGTCAGCAGAATTTTTTGATAAGAAACAATATAGTGAAAAGAAGACAGGCTATTAGGTTAAATTGCTGTTTATAGTGTCAAAATCGCCTTGCTCTGTGATGTTTGGAGGTCAACAACCTGTTTGTATCTCTGACCAATGATAATCTTCACAAACTTTCCCCTTGTCTAGCATGCCAAACACTCAACAAAACTTATATCTCATGCTGTCAACTTTAGTGTAGGCATACAATAAATTTCACAGTTTATGGAACAAGGTGGCAGAGTTTTTAAAAATGCTCCAAAGTTTCTTTGAAATGTCTTCCTTTGATATAAGACCATGTCTCTTCAAATCAAAGCCCTTTCTTTCCTTTGTATATTAATCAGCAAATATTCATAAAGACATACACAGTCAATTAAAGAGAACACAGTGAAGGTACTTTCCTGTGTTGGTGGTAAGAGAACTCTGTTTTTAGATGTTTTTTATGATGTGGCAACCAACATTTTATCATTCAAACTATATGAGAATCCTCTCACACGAAAACTACCTTTCCTTTTTATCACTTCTTCTCATACTTATTTGACCCACACACCCTCCAAATGTTCATGGAAATTTCTGACTGTTTCAAATAATGCACATAACATGACAGATTCAACCTGGTTTCATCATAGTAGTGAGGGCAACTTGATGTTCCTTTTTTTTTAAAATAAACTTACAAGCATCTGATGTTTCACCAGCCACATCAAAACTTGTTTCTTCACACAAATCCCACACCTATGCTTCAAACATTTACTTTTAACCTTTCATTCTATCACAGCAATTTTTTAAAGGAGCAAAAAGGCATATGAAATACCTCTGGAATGATGACAAGACCCTTTGAGAAGATTTAGCAGCTTCACATGTGTTTTGAAGGCGTGTTGGAGGCCACAACTAAGCGCGACGCGTTTAGAAGGAAGGGCGCCGCGCACAAATAGGTTGTCGGGTCACCTGTCGGGCTGACAGGACCCGAGTGCACAGGCGCGCCGCGCCACCGTTATGTGCCCGTGTAAATTGTCCTCTGAGCACGCCGCGCAGCTATAAACTGTCAAAAACTCCTTCAAATCGCTCAAAATCTCCCTTGTTTGATCTCGAGGGCAGCAAATGGGCTTTGCTCGGAGTTGAGAGATTTCAAAATGGAAAGGCAACAGCCTTGACCCCTTTTTAAAGTAAAGAGAAAACAACGGTCCCTTTGATATTTGATTTTGAAAAAGTTTTGAAAAACGTTTGTCTTTTAAACCCATATTTGACACCTTATTTCTTTTGCAAATAAAACTAAATTTCTTTTGTTTCAAACAAAATCCCAAAGGCAAGGGTCACCCCTTTCTAAGCCTATTTTCTCTTCTCGAAATGACATAACCTTTTGGAGAAATATGTCTGTTGAAACTTTGACTGTTTCTCACTTAGAGGAAGAAATGTCTCTTTTTGTAGCAGTGGCATTTGGATTTTGCCTTTGATGATTTCCAGAACCTGAAACACAATGCCAGAGCTCTTTTTGTACTTGATGAGCTTGTATACCTGTTTGCAAGAGACAAACTAGATCAAATACATTTTTTCTCTGGGTTATGATATAATCTTGTCTGTAATGTAAATCTAATTAGGTGACAGGTGTTGCTTGACTATAGATGCAACTGTTAGGTATTTGAGTTTTCTTCTTTGAATGTGGGTAGACAAAAAAACAGGAGATGATACACCAGAGTTAGAAAGTGAAACAAGGAGAGCTACCCTTTTGTTTTCTGTGAAGGAGGTCTTCACTGTCTCATTGCAGTGCCCTTTGCTGAGGGGAAACTAAAATGTCACCCACTTGCCTTGGTCAACTTATGATAAGTCATTTGAAAGATAACCTCTGTGAGTAGGGAGATTAGTACTCTTTGAAAAACAACCATCATTTATTTTTCCTGTGTAATGACATGACTTGTCAGCCTTTCTTCAATTTGGTTTTGTTGGAGCAGCAGGCTGTCTATAAATAGAATTGTTTTCACTAATGACATGTCTCCCCAAAGGTTTAAAAATTCATATCATAACCTTTTTATACATTTGTGTTGAGAAGATAAGTATGTGAGATGTGAAAAAGCAGCTATAATTACTCACAGATACCAAGGCTCTTTTTGGCCACTTTCTTCTAATGGAGCTCAAATCACTCAAACTCGCGTATCCAAGGATACACTTTGGTGCTAGAACAGGAGTGGTAGATTATGCAAACGCACCCAACTTGAGAATGCGCTGATTTGATATCAAGATGTCTTATATTTGGGGCTGTGTACTACTTGCTTGCCTTTTCTTTATGTTCATCCAGAAACCATGGACTGCATTCCACATTTCAACAGAAACAAAAGAACACACAGAGGTCCTTTTTACTGGAGTATTTTCCTGCTCAAGACTGATTTGAGCCATTCATATTAACACCCCTGCAAAGGTATTTTGTCATGATAGCTTTGATCAATGGAGTCTCTTTTTGATGCGCCATGATGATGATGCTGGCAATTTTAATTTATCTTCTTTCTTAGGACATAAGACCAAAAACCCTTCTTTCTTTTGTCTTTCACATTCCAGATCTTAGCCCTGTTTTGATCATCACTTTCACTCAGAAACCTAGAGTCACTGTTTTACTGTCTAGTAAAAAAAAAACAGACCTGTGCTTATAGTAAGTTTTGCAATCCTTGAAGTCAATATTGGCCATCGCCCTCTGCTTGTAGATGAAGGAGGCGCCTTAACCCTCCTCGCTTTATGTAGAGATACAGTGTTTTATTAATGATAAACAAATAAGTTTGTTTGGATGGTTGTCTTTCTTTTTTATCATAAGAAACAGTCAAGAATGAAGTCAGAGTTGACAGAGCAACCTCTTACCCTGCAGATGTATCTCAGGCTCATGTTTACATTGAGAAGCAGCTGTTCTTCTGAATGTGGATTCAATAATTTTCTCCTGAGATGATGACATGTTTCTTGCCTTTGTAAAATCCATAAAACACTGTAAAACACCTAAAATCAGCTTGAGACTGTGGTCTATGCATTGTTGAGACTTAAGGGTGTGTCAGTGGCGCGACTTAGAGATGTGATCAATTTCATTTGCAGAGCGGGAGGTCTGTCATGATTGGTCTGTAGCAGATGGAGGTTTTTTGGCCTTTTGATGGTTGCCAAGGTTAAAATTCCTTAAAGCGCCACTTCCTAACTTAGGGGAGACTTTTGAAACAGACTTGGATTGTCCTTTAGAGATTATGAGCAGACCAGTAGGGCTAAAGCTAGATAGGATAGTGATAATGAGGTTTAACCTTGACATGGGCGGACTAAAAAGTAGGAGGGCAAAAAAAAGTTTTGAGGGTTTTCTAGATGAAAAATTGACATATGGAGATCAGCTTCTAGAAAACTCAGCTATGGATCTAGTCATCACCAACAAGTG